>VYXH01002723.1:33014-347533 GCA_013397275.1 Burhinus bistriatus
TTTTTTAAAAAATTCTTATATAAAGGTGTAGTCTTCAGAAACGAGAGGAAAGAGATGCCATATTTTTTCTTCGTGTAAGCAGCCCTGTCTGAGCCGTGTGCCTGTCCTCCAAATGAGATCTGGGATATGACATGCATACATGTTTTCAGTGTTTAGGGAGGTGGTAGTAATTCAGGTAAAATCCACATCTACAAAAATGAAAGTGTGTCTCTATACTTTTATTCACATGAATAATCTGATCACGTGTGCGGTAGCTATGCACACCTTTGATTTAAGTTACAAATGACAAATGTAAATTACTAAAACTATGTTGTGGCCATGATATTTCTAAGAGAATCTTGCCTTACAGAACAACTTCCTGAATGAGGAGTGAAGCTGGGAAGTCTGATGATACTCCTGCGTCCACAAAAACATTTGAAATTCACAGCTGACAGTATTCCGCATAGCAGTTTTGCCCTCTCTCCTCAACACCCTGGGAAAAATAAAATTTGACAGAACAAGTTGCTGCGTGGTTTGGTGCCCACCAAACCATGTAGCCAAAGCCTTAAAACCCATTGCCCCACACAAGGTATTCCAGACCTGAAGAGCAGTGAACATGTGAGCAGATCTCAAGTTATCTTTAAGTAACTGGATGTAAGATAAGAATTCCTCCCTGTCCAATACCAGCCTTCATTTCCACTGGCCACTGATGGCACCTGAGATTTGTAGTCGACCAGAAAAAAGATACACTGGAGAAAACACAAGTTACTCTATAAACAGTTCCCTACTCTGCTAAGAGCAAGAGCCCTTGGATGATGAGTAAAAGTGAATAATGACTCTTCCTCTGAAGGGCTGTGGAAAGCTGCCTGGCAACAGCATGGGGGAAATCACATGCGTTTTGGGCTCCTGAGATGGTAGCGGTCATATCCTGCTACTTCCTCATGCAGCCTAACTAAAGCAGAGCGAGTGCTCTTGCTCTCCAGACCACTGGATGCCTTCCACCATGCAGAATCAATTTTTGTCTCTAGCAGAGGAGGACATGCAGCACAGCTAGGCTTATACTGGCCCAGACCCGTAAGTTAGGTATTTAGGTGCATAAATCCTGCCTAATCCCAGCATGTGCTTTACCAAACGCCTTCCTTAGGCAACTAAGTTTTGCTAGTACCTTGCCTTGCAGCCTTCTTTCAGCTTTGCATATATTCAGAATTGCTGCCGTCTTGGTAAAACCAAAAGTGTGGTACCTGAAACATGTCAGAGGCTGGCTCTGGCTGAATTCTCATGCAAGACATTAATCCAAGGGCCACAGAGGCCTGATAAATCAGTCACATTCAGGCCGCACCTAAGAAGGACTTACAAGATTAGTTTCTGTGTAACCCACAGCAAACAGGTTGGTGGCAGAGTCACCACCACAAACACTGCAGAAAACCTCTTCGGCCTGAAGGATGAAGGGCATTTAAAACCATGTCATTTACTTCCCAGGAAAATGCTTTTGCTCCAAGCTATTCTGAAGCTGAGACTATTCTATGAGTATAGAGAAGATGCTTCTCCTCCCCCTTTGAAGTCACATTACTTTGCAAATGTAATTATTGGGCTGTAGGGTGGTGACATGACTTGCTGGTCTCATGAATAGGAAGCTCATCCAGGGAGTGATGGAAGATCTTGGTTCTAGTCCATTGTTCAGGGACTTTTATGTATTTTATGTTAAACACTCATCAAATAAAATTTGGTATTGGTGGAAAGCACGTTATGACTGTATTTACAGGAGCTAATCCTGCAAGATGCCATGCACCATGAACCTGCGGTGGTTTCTGGGAGCCCAGAGTTTTACCATTTTGTGGAACAGAGCACATGAACTCCAAACAGCATGAGGGAAACCACACCTGCACCATTTGTGCAGGTCAGTGCCAGCAGTTTTTCCTTTCTGAAGGCTGCTATTGGTTCTATAGTTAAAACTTTTGCTTCAAAGTTACTCTAAAAGTTTGATAAAAACAAATGACGCATCAAGTTTTCACAAAGTTCGGTAAGAGTATATCTTTTTTACAGTCAAATAAGTGCTTGAGTGCTTTTAAAAGAGGGGCTCGAAAATAGTATTTTTTAAAAAACCGCACCACCAAGGGGAGTAAAAGTATCTTTTAAAAGCAGTTTATATCACCGTAACTACTCCATGCATAATTTAAGATACTACATATTTTACCTTTCCCATCATTCTTTTTTTACTGTAAAAAAGAGCTAATGATTTCAAATGTGAAATTAGTCAATCTAATTTGTAAGACTCAGAGAAATCTATCAGGATGCTCCCATCTGGCCAATGTTTTTTTTTCCCAGAAGAGTCAACGATGAATTGTTGAAGTGGTGACCACCACTGACACAACTGTTCTCTGCTTTCTGCATGTATGACCTGATCTATCTGCTGCTCCTATCATCGATGGGAAGTGGATGGAGGATGTGGAGCAGGTTGTTAATCTGTGTGTGAGGCAGAGCCCTCCCACCAGTATATTGGCCACCCATCCCTGAGAGCTTCGGATAAAGTAAAAACCCGGCTCCACTGAGCTTTTTCCCATTGTTCTCCATTCCAACCCCACCTTTTTTCCTTCCTTTTTCACCTCCCCATGACAGTAGCTTTCCTAGCAACTCCCTCAGGGTCAGGGAGTACTAAGGGAGGAGTAAGTTTGTTGATGTTTCAACAAAAATAATTTTGGTTCAATAATGTATTCATAATCACAATATTTAAAATTCCTGAGGCAAAAGAACCCTGCCCACAAAACAAGCCCTTTAAAGGGGATTAATTAAAAACCAGCAATGGAAGAACATTCATTGAATAAGACTCAGAGAAATCCACCCACACCTCTCCAACAGGTATGAGGTGACAATGAACATATGAGCCAAGAGAAAAGGGACTACGTTTAAGCATAGCGTCCGACAAAGCCAATAGCCTCTGAAGCAGGGAATGGACCACAGTCCTGATGCTCCACCTAAAATCCCCTCACAGAATTGTGTTTGTCAGGGTTGATTCTGTGTATTCTGTCAATATGAATCAAATTGGATGAGGTTATTTCATGGAGTCTGTGACTTTACATTTTTTATGCCATTTAACTAGCAAGGCAATGTAACACTTGACATCGCAAAAAAAGACCATTGCTGGGGGTGCAGTTTTATGTTACACATTCTCATGAGGGAGCTCTTTCTGAAGAGTGGGTTCCTTTTTGCCGCATCCCTAAATGTGATTTTTTCTTGCCTCTGCAACAATATTACAGCCTATGGTGAATTAGATCAGTTTGCTGATCTGGTAGAAAATAAATCACAAATCCTCTCAAATAATTCGTTTCCCATCAGATCAGTAAGCTGATCCAACTCGTCTTGAGGTCACTTGATAACTAGATCCAACACGTGGGGTGGGAAGAGAAGAACCACTCCTTTTAGGTTACATTCCTCAATGACGGGGGCAGGCAGAAATCAAATACACTGATTGACGTTCTCTGGAGTCAGGGTATCTCTGTGTAGATGAAAGAAATAATTAGCTGAGGTCAGAGGAAATAAGAGAGAGGAAAAAAGCTGTCTAACACAGCCTCTGCAGACATCTCTGTTGGTAGAATGGAGCCTCTCCTTTGCTCTAAATAAAGAGCCTGATAACAGTTCAGGGCTCCTGTCCGGTAGCTCTGAAGGCTGCAAGTTTTTCTAGGGGTCATTGGTACAAGTGGCACAGTAGTCCTCTTCTGGGTTATTGTAAAGCATCAGTCTGACTGAACGAGCATTGGGTCATTAGCCTCCCTGTCATCAGCACGAGATATCCTAGAAGGCTGTTTTCACAGGCTGTGAAATACGGAACTAAAGCCTGCACTTACTGAGGCAGTAGAAACAAAGCATTTATTTTACAGTTTAATAAGTTTTGCAATCTGTGCTTGACAGAAATAGCAGTTTTGCTCATATAAAAACTTTTTTTTTTGCTGAAATTAATGATTTTCAGGTATAGCTGTGTTGTGTGAAAATTTTGTTACCTTTGGGACGGTGAATTCTTATATGAGGCTGATTTCTTTTAAAGATCCTGTCAGACTAATACAAATCAAACTCCAAAGCCAGAGCATGAGATTTCCTTTTCCCTGACAGGCAACATCAGAAAAGCAAAAGGCCTTATTAGTCTTCAAACCACCATCATCTTGCCAGAATCATATTGACCATTCAGTGCAATTTTGAACAGAGAACACTCTCTTTGTAGCAAGACTCTTTTCAGAGACTTGTTTACCTTACTGTCCATGTCATGTAGGCCACGATGAGCTTCTTGCCCAGTCTTCCAGCCTGAAATGACAGATACCACAACTGGGATGTTCAGGTTTCTTTTACTGATTGTATAATATTCAATATTTCAAAAAAGATTGAGGCTTCAAGATCAAGAGCTGCTTTTCTGGAACCTTCTTTTCTTACTTTTGATACCGTTTCACAGCCTCTTGTTTAGGAAGCCTTCAAGCCTACCATAACAATGGTTGTCTGTGACTTTTTGCACAACAGTCAAACTACATTTTTTAATCACATTTATTGCCAGGATTATTTTAAAATAATATTACAAAGGAAAGAATTTGGGAGGGAATTACAGTGATCTCAATATCCCACTTGTCCTCTCAGTAGTAGCTGTTAGCCACGGCTGGCTGAAGGCAGGAAATTTCATCTTTCAAATAACCCTCTCATTTGAATCATGCAGAAGAAAATCATATACAGTACAACACAAATAAATTCTCTGTCTCTCAGCTGGCTCCTCTGTTTCACACATCTCTTCAGTAGCTGGTAGACTTCAGCACCTGTTTTTCCTCACACAGTTCTCTTCATTGCTGCTATCCAACTCCTCAAAGCCCTGCTCTGTTTCAGATTCTAGGAGATGCAAAAGATTTCTCTGTTCTGGAAGAAGCAGGAGATGACCTGTGTTTCTCCTAAGAACTGTCTTTGATCAGAAATTGCTTGGAAAAATAAGGAGAAACTTCACATGGAATATCTGGAAGGGATTCACCTGTGGTTTGCATTATGTAAGGTACACAGAGCCCTATGGCTGCAAGGGCTTTCACTTACGTGATCTTTTCTTGTGTGCATTTCCCCCCTCCTTTTTTTTTTTTCTTTGATGGGGCTAGTAAGAATTTGCAGTATCTTTGTATTTAATGCTACCAACTATATAATGAATTTTAAGCTATCCCCATTCAACTTTCAGCAACTGATAGTCTGTTTTCAGAGTAAGGCAAAATAATAGTGCATTTCACCCTTGAGATTTTTGTAGGCACCCTTGTTGCAATCTTGATGACATTTTCCACATGGATACCTTGGCCGTGAAGTGCTTTCAGTGATACTATTTTTGCAAGACATTTAACAGCATAATCAAATCATGGTCCATTTTCTGTAATTACCACAGTTGGTGTAATACGTATGTCAGTCTTTATAGACTAAACTTAAGATTACCAGTGTCCTGGTGATATTCATTAACAGTATTATAGCAGAATAACAAGAAAAGTAATCTATTTTTAGTCTGTAATTTTCCCAGCATCATAGGCAAATCCAGGCCACCTCTTAACTTGTTGATCTAAAGTTTCCTTGAGTATATTTAGATACGAGCTAGTATCTGTTCCAACACTTGTTATGTTGTTAGCAGCACTCACCTTTTATCATCCTGGCACTTTCTTTCTGGCCTGGACTGTTTACTAGAAATTGTATTCTTATTTTGCTGTATTTTCATGTACTTCAGCTTTCCTATGCACATCTTTTTCATTTTATCTTCATGAACTCCTGTTCTTCATAGTTTCAGCTCTCCCAATGGGAGGTAAGACAGAATTTTATTCTTTCACATTTGTTTCCTTTACATCTGATTTATATTTTACTCACAGTAAGAATATTTTGTTCACTGCATGACATGAGTTTTACCTACTTGTGCTGGATAGGTATGTAAAAAAAAAAATGTTATTGAAACTTTACTTGCGAAATTATGTCCAACTCATATTCATTGTATTTCAGGTATTGGGACTGGATTTTTCTGACAAAATGAAGGTGTCTCCCAAGGCCACTTTTACAGCAGCAGTGGGCTAGTCAATATAGTCAATATAGTGCATTTCTTATTCTGATGTAGGTACCTATATCCATCCGCTCAGTTGAATAACATCTTGAACTGTTCTGACTACATTGACTAGCACTCCGTTAACAGCAATGGGATTCTTCCCTGGGCAGAAGCAGAGACCTATATCGTAAACTGCTGTAGTCAGAGGAGACAAATCCCATCTGAAACATAACTATCATTTGAACAGTTCCCACAAAGAAACCCCATGTAGAAGATTTCTTTTAAAGACACTTGTAGTCACTGATGGGAAGCTTTCGCAAAATATTTTTGCTTCTTATGAATATAGTTGTGCATTTTCTTCCAATCAGTCTCTTCCATTATTTCTTGAAAATTCACTCTGGTTGATTGCATTTTTTAGACTTCACCTCTGAATCTCCAGATCTGTTCTGCTTCTTCATTTTGTGACGTAGTTCTGTAGCATCAGCTGGCTTCCCTTTCAAAACTTGTAATCAGGTCTAGCTCTGTTCTGCAGCCAAGTTAATTCTCACAGTCTTTACTAAGCTAAAATTCTGTTCTTCTAGAAACCTTTTTCTGTGTTTTGGGTCTCTTGATCCCTATAGTATTCTGATCTCAGACCTGATTTTGAAAATTACATGATTGACAGTACTTTCAAAAATTATAAGTATCTTGAAAAATTTCCTTTTTGGTTTCAGTTATACAACTGCTGTGTCTCAAATATTTCAGTCTTTCCAAGAGTGCAATATTTTCTCAAATCTCTATAGCACAGGATTTCTCATTTGCAATCTGGTGCTGCTAGTCTTGCAGTACTCAGAAAGAGAGTTACCTTAATTCATCTTCCTTTTCATCAGTCCTATCTCCTTTTTAAAGAAAAATTGTGTTATTTGATTGAATCTCTCCAATCATATCCTCCATTTCTGGAGAATTTAATCTGCTTTGAACTTTTTTAGTTTCTGCTCCACAGCGTTCTCCACTTACCACTTCTTCTAGTCCTTTATTTCTCTGTGCCATCTTTTGTTTTTACCTCTGCCAGTGCTCACATGTAAGGCTTTTAAGTTGTGTTAAAGAAAATGCTAGATTAGTGATAAAAAAGACATCTTTAATACAAAAAAAATGGTAATGTGGATATACGCAAAAGTAATAAGGATGCAAGAGAGGAAGGAATTTGTGAAGGAGAAATTAAAAATGCTCCAGTAAGCCAGTTGCTAACACCAAGCATCACTGATAACAGTTGCTATATTGGAGAGTGTTCCATCCTCTAAGGCAATGGGTCACTCGGTTACAACCAGAAACCCACTGTCATTTTTCTCGCTAGTTCTTGCATAATCTCAGTTGCTAGTCTGTAGATTAGGTTTTATGCTCATATAGTTCTGTCATACTCTGTATATTCGCATATACTATTGTTCAAGTGGTTTTCAACCTTATTTTGATTTGTGGAGCTCTCTTTTCCAGGGGAGGCAGGAGCCCTGTGTGGCAGGGTTGTATTCATGGAAAACAGGGTTATCTTTCATTAAATACTTAGTACTTCATGGATAACACACAGTCTGTAGCTTTCTGGTTAAATATTGCTGTTAATACATCTCTTTTTTTCCCCAGTTATTTCCATTTGTCCTAGCTTGTAGCAAAGGTTAACCCAGCTTGATTTGTAGTAGTTTCCTTTTATCCTTATACTTTCAGTTTTCTGAAATTAAATTTTCTTTATTGAGCAATATTCATCTCAATTTTTTTTCTACAGATTTCTGCATATTTAAAATATCTTGTTTGAAGTATTTATTCACTTAGGGTTAGCATCCCTGTAGGTTGCCCTCCCCACCCCCTTCATTATTTGGCATGAAATACCCAAAAGCTTCTGGGTTTTTCTTTGACTTAAGAATTGCTGTTGTCTTCTGCATCAAGTTTCCTAAACTTTGTAATTCGGTTACTCCACCAGTCAATTCCTTCACCACCAAAAGAATCTTACAGAAAAAATAGCACTGTATTCTGTTTGTTCAGTATTTTAAATACTGCTTTTCACTAGCACATCAATTTTCTTTCCATTTCCTTTCTGCCTCACTGCTCCGCTGCTCCCACTAGCTTTACTTTCTCATCTTTCCTCCCTTTCTCAGCTTCCTTTTTCTGCCTCTGAAATGGCTGATGCCCATTCTGCCTCAAACTCTACTTTCTCCTTATCATCTTTTCCTTTCCCAGTATTTCCCTTTAACTCGACTTCTCTCTCCCTCCATTTACACTTCTGCTCCTTCTAGAGAGGACCAACATAGCACAGAAGCAGGTAAAAACTGTGACAGAATGACTTCTCCTCTGTTCTTTGTTTGCCCTGAAGGCTATATCTCCTCTCCAACACTGACTGTGCACCTGCCCTCTCTTGTGATAATTTCTGCAAAACTCTGCACCTCCAGCTGGTCCCCAGAGGAGTCTGATGGGTGCTGTGAATAACAAAGCTTCTCTCCCTCCAGTCTGTTCTATCACTTCTTTTTTCTACCTGCCCACTTATTTTCTATGTTTAATGTCCATGTGACACCATTCTTCTCTGACTCCTGTACCAAGACTTCTGTTACAACTGGCTTCTGGCTTTCCATTTTGCTTTTTCTGTAGCTGATGATTTCATTTTCTACGCTGAGATCTGTGTCTAGATCAGCCACTTTATTTCTCCAGATAAGCAGCACTCTGTTTGTTTTGCTTTCCTCATGCCACATCAATATGCTCTTGTTCCTTCCATCAACCAAGCTACTGAGAACATTAAACTCTACTGTAACTTTTTAGTATTTCAGCTTTTAGAGAGGACAAGAAAGCATATGGCAGACTTGCAAATTGAAGAGATTAACTTCTCAAAGCTTTGCCACCATGCATTATTATTCTTAAAACATCATGAAAAAAAAATGGATACTATTCTCAAATTACAAGAACACAAGAAAATCTCCATCAGATCAGGCTGCTGGGAAAAGCATGAAAGAAAGACAAGAGAACTCTTGGGAAACTGAAAGAAATTAAGTAAGCCCGAATCTTAGGAAATGACAGAAAAAGAAAATCAGAATTCCTGAGTCAGGGCAGGGGGAAGGGCGTTTAAATAGATCCTGTAACAAAGACAACTGAAGAGGGGATTGCAAAAGCACAGAAAAATGAAGCAACCCTGCTCAATAGAAAACAGGAGTAAGCAGCAGTATGCCAGAGACCCTGAAGACTGCTGGTGTTTCACAGCAAGCTGCAACAGCAGAGCTCCCTGTCACATGGCCACAATGCTAGAGAAGTTGTGTAAACCCTAGTGGGTGTATTAAACTGCGTTCAAAGAAACCACAAAAGTATCAGATAAATGTTCTAATATCTGTGGTAGGAGATGGGACAATGCAGTTGTTATCAACTGTGTGTCCCTTTACTAATGTCGAAAGGAAAGGAGAAAGTTTGCAGAGGAAAGGACATGCTTGATTTGGTTTCTAGCACCTCTTATAAAGATTGCCCATTGCAACAAAAAACAAGCAGAGAAAGAATGTTTTTTTAACAAGAGTTGTTCAGTGCTGTTTACACAATCATGAAAAAAAAAAGTTTTACCAGTTCAGCTATGCCAGGGAACAATTACTTAAATTTTGTTGACCACTAGTGAAAAGATCATGTAAACCAGCAGCACTGTTTGTGCCACCAGCAGAATATACAACATTTCCAGTAACACTATGAAGTCAAACAAAAGAAATATGAGAGAAATGAGAAAGCCAGATGTCCAGTATAATAATATTAGTGCCATAGAAATGCTCACACCAGAACACCTTCATAAAAGAGAAGAACAATAAACTGTAGAAGAGGCCATGGTTGTAGGCTGCATCCAGCACAGGTGACAAGAAGGAGGAAAGGCAACAGTATGTAACCACATTGCAGCGACACGCAAATAGCTAAAAATACTGGAAACCACCCAAAGAGGACTGAGGTCAGAAGACGCTTCCACATTCCCATGGGAGATAACATAGTGCGATAGACAACACCATGTTAAACAAAAGATAAATCTAAATGGATGAGAATTCAAATTGATTCTGGAATGATTGTGCAAGGGACAGTTGTGCCAAAGGAGTACAAGTGGTTCAGCTGTATATCTGAAAAGACTATAGATTTTATGTTCACCCAGTAAAGCTATGTTAGATGTTGACTGACAGTTCCTAGGGAACCGCTAGAACCACAGTACAGAAGAATGAATATAAGTTGAAGAAAGATAAAATTGGTTTTGGAGCAGTTGTCACTGGGAAAAAAATCCAAACCCCAAGCCTGTTCAGTTGCAGACCTGAAAGAGACCTTATTAAATTCTGGACATGTGCAGTATTACTATGCTGCACATATATATATATATATATATATATATATAAAGGTGTTTATAGCTGGTTCCTAAGGAAACTAGAGAAAGGAAAGAAAATGTTCCAACAAAAATATGAGAAATTATCAGCTACTTTTACTGTGATTGCCAGGAATGAAAGAGTTAACTCTAGAAGGAGAGCTTGGTTACACTGGTGATAGAGAGGAATCTATAAATAAATGCATTTCACAGGTCTTCACAGGATCAGAAGAAAGGAATAAAATAAGATTGAGATAATTTGCCACTTCCTTTGGTGTCATAGTTCTTCATTGCTTTTCAGTATCAAGCCACTGTAGTTATTTCCAAGACAGGAAGGATTGGATAAGTACTTTTTAAGTAAAAACCCAATTACTTCCATAGCCTTCACAGAACTTAATACAAATATGGTTTCTGAATGATGCTTGCTTCATTCAGCATGTCAGATATTTGTTAGGATATCCAAAGCCAAAATACTATTAGAAATAAGTGACATAAGAATTTTCTGGCAAACGCTTTCCTGTAAAAGAATCAATGCTAACTAGAGCCCCTGTGTTTACAGTCGTGTCCCTTAAACATTTCTTCGGTGCCGGTCAGTTTCTGTTAGTCTTCAGAGAGAATCAGCCTTATAAGGACCAGATTACTAGCCTAACATCTGACCGGTAAAGGTGACAGAGAACACAAGACTGAACAAAATGTATATCATATGTAGGTCTAACAAGAAAACCTTGCCTTGCTTGGAAGAAAACATAAAACTCTAGAAAATCTGAAGAGGAAATGTGAAGTGTTTCAAGCCTTAACATACATAACTTTAAAACAGGATCATAAGAATCACTTTTAATTTTTTAAAAATCTGTTTTAACAGATTCTGTAGGTACCAAAATCTGTAGGGAATCTCAAATGAAGGTAATGCATAGAATCTAACCTGCTCACCAAAAAGGTCCACGCACTGTGTGCCTCAGCAACTGTAGAAAACAGTGCATCTTTGTAACATTTAACAGCTGTGTTTAAGAAGTAGGAACAAATGAAGAGGAAAACCAGAAGCCTGTCACGTATTTCAAGCATTGCAAACATACAAACAAACCCAACCCAGCATTATGTCCCAGTGGAAATGAAAGTCTTAGTAATGACACAGACATTTGAAGAGCTTACTGAGTATTTGGTATGGTTTGTTTCTGTTGTAAAAATGCCTCTTTAAGCCTTTAGTGGCACGGTTGCATCCAAAATCGTTAAATGAATTTTTGCCCAGAATACAAATGCTGTTACTGCAACTTGGTAACTTTCTTTTCGAACTGAGCACTTCCCAGAGAGTGCAGTTTTAGGGACACATGTTTTGTCAAGAGCTCCAGTTACGCAGTAACACAACAGGAAAGAGTTTAGAATCAAGTGAAAAAAACCAACAAACAAAACCCGAGGCCTTTGCTGACCTTACAACAACAGCAATTTCAGCATCAGCCAGCTGACTGGAGCCAGTTAGAGATGCACGGTTAAAAAGCCTGCTGGAAACTTGCGCAAAGCTGGGTGGAGCTGAAGGAACAAGCCTCTGCCAGGTTTGCTCTCATCTTGGCAATGACCTCCCTATCACTGACAAAGTGTTTCTGAAAGAATAGCATATTTTTACAATTTCAGTGCTTTGAAAAGAAGTGCTTTATGATATCCACAGGGGATCCTGATATAAACAAATGTAGGACAAAGATACAGCAGTCAGGTGGATGGCCTTGACCACACAGACGGACTCATACTCTATCACACAACTGTAAAATATACAACCTAAAGAGAAAAAACAACCTTTTTTCCCACCCTGCAGAGTCACTTAATGGATTTCAGCAAGTAGGCCACAGAGCTGTTTTTCTGGAATGGAAATGTTGTAGTTATTTCCTTCTCTAAATATACAGAGCAGGCAATAATGCTTAGAGAATCTCATCCATAAAGAAATAGAAATCAATATTGCAATACATGATACTCGTGAAGTCCTGATTTGGCTAAAGGCTCTTAATTTTGAGTATAGCCCGTCATGGCATTCGTGCTGCTGGCAGGAAGCTGCGCAGCAGTGATTTATCAGCAAGGAAAACAGATATCTGAAGCTGGCTACCTATGTCCATACTTAGTTACCAAAATAAATTGCCTGATTTTCAAGCTTGCCAAGAACCAGAAGCTCCCAGGAGCACACATGTGATAGAGAAGGAACAATTACACAGCAGATCAAAGCTAAAACACACTAAGCATAGTCCACTAAATCATAGAGGAAATGAAGCCTTTAGTGCCAACTGGAACATATTTTATTTCTTTTTGCTTTTCAGTTCCAGGTCTCCAGTCTGTGACCCACCAAGAAAGCTACTAACTCCAGAATCGCCTGTTGGTGACCAAATTTGACAAACTGGAGACCAATTCAGGCACTCTTCACCTGGCATTTTAGGACAGGCTTCTAAAGCTGTGCTGGATCACTTACATGTCCAAATGTCTTCTAATCCAGGATAATGTAATGAATTTCAAATCACTGTTTCCAGATGTCTAACACAGAATAGTTTAAGAGACCTTAAACTCTCTTAGATCAGCTTTCTGTGCAAGGGAGCATTTTTATATTCATGAATTATCTGCGATGTTTCCTGCTTGATGCAGGCACAAAATTAAAGGTCTGTCTTCAGAAAATGTCTGGTATTGTCGGAGTTCCATGTTACTTCTTATAGCTCCGAGTGGCCAGAAGTGGAATCAGACTACCTTGGGCAGATGCTATTGACCCTACTTGGTGTCACTCAGGCAGAAGGAAATGGCCCCAAAACACCCCAATAAATCAGGATATTACAAATAATTTATTCACAAGTAAGGCTTCAAGCTCCTGTGGACTACAAACATTTCATGTTTCAAAATATAAATGAGAAAAAAAAAAGCGGTAATAAATTCAGGCCTGTTTGCAGCAAAAGAAGTTTTTCAGTTTGGTTCAAAGAAATCCAGTTGGAAACAACTGACTGAATATCCAGAAGACAAACCCCAAATGTTTCATCTTCATCACATATCACCAGTTACATAAATGGACCCAGACCATAACCATAATGAGGTCAGTGAGGGCCCAGTCTCATTAGAGGGTATAGATGCTACTAGGATAAAAATAATCTCAGTAATATTTACCACACTAGAACCAAAAGGCAATTTAACCTCAGAATAATAAAGCTAGTGTTCTGTGTTTATTCTGACGTATTAGAAAAAAAATACTGTTGCCAGTTTCAGCTACATCTGATCCAACATTGCTTTAAAGTAGTGTTAGAAGCACGTGTGTAGCATTTTAGAGCAAACTGTGTGCTTGTCAAATAGAGTCATGGAAGGTCATTCATAGGAAAATTACATAGTAAATCTGGTTGGGTAGAAGAGCAAAAAAATTTCTCATTATATACCATTTTTGTTATGTATTAAACTTATCTCTCCTCTTCCACTATAATTTTTCGTCTTGACACAAGTATGATTGATTTTAGGAAGACAAGAAGTTAAAATGCTAGGTCTCAAATGGGCCTATACTAACTTGCAGCACACAGGTTAAATGCTATTCAACTCATATTACAGGAAAGTGGATTAGACCTGTAGATCTTGTAATACTGACTGTGTCAGGCATGACACAACTCTATTTTTGGTTTAAATTAGTGGTGAAGGAGCATGCAAGGTTCCTTCAGTCAGAGATTTGCTGTTGTTGAAGAATGACCTAGAATTTTTACATGTAAATCTATTTCTTTATTACCATAAACTTATGATTTTCTTTTTTGGTGGTTCTCTTTAAATTTTCATATCTGTATGCAGGGCTCAGTCATAGTCTTATCCGTCTGCTCTCCCATTCCTTGCACACTGGTGATACTGTAAGGTTCTCAGCTCTTGCAAAAACATGACTCATATGGAAAAAAGCTTCCTTTTGGGAAGCTCTGCTTCGTTAGATCTCGTATGAGCCAGCCTATTCTGACCATTCCAGCTTAAATACTAGGACACCTTTGTTCAAAGACCTCAGCTCTCTAATTCTCTGCCAACTCCTTCTCATGAAGGAAACTAGCCTCATAGTTTGTCTAGGAAGCCTCAGCCACAATCTTCTGCTTCTCTTTCTAATTCCTAGACTCACATTTTTTATTTTGTTTAGAGGCTCTGCTGCCACCTCTTTCATTAGCTTCTTCAAAATGCAGATAGTGTTCGTAAAGCTCATCAGTGCCCAAGTCCTTGTCCGTGTCCCCATGGACTGAGTGGATCCATGTGAGCCCCATCTGAAGACCATTCTCCTTTCCCCGGGCTTACCACATTTCGACTAATCACCTAACACCCATTCTCAAATTGTCCAACTGCTAAAAAAAATCTGTGGTCAAATCCTACACCAATGGTCTGTGTTTTAATAGTACTCCAGTGCTTATCTTAATACTCAAGAATGCTAGCATTTGCACAACACAGATTTCAGCATGGAGCTTGCAGGCTGCCAGTGAAGGTCCTCAACTCCATTCTGCACATTTTTTCTTCTTAGAAACCTGTGCTGAACCTGCAAACCAAGTATTCTAACATACTTGGAAAAGTACACAATGAAACAATACATTTGAGTCTAAAACCTGATCCTGGAATTACTGCTTGTTTTATTTTAATGAACAGCTGAGTTTTAAACATCCAGAAAAACAGGAATCATGAGTTTATTTTGCTGTTTGTGCAGCCCCAGTATTTGTTCTCCTAATATCTGTGAGCAAGAGTTGAATATTCTTTAAAATAATCATGCATCCTGAGGTTCTTAAATTTTTTTCCCCAGTTCTTATTCATTAGCACTATTTTCTGATTTTGTTAGAAACAAGTTCTTTCTCTGCTCTTGTGCCATCCAGTGTTTGTGAAAAAAAAAAAAAAAAGTGACCTTATACATATTCAACTTCAGTGTTTCCAGAAAATCCAAATGCTTAATTTAATTCCCACAAATTAGTTGAAAACATTTATACTGATTTTAATATTAACCTGGAGATGCCCAAATAAAAATAGCAGGACTTAGTGAGGAATAGTTTAAGAGACCACAATTTAAAAAAAAAAAACAAACCAAAACAAAACACCAAACCCACAGAAACAGACAAAAACCCCAGCAACCATACAGTGTAATATTTTGAAATAATAAGACAGGAGACAGGGACGGGTCGGATCTCCCATTTCCTGTGCACATAACTCATAATGATATTTGCTTCTTAGCAATGTTGCTTTAAAGATATACCCTGTAGCATATCAACAACAAGTGTACCTGAAGAAATCGGGATCAGTTAAGAAATGATTCATGAGCATGAAGAAGGGCTGCATTTCTAACAAATATTCAGCCATCTCTGCACGTTTTCTGGTCTCACCTCCTGCTTACCAAGTAGCTTCTCTTTGAGAGTGTGCAGTATTCCCTATGGAAATGGAAGTGCTAGTCCAGTTGCCAACCACACCTTTTTATTTTTAAATACATATATTTGCACCAGGTGACTAAGGCTTTTCTTTCCAAGTTAAACAAAACGTTTTTCTACATGATGGCTACCCTGTCTTTTTGTTTCCTGCTTTAAAGCATCGTGGAGACAGCAAATTCTTATTTTACTGTGGAACATAGCAGGTGGAGTCACTTACAGGCATATTGTGTAGTGTTGACCTCACTTTGCTACCTCTCAGTGGAAGTATAAGGGTTTCTCACCACTGGAATTTTAAAGCAAGATAACCACTGTGACATACTTATCTCCCTGTGTAAGATACAGCAGGGAAGAATAAGCTTGAAGTGTGAATTAATTTCTTACTCATCAGCAAGTATGTAGAGCCTCTAGACCTTGTCATATACAGTTGCTGAACATGTTGCACAACAGAGCCACAGTAACTCGTACACCTATCATGAGGGAGTCTTGTCTCCCCAAGCGTTTCCACGATGTCATCAGTGTTAGAGCTGAAGAGGAGTTGTCGGAGAAAAGATTTGCATTTTTTTGTAGCAAAACCAATGAAGGTAGGAAAGTCATAGACGGGGGTAGGAAGTGTGGTTGTGACTTGCTGAGAAGATCAGATCCTTGGAGTGTATTAAGCCTATGATACAGTAACACTTCATTTCAACAGCAGAAAGCACCCTCAAGTTATAATCTAATTAGAGACATTAAGATTCATTTGCATGTTATGGGATGTATTTTAGGGACAAGCTTCTTTGATCTTTAAAAAACAGGCCAATAAATGGTTGTCCTCTACTGTGTCTAAATCAGGTAACTCGAAGTTAATATGAACTGAGTTTCAGTATGCTAGAATTTACATAGAGATGATTAACATTTCAAAGGGAACAGGGCGAACATTAAATGCAGGCATGTTATGTGTTTATGACTGGCAGGAGGGTTGGTTTATTGCTGTCCTAGGAGATGAGTCCTAGGTGACTTCATAATCTTTCAAATAGAGTAGACAATATTCAGTCGGATTCAAGGACCCCAAAAATGGCTTATAAAAACCACTACATGCTGGATATAAGTACTCGAGAGAGGGGGAGTGGGAGAGAGATTTTACTCTCTAATGGAGACTATTTTCCTGAAATACGATCATGGATTTTTATTCAACTCTTTCCCTAGGTTAATATAATGAGGTAATTCTTCTAATCTATATTCAGGACATTTGAGCCAGTGATAATTTAGGAATGAGAAAAAATATTCAGGTCTCTTTTCACCTTTGCAGAGTCTGGAAATTGACTGCAGACTGTGGGCCCAAACGCTTCATGTTTTATCTAGGAACAAGTTACAATCAATCCTCTGGTTTAGTGCACATGTTTATGTGAGTGAGATTATTAAAGATCATATATAACAGGGCAGCCTGTTTGTAACTCCCTGTGAAGCACCAGTAAAAATAAAAGGGGTGTATGGCATACAGCTCTCTTCTCTACAGCTGCATTTAAGAGGGGGAAAATTCCCCTTTTTCTGTTTATCTTGCTGAACAGTTTCTACACTGAGCTCTGCCTCTGTCTTGGCCAGTGCACTGATATTTCTTTTTTTTGTTTCTACACACCTCTCTTTTCCTTCTGTACACCATCAGCAGTCTGGGGTCCTCACTCTTGACATCCTAAGTTATTTTCCTATTGTTCATTTATTTTACAACTGCACTGTCTGTCTGCCTGCTTCTGATGCCATTAGCTGTCACTGCATCTATAGTACGCATAACAGGCTTTTCATATATGAGCCAGTTGCTGCACTAACATAGAAACTGTGCTGTGCTGGAGATACAAGTGCTTTGGGGTAAATATGGGCTCTTTCTTATATGGAAAACCCATCCCTAGCTGTCATTCGTTGCTGCTCACATTTTATGCTTGCATTCAGAGAGCTGGGTGAGATAGCACAGAATAAGACCAGCATCTTTTCTCACGCATGTTTACTTTCTCCAAAGAAGATTTAATAGATTCCTTGTGTATTGAGAAAGGCTCTGTGTATAAGCACATAAGTAGATGGGTAGACAGGCTAGAAAAAAATAAAGAGAAAGGAAAGATTATAGTAGAAAATATAAGTAAAGTAAAATCTACTCATAGAATTTTTTTTTATAGTACTGTATTATCTATTCAGCATCTAAAGCCCAATGTCACTTACAATTACTTTGTAAGATTATCATTGTTGAGAAAGACTGTTTCCCTTTGACATTCCATTGCACCAGTGGCCATCACTATTGTTTTTAGTTTTGTACTTGGGGAACAAGTTCTTTGAGCATCCCTAGCTCCTTTGAATTCCCACTGCTACTAATAATTATGGGTAAATTATATGAGCCATAACAAGTGAAAGGCTAACTGTCTAGATTGCGAAGAGGTGAAAACCAGGTCACTGCTAAGCTTATCTTTATCTTGAAAATCCATAGATTTAGATTGTGTTGTATGGCTTTGAGAAGGTGTTTAGTTGTATCTTACCTCAGCTTGTATCTGTAAACATAATAATAATTACTAACAATACTATATGAATATTGCAATTATTAACTGCTTTGAGAGCCTCAAATGAATCACGTTAGGTAAGGATACAACATCATTATTAAATACAAGTATTGCCTGTAGCACTAAATACGCATTCTTACATTCATTCATTCATTCCGTTTGCACCCAGAAAACATACTGGGCCAAAGCCTGAGGTCTCCATCCAGGTTTTAACCTAAGTTTTACTCGGACTAGCCTTAGGTAAAAAACAAGGTAAGAAAAAATTACTAATAATGCTTGCTTAATGAGTCAAGAGATGCTTCTTGGCTGTATTGGCCTGTTCATTACAAAGGTGGCCAGAAAAGGAAAATAAATAGCACTCTCCTTACTCTGTTTTATTCCTTAGTGAAAAGTAAGGAGAGTCTGAACCAACTTTTTTTTTTTTGTTTCTTTTTCTGCTGTACTTTTCACATCAGAAATTCAGGTTCTTTTCACACTGCCAGGCCACTGAAAAAATGACAAGATGATAATAAAAGGCCTAGAACTGAGGGCAAAGGTTTTCAGTCCATATTACATTGAAATCTTTTTGCCAGATACCCTTGCCTATTGCAGACTTTATGCTGCTTAAGTTATCCAAAGGAGCTAAAAAAGTAGCTGGCTCTGGCAAGGCGACAATTCTCCTTGTAGCTAACTGGTTTCAGCAGTCACAGCATTCCTGTCTCAGTGTCCTGCGTTGTCCCCCCTCTTAGCTCCCAAAGGAGGGAGGGCTGAGGCTCGCCACTGGAGCCCGGACGCCTCTCCCCAGCTGGTGTGCTTTCCCTCTGGGAGCACTGCCAGTTGGTGTAGGTTAGAACAGCCCTGGGGCTTCTTAACAGCCGCTTTCCCTTCACTGAACCGACTGAAAAACCTGCCAATGTGCGGTTCCATTTTGAGAATAGGTATGTGTGACAAGCGTGGGGGTGATCCTGGGTGATTTGTAATAGTTTGGAAAAGGCTGTCACTTGCGTGGCATGTTTGGATTACAAGCAGGAAAAATATTTCACTCTGAGAGGTCTGTCTAGTTAGCAGAGCTATGCATCTAGGCAGAAGCAAATTGTCCTTTTATCTGAATATAAGAAGGGTCTTTAAGGTGCAGAGCCAGAGCAAATAGCAAAACGAATGCAGGGGAGGGAGCCACAGCAGGCAGGTGCAAACCGGCTGGTTAGTGGGATGTGTGCTTGGGTCCGTCCCTGCCCTTTGCTCAGAAAGCCAGGCGGGCAGAGATTGCAGGCAAGTGAAAGACTGGATGAGCTTCAACATGCTTGAAATGTGGCTGCTAATTTTGAGTCTTTCTTTCTCTAGTGCATTATTCCAGCTACTAAATAAAAATTATTCATTATAATAACGCGTTGGTCAGTACGCGTATGCCTATGTCATATTATACGTGCTCCAATGTTGGCTTGAGTTTTGGGAGCCAAGCAGTGTGATCCAATTGCACCTGTACAGACAGTGAGGTAGAGCGTGAACATGAGCTGGTGCCTGTACCTTCCAGGGCAGCACAATAAAAGATAACTCACATCATTGTGTCCTGTCCTGGAGAACAAAGAAAGGTCCCTTCCTGGGGAAGGGGTGGATTAAGAAGTGTGAAAGGTAAGGGCCAATACAAAACTTTCAGGATAAGACTGGAAGAATGACAGGATTATACCTGGGGAGAAGTGCATGGGTGTCCGTAGCCTAAGAAAAGGCAGAAGCAGAGCGGAGTAGAGCTGCCTGTTACCATGACAATAGGCAACAGTGCATCTGTGTGCGGAACAAAAAGATTAGCAGTCATCCAGGAAAGATTCTCATCAAAACCCTACCTTTCCTACAGTCTAATGAACACAAATTTAACCTTTTATTTGAAAGATTGTCAACTCATTGGAGTCTCACCTTCCTATCCCACCAGCGACTAATACACCTGTAGCAGTTACAAATTTGTGTATTATAACATTTTTCACATCCATCTGAAGGCATATTAGAATTCGATGATAGCTGTTAAGTGTGATGTGAATGCGAGGAATAGCTTCTCCAGGAAAAAGAGTCTCTCTGTAGTTTAAAATTTTGCTCTATCACTCTAGTGAATCCTAAATAAATTTGTATTTTTACCCTTGATGCTACTATGTGGTTGGTCCATTAATTCATTATTGCCTTCCACATATGCAATCATTTGCATAAGTATGAAATGGTTGTAAAATACTATTGCACTGATGAGGTGATATTTTACCTCCACTTTGCATTGTTATAGTAATGATTCTTGGTTCAGGGCCCTGGTTAATAAAATTTAATAGCTTTTTCCACTGGAGCTGTTTTTGTGATCTTTCAGCTATCTCTGCTCTCCTGGGGTGAAGACAATGATATATCCAAGACTGGCATGTTCTAAGGCCTCAAACTGTCTACCATATGCTTAATGAGAAATGGCTTAAAGTTAAGCCAATGGTAGAGTAACCTGGGTGATGGGTTAAGCTTGATAAAGGGACCAGCTAATTAAAAAAACCTGAAGGCAAACAAATTACTCGTTAAAGTATAATGTTTTACTGGATATTAATGCTATATACTGTAAATTAATTGCTTATTCTTATGTAGTAACTAATTTTATCTAACTCATGTTTGTCCAGCACAGAGGTCCATATGCATGTTATGAAATGAAAATGCACTGATCTAGATGTACAGACACACACAAAAGAGCAGGTTAATTTGAGTGGCTTTATACAAATACCTAGGAAGGCTTGTTTGGAATATTCATGCTAAGCTATTAGTCATCTTCCCAAATATTCATTTAGATTTTGCTAGGCTCTTAGAGGAGGTATAATCAAATATTTGTGAAGCCTGCATGCAGCACTGCTGGTGGAATTGTGGTTTGGGTTCCCTAACATGAAGGCAGAGCTATGTGGGTTGCTGCTGTGCACTCTCTAACAGGCTTTGCGAAGCCTTCTAATTTGAAAGACAGCTATTATTTCCCCAAAGCCTGACACAGTGAGTGTTCACGTCCTGATTTTCATTACTTTCATTTTTGGTGACTGAAAGCCTCAGTCTGTGGGCTGCAGAGGTTTCATTCTAATCAGACTTTTTTTTTTTTTTTTTTTTTTAAATTTACTCAGCTACTGTTTGCATTAGAAGCAAAAGAAAGACATAAGGATTGTAGTTTCCAGTAAGGTTCCTTTTACATACATAACATATCCAAGTTTCATTACTTTCTCTTCATACATGACATCATTCATAAGACACATTTGTTGATGACTCTTAGGAAGTGTCTTAGTAGTTTTAGAAAAGTACTGTTTGGCCTCACTCATTGTCTGGGTTTTTTTAATCATGATAGATATAGACAGCCTTGAAGTTTAGACAAGGTTTTATTGTAATAAAGGTTGCAAATAGACATTTTATTTCACAGTGCTCTGCTTGCACTGGGTACAATAGAAGAATTACAACCCTACATATTAGTATATGTATTCTGCATGAAAATCTATAGAACTACATGAATTATCGTAAGAAAGAAGTAATCATTCAGTTTCTCAAACATAATAATCTTTAGGTACCAGTAGGAGGACTGTAAACTACATATAAGGGGCAATTTCTGCAGTGTAAAAATTGGCAGATGCAAGATTTGCCTAGAGATACTAATAATTTACCACTTACGATCCATGCAGTGTTCTGCAACTGATTTTTTGCACACTAAAGTGAAGAGAGGTCTTTGTGCAATAATGGTAGTTACTGTACAAGGCTCAAGTATGCATGTAAACATTTTCAAACACTTCGGTATATCTTGGAAATTCAAAATGCATTGGCATGAAAATCAACATTGTAGCAAGTTCAGAATCCTGATCCAGTCAAACACAAAATAGGATCAATTTATTCTTGGTTTAAGAACTTAATGTGTCTTTGAATATTGAGCTCTACTTGGACTAAGTTTAAAGCTGAGTATTAAGATGAATACAAGAAAACCATAAAAAAATTTTGTCAATATTTTAGAAACTCTTCTTTCTGTCTCTGGCTAAGCCATAATTCAGAATACAGAAATAGGGTAGGAAATTTCAAAAAACACAAACCCCAACTTTTAAGGCATTGCCTTAACTCCCATTTACTTAAACAGTCTATGTGCGTTCTGTGGCTCAATGAACGCTCCCCAGATCTCAGGTCCAGGTGCATATCCAGTCGTGTCCAAATTCCTCTTCAGGATGAGAACTGGGTGTACACCTACGAGACCTGGGTGGATGGGCTAGGAGAAAGCTGCAGTGCTCTGGAAAAGTTTGAGGTAACTGGCAGATCAGGAGTGTAAAACATGCCCTGAAGCATAACTACCCCATGGTCTAGACAATGTCGTTAAGACTTAGGTGCTTAACTTCTTTAATTCCCATTGGAATTCCTTTGCTGGTGGCTAGAAGAAGGAAACCACAGATCTCAGGGTTTTTTTAGTTTTGTTTTTGGTGGCGTTTAGCTATGTTGTCTTTGCCAGGGATCTTTAAAACTAAGTTTGTCTTATTGCAAAAAGGCAGTAATGAAACTCACTTGCAAAATTAATATTAAATTTAAAGATAGCTAAATCACTTTTATCCAAAACATTCAAATATATAAAACTACTGCTGTGTGAGCTGCACAAATGTGCCCCGTTGCTCAGGGAGTGACTGGTACTTGTTGTATTGCAGCCCTGTTCTAATGAGCTGTTCTTGTGGTTCAAGATAGCAAATGTAAAAAGTAATGAGCTGGGATCCTGATTACCTTTGCCCATGTTATAATAAGACCTTTGTGATGAAACAAAAAGTTCTGAACAATAGCGTCTGCATCATCATCAAAAGCCAAGATTAAAATAAGTGTTCAGTTATGTTTGGGAAAGTCTGATGGCCTGATTTTCCAAAACATCATGTGGCTGGAAGCAACCTTTGCATTCAAGGTGCAAATGATAGAGAAAGATAAAAGTAAGGTATTTTCTTGTAAGGAGTGTTCAAATGGGAGGAAGTTAGAAATCGACTTTTACAAAATGAGTACTTCAATAAGCCATGGTCAATAACAACTTTAGCAGAAGGGAGACTAAATTTACTAGCATATATGGAATGAATGATTTAATCTATCTCTGAATGACTGCCAATGCTGGGGTGGAATACAGCAGATGTTTTTCATGGAAACTTTAAACATAATTTTCCAATAGAAAGTGAAGCATAATATTGTCTCTAATTGAAATAGTAGGAAAAACTTCAGTGGGTCCAGTAACTACTGTCTTCCTCCTAGTAATAGTATTTACAGCCTTCTTTCTCATTTCATTTTTAATCATTTTTTTCTCTAATGAATTAGGATATTTATGAATAAAGTAAACAAACTGTCATAGTAAGCTAAAGTGGAATTAATTCTGCAGAGTAGTAACAGAATTAGCTACTCTGAGGTGAGTAAACTTGTGTGCTATGCAAAGCCTACACATTTAGACCTTGTTACTTATCTCAGCTGGTACATAGATGGGAGAAAAAAAGCTTGAAAAAGCTACTCCAAAATTGCAGCACCAGGTATTACAGGCAAAACAACAGTACACAATTTAGTTAATTATCATATATAAGACTCTATATTTCGTAAAGACACAGAAATGCCAAATAAGGCGCTGGAAATTGTGACCTCTGATGCAGCTGTGCTCATCATTTCTTCAGAGGATCCCTTTGGAGTATACCCAAGATGGGCTCTGTCCCTAGGCCTGTGCATTGCCAACTCATATCCTCTGAAATATGCAGTTTTTTAACTTAGAAATGTCTATGCTAAGATGCACAATAAGAGAATACAAAAGATCTTGACCCATAAAGGTCTTGTTTTACCTAAAGTGTCCTAGGATTAGGCAAGAGAAGAAATATTTAGTACTATGCAAAGTTATGGGGAAAGCTTTCAACAGATATCCATGTGCATGGGGAATCCACATCATGAAATGTTTTAAGAGTAAGCCAAAAGTTTTAAATTAACATTTATATTGTATGATCACAGAAAACAGAAGAATGGCAAACAACAGTACGTTAATCCTGTTGGTAATCTTATTAATTTATTTGGGATAAGTATCTATCCAGGTTTTAAAAGTCAAATACATTAATGTGTTGATATGGATTATCCCACAGTTCATGCCACAGAGATATAAGGGGAGCGTGCTTGATTAGAAAGAGAGAGGGAGAGGAGCCATAAGCCAGTCCACAGCCCCCACACTGTTGCTCACTGTAAAGCTATTCCAACTCATTTAAAATGGCTCAGTGATGAGGTTTTCATGACTTCCTCTGGGAGATTATTCTACAGAATTACAAATCTCAGAAATGGGAAGTGTAAATATTCCCTCAGTTAATTTAATTAAGCTACTCTCCATTCTTGCCCTTTCACAACCTAGTAATTTCTCTCTTTTCTTACTTTACATATCCTTCTAAAACTATAGGCTTGAATGACCACTAATCTGATTTGGAATAGGGAGAAATCCTTCTCTCTCTTGTTTCTCCGTGTTTGATCCACCGCTTGATTTGTGCTTGGAAGGAAGGGAGGAAGTCACCCGGGGCATCAGGAGGCTGGAGGTATGCTCATGTTCACTGAGGGGCCAGCTCAGCTTGCACCACCCACAGAAGGACACCAATGGAGTTTTGCGTGGCTTCTTTTACCATGCTTTCTGAGTACTTCAGTAGTATGCGTGACTTTATCCCTATAGCACTCCCATAAGGAAAGAGAATAACCCCATATTAAGATACTGGAAGTCGAAACCAAGGCAAGCGATAATATGTCTCCAGCACACAGTGCAGTACCAAGCTGAGATACTCAAGATACTTCTAACAGATTAGGTAGGGTGCCGGAAGCAGCATCTGCTGGTGTGCTCTGCACAGAATAATTTGGTCTGCAAAGAAGCTAACTTGGGTATCTTTACACTGCACTAAGAAGTGTAAGCATGGTATCTGTGACAGCTGTTAAATGAGCTCAGCTCTGTTAGGCAGCTAAGAAAGGAAAGACTAAGGGGCTCTGGTGGAGTCCTGGTGAGAAAGCTGCTGACTGGCATGAAAATCACAAAAGATGATAGCGATACAGGATCTTTCTTGGCAAAAGCCTTGGATAATGTCATCTTAGCTCTGCAAACTTAGGGTAAAAATCAGTGAATATTAAAGCTAAGGTTTTCATAGCAATAATGTCTTGCGTCTGTTGCTTGGTTACTTACTAGGCTAGTAGTTTTCTACTTTTTTATATTCAATAAGCTACAATCTGCTGCCTTCATAATAGTTGGAATCAGATCACCTCCTTGATCCAGTAGAACTGTTGAAATTTTACTCCAGTTTCACTGAAAGTGAGGTTTAGTCATTATCTGTAAGGGGGAATTAGTGTTTACAGGCTCTGTCCATGTATGAATAAGAATGATTACGCTCAGCTATCCCTGTCACACTAGTGTTGAGAAGACAGTATGAAACTAAGAGGATAGGAATACATGAAGGGATTCAACCCTCTCTCTCCCTCTTTAGTCAGAGCAATCAAGATTAACAGATGTCCAATATCTTTTGTCCTAAATACCTTTCTTTTTTTTTTGTTAAAAGAAATGCTCTTTTGCACTTCCTGACTTCCTGCTTATGGCTAAAATCCAGCTCAGAATATCAGTAGATCTGATGGTTTGAAATAGGAATCACTGACTCTATTAAAAAAAAAAATCAAGGTCAGATGATGAAGGTTGTTATAGTTAAGTCAGTAGAGATACATCAATGTTAAGCAATTATAAATGAAAGAAGAACTAAACTCTAAATACAGTCTGTAGGATTTGACCTTTAATGCACAGCTGTTAATACTTCAGCTCTATTCTTTGTACTTCTCAGGTCTCCACTCACGCCTGTTGTCTCCCATTCCTTTTCCTACTTGGCCCCAAACATCTTAAAATCTTAATGTCTATCCAATGCCTTTCTCTATCCACAAATGTTCTTTTTTTCCATTTTTGCTCTCTATTTATTAACTTTCCCTTAAATTTGCTAGATGTCAAAAGCTTGTTAAACTTTCTTCTTTCTGTCCTTTACTACCTTCACACTTGCTCCCTGTCCTCTTTAAAACCCTACTGTTCTTCTCTGCCTGTCTCCTGCTGGCACTGGTACATGCACTCAGTAACTTAGAGGAGGCAGTTCTGCTTCTTCAAGTTCAGTAAATGGATCAGCTCAGCAGGGAAGGTCAGGAGAATAGCATGGCAGTGACAAGGAGATGCTTTTAAAATTGTCCAATAAGAAATGGAAGAATGAGCATCTAATGGTCAAGTAAGAAAGGGTAAAAACAGGTGGCAGATCTCTCCTGGATTTGCTTTATTATGTTAAGAATACATCCCTATGACATGTGATGTGCAATATTTTCTAATAAACTACATCTCATGTTCAGCATTTTACCCTTCATGCCTGCAAGGCATGTTTTTTCAAATTGGGCTTGTGACCTTTCTGATTCATGAAATATAAAAATAGAAAGTTCTTACAGAAATTTATTTTTCTGGTAGTGTTGAATTTTGAAAGCGTATTAGTAGTATGAAGGCTTTTCTTTGGGAGTTACGAGCCGTGTTTACTCTGACACTTTGTGAAAGGATGTCATATTCTCATGACAGCCTTTTCTCCAAAATACTAAGTAACCACAGAAATTAAAAAAATGGCAACTAACAACCATGTGTTTAAGTACATGTTCAGATTTTGTTTTTTGCTGTCATGCTCACCGTTTCATTAACTGGTTTGGGCTTTTTTCATGTGTTGGTCATGTTTGTAAAGAATGCAATTTTGCACAAAATGACCTTTACCAGCACTGTTTTCAGGTTTGTAGAAAATGCCCTTTTGCTCTCAAGTGAGGTGAGATTAATGCGGCAAAGACTGCTGCTCTGCAATCCTGAAAGCAGTTGCACACTTCTTTCCTCCTAGACAGCGTAAGCGGATGCTCTCTGCAGGCCTGCCTAGAAGAAAGTGTGGCTACCCACTCGTAGTCAAGACTACTGTTGGGACTCCAGTTACTCCTTTTCACGAAGACAAACTGCACACGAGAGCAGTGGTATCAAACAAAATGCACTCAGGTACTTATGTAGGTTGCAGTATTTCCCTCATCATTTTATACTTAACCTCATGATAGACTTTAATCAATTTATCTGCACTATGCCTCTAAGGTATAAATCCAAAAGTGAAAATTACAGAAGTTCCCCAGAGGGCACAGATTCATCCTAACATGTCCAAAACCATCCTGTAACAAAAAGGAGCTACAACCTCATTAAGCTATTGGCTACCCCATATTCTAAACCTTTTGGAGAAAATCTCTATCCAAAACGTTGATAAGATTGAACAGGAATTCCAAAGCCATGTTTGCCTTCAGGTCCCTGAGTAAGGTGCAGAGGCTCAGTCACCTCTTCTCCTCAAGCTGAGGGCTTTGGCTGCCCACGTTCAAAGCCAGCGCTGTTACGGTACAGTGGTGACTTTGGGTGAGACTGCTGGGCAAAGAGCTGGGTGAACAAGAGCTGGGAGAAACCTGGCTGGGGGATTCCCTTGTTTGCACAGGAGCTACATGTAAGCCCAGGCTCTCCCCCTTCATCCTCAACTGAGCTACACCACAGCCTTGCCCATCCCAGGTGCGGATGAAGAAAGATTACTTAAAGCTACTTTTATTCCTCAAGATATCCTCTATGTGGTGCTTTCATTCGTAATATACACACAGCTTCTTCAGAGATATACAAAGACTTTCACCAGCAACTTCTTTTAACCTGATGGCATAGCCTTTGCAATGTGCTCCCTTCCTGAAAAGTACCATGGGTGGAAAGAACCTGGCTGCTACTCAGCATCTGCACTCCGAGAGTGGATGTGGGAAAGGGGACACAGTATGACAACTGTGCTCAGAGAGCACCTAAAAGAGTAAGGTATTGTAAAGTGAGTAATTTCTGTCCTCTGGAGTAAGCAAAAGGATCCCCTTTAGGATATTTAGCTGTCATTTGATTTGCAGGTGGAAGTTTGATTTTAGAGATGGGAGTAATTTTGTTCTCTTTAATGGAGAAAGATAAGATCTCAAAGCTGTTCTTCCTAATTCGAACATTTAATTTCAGTGCCATGATAAAAACCTAGAGAATTGTTAATGCATGGGTAGAAAACCATGTAGTTAGTTACACATCTCTTATTAGCATGGTTGTGAATAGGTCATTTGTTTGTGAATAATGTATTTCACTCATTTATATATATGTGGATCAGTTATTTACAAGGGGTTACAACCCTACAAAAACATAGCCTGGTTTTATGTCCAAAGTTATTTTTACATTGTCAGATTGCTTCTAATACTTAAATGTTTTTCCTGTATTTAGTCAGCAGTAACCACTGCTGATGTAGTCCCTGATCTGTTAGAGATTTGACATATGCTTAAGTTTTTACAATGTGAGTGTTCCTGTTAGCTTTGATAGGACTAGTCATCAGGCATAAGCACGTATAAAAGTCTTACTGAGAGCTGATGCCAAGTCCTTTGCTGTCTAACACTTGGCAGGAGAATGACCCCAGGCTGGGTTGGAATACTAGGGGAAAAAAAAAAAGTACATAGACACTGTTACTATTCTCCCGAGTCACACAAACTCTAAAAATATTTTAAAAGCTGTACACTTCAAAATTAAAGAGTGCATTAAAACCTTCACATTATTTGTTTTAATAGATTATGTGTAAATATACACCTCTAACTTTGTTTTTCTATCTTTATTGAAAAGTATTGTTTCTTAAGTTAAAGACATTTTTGTGGTTAACCTTCAAGGAGAATATCTGTTTATTAACTAATAGAAAAACGGTAGTGCTTGATGGCAGCAGGAACAGCATCATATTTCAGTTTGAACAGCTGCTGTCGCCATGACTAGACCTGGCAATCCTCTTGGAATGTACACACAGAATAGGCCCAAACAAGAAGATGTGATTCAGCAGAGTCCCTAGAAAGACTTTTATGACCTGTACTGAAACCACACCTATATGGCTACATATGAGTCAGCAGAGCAGAAATTAAATTTTCAACGAGCCTAGTGAATTCAGCAAGCAAATAGAAGTCATTGGTTCCCAGTAATTCAGCTCCCCGTTGTGTCACTGACCTTGGGCAAGTTATTCAGCTTTCCAATATTTCGTCTTCTGTGTAAAATGAATTTAACAAGACCTAATCATCACATAGTATTCTGTAGACCTCAGTGGGACTGCAGCCATATAAGTGAAGGTAGAATTTAGCACGCAGCTCTGCCACGGTATTTTGGGGTTCTCAGATGACTTTTGACCAAAATGAAATATAAATTATGCAGGAACCAGCTAACATTTAATTAAGTGAAGCCTCTTGCTATTTCAAGAACAGTTTCTTAACAAGCAGAATTAGCAGAAATATTCTGCCGGTAGAAGCCAATAGCTTCTTCAGGCAGAGCTGGTCTCTTCCCATCTTGATAAGGCTGTAAACTCCTTCTGTGTTTTATGAATCATGTATCTCCCGGTTTCTCGTATCATGGGTCCAAATTTTCCTTTGCTTAGCAGTGAAGAGCCAGTGCAGCTAACAGGGTAAGATGACGGCTGTTATTTTTTGTACACCCATGAGCAGAATTGCTTAGTAGTTTAAGCCACTTTGCAACTGTACAAACACACTGTGAGCAGTAGGAATGCGTTTATGTCCCCAAGGACCTAATCTGGCTTTCATAACTTCCACTAGTGGCACAGATGTGCAAAAAAGCAGAAATCCAGCTTCACTCTCTGTTTGCATGTGCAGAATGTGGATGAAGCTAGAAAATAATATATTAGCATTTCTACACTGATTTTTATTCATATTCTCGAAGAATTTTATTTACATTGAGTGGTAAGAATCATATCAGTTTATATTTCATATTTGGAAACTGAGCCAAAAAGTGACAAAGTGAGTCTTCAACATCATCCAGCAAGTCAGTCTTAGAAAGAAATGTGTCCGTTTCACTAGACCATATTGGTCTGTATATATCTTTTTATTTATGAACAGCTGTGACTGTTAGAATCTATTATTTATATTTCCACTAAGCTTATTTTCCCCCCTGCAGTAGATATTCAACAAATGTCATTTTTCTGCAGGTACTGTGATTCACTGGAGTATTATGAACGATAATGAAGCAGCACTGCAGAAACTGTTAAGCAAGAATCTTTGTAAAGCCATTTAAAATTCGTTACCTAAAAACAGCGTAACACTTTAAAAAAGAATTAAAACAAAAATGCATGGGTTGTGGATTTTCAGTGATGAAGTAACTCAGAAAAGGTTTGTTCTGTCTGCATCATTGACCCCACACCATCAAACATTTTCAAGCAGTGTCAGTGTTTATCCTCAATGCTAGCAGTTTGATTTACATGCATACACTGTACTAACAACACATACGCTGAGAGCTGGTTACAACCTTAAATAGGAAGAATTTGTCACCTGTCCACAATAGTGGCCTGAGGTTTACACTGGTGACAAGCAAATTTCAAAAAGCCTAGAGGATTGGCTCCAGGCCCAGAATTTCAAATCATCAGAGGTTGGTACCCCACTAAAGAAAACAATAATAAAGCAACAGAAATGGTCACTGCTGAGCTACAGGGCTCCCTCGCACAGAAGAGGTGTGTGTAGGGCACTAGTGATGAGGGGAGCTGTGCTGCATGCCCTGTGATCAGTGGTGGAACTGTGTTTGAGGAGGTTGTGGCTGTGAGGAGATGGTGAAACAGGCTGTGTGAAGTGCACAAACTAACTAGCATTGACTGAAGACGCAGACGTCTGTTTTTAATTTGCATGAAGCTGCTAATTTTTAAAGGACGAATTAGCATATCTCTAATTTTAACTAGGGGGTTGTAATTAGTATTTTCAGAAAATGTGGTAGTCGCTGCAGGCATTGCCAGAGCAAAAACCAGGGTCCAGTTCTTCACTGGTCACCTGGAGGAACAAGCCCCTTTGGCCAGTAGAAGTAGGCAAGGCACAGCGACCATAGCACATTTTGTTCAGTAGGAAAAAACTTTGAAACACAGCCCTCCTTTTCCTCCCTCTCTCAGAAAACAACTCGATTTTCTCTAGCATTCTGATTTTTCCCCTGAGCGACAACAGATGGATTTGAAAGAAGTCTCCACTATTACAACAATATTTCAGTCCCTCAGTTTTTTCCTCCCCTGTAGAAAACTGGTAGCTGATTTTATCCAAAGCAGTTTCTCCTTCATAGTCTTTTACAGCTCTAGAATCTATATCCTGTTTACTGAACTCCTCTGGTTTATCTTCCAGTTTTCTCAGCTTCAGGGGTCCTGTATCTCACTGTAGAGTCACCTTACAGGCATCTTACGATGGCCATCCTGGTCGCCGACCAAGAGCTGAGGAACCGCCTGATTGTTTCTGTGGTCTCCAGTGGCTGTAGGAGTAGGCTGGCAAGAGAGTGCTTCCTTGTGATGTTGAAACATGAAGTAACAGCAGTGTAGTGCATTATCCACCCCTGAAAAACACTTGGAATACCTTCCTTAGACTCTGGCAACACTCCTCTAGCTTGTCAAGCCAGTAAGACATTTTTTAACTGAATTGGAATTGAAACATTAACTCGGTTCCCAGAGGGGATAGTTTAGTCGTCTAAGCATCATGTTTAAAATACCCAGACACTTTCAGTCTTGCGAGATCCACTGAGCCATTCAGTAATCTGAGATACAGAAACTGAGTTTCATATAATTTACTTGGCATGTTTTCTTTTCACATTAGATCTTGAAAACCAAGTAATGCAACTTGTGGTAATTTTTGGGTAAAGATTTCTCGGTTTTAGGTATGTACAAAAGGAACTTTAAAAATTATAACAATCATTTTCTCTGGTCACCTCTACATTGTTTATTGGACCACACCATGCAGCAATAACCGCTTTTTAGGTGGCAACCTGTCAGCGTTACATGGAGCAGCAAACTGAACCTTGGTCACTCAAGGTACAGCCTCAGTTTTCCACCAGCTACATTTCCTCTGCCAGCTCTTGACACTAGTTGAGCTTGTCCCCAACAGCAATTGCTTTTAAGTGGTTAGGCAGGCTGTGTATATAATTTGTAAAGTAATTTGTAATTCTTTGGAATGAAAAATGTAATATAATGTAATACCATGAGCCAGACACTCAGCATACTTCTGTTGGCTTGAGACCTGTTCCAGGTGAGGATTTGAGTGTTAAATATGCTCCTACAACATCCTATAACATGCTCTTCAATACAGACTTTTATCAAGTTTATAATAATTCAGTTCATCCTGGTCTACAGGATTTTTTATTTGTGAAGTTTTGCATTCCAAAGCCTCACTCAACTAAATGGGGCAGCCCTTTCTCCCACAGATGACTCTCAACACTGCGAGACAAACAAGGGTGGTACTTCCAAAAGAACACTAGATTCTTGTATCTCCCTAACATGAGACAGGTACCAACCTCTCTCTGTTCTCATGCCACAATATCTCCATTCATCACACTGTTGTTTGGTTACAAAGGAATAAAGGCAGCTTAGCAGCCAGGACAGTCCTGATGGGATGAAATGTGTGATTCAAATTTTGATTTAATGGCCAGATTGTGGCTTTTTTAGTAAAAAACATGGGAAGAAAAATCTTAGAGATGCCCTTAAATCCTTGCAGAGAGAGACCAAGGTCAGAGCTGTGTGTGTAGCTCTGAAAAGCCAGAGCCTTCTTCTCTGCCTGCTAGGTATCCTGGAGACCTCCTGAAAGGCAGAGCATCTACTGTATTTTCCCACCTTATGGCAATACACTTCCTTTAGAGCTATGTGAGTTAACCAAGGGTCTTTTTCCTGGATATATTGCTGACATTGCACCTCTTTTCTGGTGGAGTCCATACTATTTACCAAGCCTTGCTATACCATTTCCACTGTTTCTCCTCTGGAGGATGAATCCTAGATCACAAAAGCTGATGGGGAGAAGGAAGAAGAACCGAACAGAGGTATCCAATACTCTGGCAGAACAACAACTGTTCTCATGGGGATCTCTGTGTACTGAATTTGGACAAAATGCCTGTAGTCCATTTTTAAACCAAAAACCCCAAACCAAACAAAAAACAACAAAAAACACCGCAGTTTTGCAGCTCAGTTTTGCTTTCACCCACTAGCTTTACCTATGTATGCTTCCCTGCTTCTCTTCATCACCCCAGCTATCGTGACTTTGTTAGATTTTCTTTTTATAACGTGTAACCTGCAATCTACAGGTAGAAATTAATAATGTCAGAATCCAACTGGACTGGTGATGGGAGATGTAATCCACTAAATAATGTCTCTTCAAGAGTGTCAGCTGTGTTTTTTAGAGGCAACCTGGAATTTGCTGTAATTGTTCAGTCTCACAAGAGGAAGACTCATCTTGTGTTGTATTTGCTATGTTTTCTTTTCCTCCAACTTTTTACACTATTCCTATATGTGTAGCAAGCATGATTTCTTTTTTTCTAAATACCTATAGCACATTAATGAGGTGAGCAACAGGGTAATACCTTTCAGAATCTTGTTTTTAATTGTATGTTTATATATCATGAAGCAACTAATATGGGTAGTTAAGCTTCAATGACTTCTGGATTTTGCAATTGGCAATGTTTTGATGTTTGACTACCTAGCTTCACAGCACAGCAACAATGAAAATACGCTTAAAAAAAAAATTGAAGAAAAAACCCCTGGTTTAAATGTTTTCCTTTTTCTTTTTTTTGTCAAACAACACAAGCATGATAGTTATACAACAATCTCAGAGTATAATGAACTAATCTTCTGAAACCAAAAATCCAGAGCCTCTGTGATTATTTTCAAAGTGCCTGCCAAGATCCCAAAGTATGATAATTAATGAACTTTAACATACGTGACAAAAATCCTAATTGAAGTAGGAGGGGTGCAGTCCACATTAATGAAATGAAACTGAGTTTTTGAAGTATCAGTTTTGAACCCTTCAATTTTATCTTTAATTATTAGTTTTAGGGGAGAGCCTCCAGAAGTTCAGTGACATTCTTGGTACTGTCAGAGTCGTTGTGAAGAACCGTGGAGAGAGGCAATACCTCTTTAAGAGTTTTCAAAGAAGTTGTCAATCTTGCAAGTCTTTATGTTTTTTGCAGACTCAGGGCCTCGAAAAAAGAGAGATGGTGAAAAGCATAAGGAGATGAAACAGCCTGGGTGTACTTCACAGAGTAGGCAGGAGAGGCAGGAATAGGATACAGCTGCTCTGATGCCTAAACCCAAGGCGCTAGCCTTCAGGCCTTACTGACTCTTACCCTTTCAGCAGTCCCATTCATATTTACAATGGAAATGTGATTGCAACAGTGATTAAAACCAAGTTATTTCGGGTGAGTTAGAAAAGACTAATCACAGAAATAAATGATAAAGAGTATGAATTGCATGAATGTGGATGGGGTTTTTTTGTTGTTTTTTTTTCTTTTCTCTTCTTAATGTTTAACATAGTCCAAATGTAAAAAAGAATCTGATAGAAGAAAAAGCCCACTATTGATGTGACAAAAGAGAGTAGTTATTTTTTACTAACCTTTCTTTATCTGCTCAAATTGTTGGTTACACTGATTTTGCATACCTATGTACTAGCTAGCTGATGAAATTTATGCCACGTAACAAAACAGTGTTTTACATTGTCTAGTGTACAGAGAGTGCACCAGGAGGATGGTGGAGGAGTAAAGCAGGGGCCCAGTGAGACTATGGAGTCTCCATCCTTGGAGGCCTTCAAAATCCAGCTGCACGAGGCCTCCAGCAACCTGACTTACTTTCAAAGTTGACCCACCCTTTGAGTGGGAGGTGGGAATAGAAGACCTCCAGAGATCCCCTCCAGCATGTGTTGTTCAGTTGTTTACTCTGTGGAACTGCTGCTGCTGTGTGTACCCTAAATCTGGATTCAGTTCCTCCTAAAGGAAGTGGAATCCCTTATGCAGCATTTCATATTAATGGGAGCACAACTGGCTGTGTGTTTATGCTTGAGTCAGGAAAACCGAAAAATAAGTTTGAAACAAATTTTCACAGTTTCCTAATCACCTTTCCCTTTTACCTATTTGCTTAAACAAAACCTGAAGAAAAAAATGACCTTTACTGCTGTTTTTCATTTGCTTTCAATTAGAAAATGCAATCCTTCCAGCGTGTAGAATTTGCTAATATTTAAAAGGATTCTAGACATAGTCCCTTAACTGAAGAAAAAATATTACAGTTTTTAAACTGGTCTGGAGAAAAATTCCTTTTCAAGCACCCTAGAATATTGTAGAAATCCTTAAGACCAGAAGGAAGATTTCCCTCTGAACCATTGCGTATATTAAAGAAAGATGAGAACAATGCAAATATTTTGTTGTATGTTGTACTGACTGTCTCAGGCTGAAAGCTAAGAATGCTGTTTGCCTCTGAAAATACACATTTTAAACTATACCTGAAATTATAACATTTTTCTTTTCAAGATTAAAGATTTTCAGGTTCCTTCAGATTATTTTAGAGACTCAGAAAACATGAGAGTGAAAGGAAAAACAAAAATGCAATGATGCACTAATAGTCATATTCCTTGGAAAAGAAGCAAGTGCTACTACTAAAGAAAAATTAAAAACAAAGGCAGAAAACAAGCCCAATTCTTTGGCATTCTTTGCCTGCCATCACTCACATTTTCTCCAGTGAGACACTTGCGTCCTCAACAAGTATGCAATTACTGCTGTCATTTGTACTCTTCTTGTGCCTGGAGGTCTCCGTCAGGGACTGGGCCCTATTGTGTATGTGCTGTACAAACACATTGAAGAGCTCATTGTAAAACTCTTCTAAAGCAATAGCTAAGCAGAATATGAGAAACAACTGAAGAGCAGACGAGCGGTGGTGCGCGGTCGGAGGGAGGTGATTACGATCACAGCTGAAGCAGCAGTCACTGCAGCCACAGAGTAATCATTGCTGAAGGGCTTTTTGGCATTTAATCTATGCAGCCATCGTTGGCTTATATAGCCGCCAGCGCTGCAGTAACTGAACATCTTTAATATGTTTATCTTCATTCTCCCTCCCTGTGATAGGAAAGCATTACCCTAATTTAACACAGCGTTCACATACTTAGCTCGGTAGGGGTGCTCCACCCTTGGAGGAGCACCACGGGCAGATTCCCTCCCTCTTCCTTTTGTCTCAGCCCCATGGGGCGCTGGGGGTGTCCGGGAGCTCCCAGCCCACTTCCAGAGGGGAAGCCTCTGCATGACCCCCCCAACATGCTGAAGTGTTTCAAGCCCAGACCTCCCCAGCACACCAGCTCCACGGAGCCCTCGACCGCGGTGCTCCAGCTCTGTCCCTGCACGCTGGCTGTGGCAGCACAAGGGCAGCCGTAATGCTGGCAGCAGTGCTGGCGGCTCAACTGGGCTCACCCTGTCTATTTGCACGTTATCACAATCGTGCGGTATTTAGATAGCAAGGGCAGTGGTAAAACATTATGACCGCCTGTATCTTCACCTTCCCTTATTCTATCTCAGAGTGCATTTGGGACAATTAAGTGTATATACATTCATGTCCACAGTTCCAAGTGTTGTGCTTTTTTGTTGTGGTCTTTTCTTTTCTTTTCTTTTCTTTTCTTTTCTTTTCTTTTCTTTTCTTTTCTTTTCTTTTCTTTTCTTTTCTTTTCTTTTCTTTTCTTTTCTTTTCTTTTTTTTTTTTTCTTTTTTTTTTTTTTTTTTTTTTTTTTTTTTTTTTTTTTTTTTTTTTTTTTTTTTTTTTTTTTTTTTTTTTTTTTTTTTTTTTTTGTAAATAAATGGCAAAACCCTGGAAAGCTTGAGAAACTGTTTATTTGCCTGATTTGCAAGGCAGGTAAAACATGAAACCAGCATCTCCTCAAGGTCTCCAATAATTTCCAGTGCTTACTATTTTGAAACACAACCGTATGAAAATCTTGTGAATATATGCCAGATATGGACTCATTTGCTGAAATACTCTTCAGCTTAATTTTGCCTGCATCCTTTCAATTTTAATAACTGATTATCTTCCTAAGTGCACAATGCAGATTAATTGACTCTATGGTTTAACTACAAAAAACGGAGGCATAATCAATACCCTTTATCCAATTTATTAGGCCTGCATGACATTTAGGCAATTAGAAAGGAAAACATAAGGATTAAAGGAGCAAAATAATATATTATTAACAGTAAAAGGGACTCTGTTTTCTTTCCCAAGTCAAGTGGCATTAAAAGGGGTAAAAATAGAAAGTTTGGCAGATGCATTTTGCCCTCTGTGCTCTCTTGAGTCCCTGGGCTTTCAAGGCCATTTCAAAGGTTTAATATCTTCATTTAAAGCTGTTATTCCACACTGAATAGGAAAACCAACACAAAAAGAAATGGAAAACTTCATGCTGATAAATAAGACAAAGGATTCTTGCTCCTGCAGTTTGCAGCCAGACAATATTCCCGCTGAAACTGAAAGTTCAAGTGTACACGTTTGGGTATTTTCGCCTTTCCCCCACGCTCCTAACTGTCCACTTAAAACTCTTATAACACCCGTTTCACACACATGAGTAGATTGAAAACCTTCTACTGCCACTGGTTCCTCATGTGCCCCTTTTTCATTACCCACCACTAGCATTTACCACAAAGAAGTGCAAAATTGCTGTTGCTGCTGCAGGTGAGTTGATGATCTGTTGCATTGCTCTGACAGCTCCTTGCGCGACTCAGCTGCTTGTGCCTAATGCTGAAATGTAGAAAACCACCAGGTGACAAAATAAAGAAAACTGTGCCCCTTAACTGGGCCTCGTTGTTTTTTCCATCTTGTCTGCCCATGCTCATTTCCCATGTAGCCCACTGTACAGAGGGTTATTTTGTGCAAAGTAGAGCGTGGCAGTCGGATTATATAAAACTGTGTGTGGCTGTCCAGCTTTGTCACCGGCATGTAGCACCTCCGAGTCTTTTAATTTGGATTAGTGCAGATGTAGTGTGCTCCTGCTCTCCAGGAAGACCAGGCATTTCATCCAGTTGTTCATGTTCAATACTTGCATCTGGCACACCACCCCTCAGCGAACAGCTCTGGGAAGCTGTTATTGCTGCATGTAGATATACATAAGTTTCTACTCGGTTTTTGCCTATTAGCACACATAATATTGAGCACTGCATTGTGGTTTATATTCTGGAAAACTACCAAAACTTTCTGCTTTATGTTGGCCAGAGAACTGGAGGCCAAGGCACAAGCGTTGCTCTGTTCTACATTGGCTCAATTTCTAGGAGTGATGTTTGTATAAGGAAATACAGTGAAAATAGTAAGTATTTCACTGGAGAAGCATGTAACTCCATTTTAGTTTCACTTTCTGCACTCTATTCAACAAATTGGGAGTTTTGTTTGGACTTGCTCAAAGCAGGAGGAGTAAATAACTCCTCTGCTTGTTGCTCTGTCTTACATTTGCCAGAGAGGAAATATTCCTAACACCCAACGTTTGTGTGTGCCAGACCTCACGTTGGCCCTGAGCATCTTGGCAGACATGCTACCAACTTATGTCTGTAATATTTCTGCAAACACAGAACCTTCAAAAGTCTCCACATATTCGACTTTATTTGTATTTGGTACCTTCATGGAGGTGGAGTAACCTGGATTTGCCTGTTTCACTTCACTGCACTGTGCACTCAAAATCCCAGGCAAGGGCAGCGGTTAGAATAACTCCCCCCCTCACAATCACACAAACACACACATTTGCATCTATTGAGCAAGGTTTGATGCCAGGATATCAGCCAGACTACTAAAAGCAGGTAAACAAGCAGAGCAAACATAAGTGCAATCCTAGGTTCGCTTGATAATTGGATACCTTTCTAGTTGCCCAGTGTTAGCTAGAATACTTCAGGGACTCTCCAGCTTTTAAAACTGGAGGGTTAGGATGTCTGCTAACACTAACCAGAGACTGTGCAATCTAAAAGACTTTCTTTGTGCCCTGCTGGAATGTCTTTGGCATTTGAATTTCAGGTGTAAATGTGGCTATTCTTGAGAGTTCTCTGGAGGAGGCTTACCAACCTTCTAGGGTACTGAACGGTGATTTCCCCTCCGACATAATAATTTGGGCAGATGCGGGATGTGCAAATTGTTAATGATGAGTCAGAGAGTGTGGAAGTTGAAAAGCTTGAGCTGCTTTGTTTTTAGCTTGCTAAACCCATGACTGCCTCCAGTCTCTACCTGGGTAGGACCTTTTATCCGGTTTATTGATACGTTCATGGTAAGCAGACCAGGCACCGGTTACACGGACTTGCTGCAAAGGGTGACACTGCAGCTATGCTGCAATTTTTTTTACAAAGAAAACCTATGTGACATGAAGAATCCTTGTGACAGACTGAAGCCTGGTATAAGACGTAGGGGTGCAAAGCCCTGTATAATATAGGGAACATATTCAGATATTTTGAAAAATTGTGTTTTGCTTCTCCAATCTTTTTTTACTTCTGTCACATTGCCATCAGTGGCCAAATGTAATTGTGTAACTACTGACTCATTTCTCTCTGGTTACTCTTTAATGTCTCTATTTTTCATCTGGTACTATTCTGGGAGTAAAATGCTATCTACTAGTTCAGAAGAAAAAGATCCCCATGATTTGCAGATGAATGGCAGATGAATTGACTTTCAAAATTCTGTTAGAAGTGTAAATGATTTTTAATTAAGTCTAAATACAGTTTTCCTCTTGTTCTTTCCATTCACTCTTTCTAGAGTCAACAAGTTGCCCACATCATGTTCCTCATAATTTCTTGCGTCCGCTGTTTACAAAGCTACAAACTTGAGGGCTGGCTGTATTACAAACATCTTAGGCATTACAGTGAGCGAAATAAAAATGGCCTGGTGAACATGTTTAGTAGGGGCGTTTAGAAGAAGTTTTAGTACCACCTGCTGTAGTTAGCATCCAGAAACAATACATCTGATCAACTCACTAGTCATCCTGAAATCTAACTGTACTCTAATTTTGCAGATGCAAGTAATTTGATACAACACAAGATTATCGATCTTTCAATGTAGGGCCTTGTCTAATCAAGTTGTATGGGGGTACCACGGCACTTCATCTAATATAACATTAACGTTAGGGGTAGGCAGGATTCTGACAATTCATTATTAAAAAAATATTTAATCACAGTAAATATTCCTCCTTGTGGGTCACAGCCAAGTCTTTCTTCTTCCCTCAAAGCCTCAAATGTCAGGCAGTGGTCATAATGTTAACTGATATACCAACATGAGGTACTGGTGGCTCTTCTGCCTTTTTAAACACCTGTCCAAATGCCGTAAAAGCTCCTAAGCTCCTACACTGCAAAGTGGTTCAAAACTCTTTTTCCTTTCAAGTTAAAGATACTGTCATTTTTTCATGTCAGAAAACAAGTGCCATTTCAGGCTGATGGCACTAGATGCTAAAGCATAGTTTTGGCTGTCCTTGGCATTAGTGAGCTTCCTGTAGCAGAAAGCAATAGGCTGCGTCAACATAATGAACCTAACCAGTCTTGGCAAACTCAGCTGCTTATTGATGTAAGTCTATTGCTAGTCAATGAAGATTAATCTCGTTTGTGAAACACTGCGGTGTTACACTCCTAGAGCACCGCCGGCCTGTAATTCAGGTACTTATCTTCTGAGAAATACAGAACTTTAAAATAATCAAGTCTTCTCTTGTGTGAAAGAAAAACACATTTTGCTACTTAGCTACTGGAACTAGGCTATACATACACTCTCCTGCTCACCTTGACAGTGGCAATAACTGGTCTTCTAAGACACAGGGAAAATTCAGTTAATTTTATATTAAGTATTAATACAATTCGCTCCTGTTCTTTCTAGATTTTGCAATAGATTCTCTAAGGTTGTCAGCAAAACAAAATGTCCAGGCATGTCATAATGAGAATTTTTTGTTATCTAAGAGGTAGCACACTCTTAGTTATCTCTTTCATTCAGGTACTTTATCAAGATTGAATATTTATAAGCTATTGTATAGTTCAGTAAAAAGAAAAAGGAAAAAAGTACCAGTCACCTGACCTCAATTTAGCCTTAATTACATAGCCATCCTTTGTAACAGTTATTCCCTAAGACAGGTTGCTGCTTCACATGTACCAGACACTCGGTGTGAAACATCACTGGTATTCATAAAAATGTTTACTTGCATTTCACAGTCTGCAATGTCCTTTCCACATAGCAGACATACAGGAACTTTTACTACATGTAGACTTTTTGGAGGATTGTGTTTATAATGATACAGGGAAAAGAAATGCATTAGATTATGCTATGGTCCACTGATGATCTGTCTTCTAGTTTCTAAACATTGTTTGCAGAGTACCTCGTAAATACATGGTGTAAACATTCTGATGCAAGTTGGTGTTAAAATGCTAGATCTTAATTTCAAAATCAGAAATACTGAATAAAATAAGTGTATTGCACAATCTGAGCACTTCCAGTGGCACACTGAGGTTTAAACTTGAGCTGCTTATAGCTATCATGATTTTTTCCCTTTATTTACTGTAATTTCTTTGTTTTTAAGAGTCTGTGGGAATGCAGAAAATAGTGATTTTATGCTCAGCTTTGCTTTTGTTTCTTAACAGATTGGGAAATGAACCCTGCGACTTCAGGTAGAAATCTTAAAGTTATTCTCCCTTATTTTTTGTTTTGATTAAACTAAAAAAGCAATTAGCGTTTTCAGCTACTCCAAAGCATACCTTTGTTTGAAGATGTGTTATACAGCACTTTTAACAGTTACATCTTTTCATTTCATAAGCTGGATGACACTGAGTTACTGAAACTGGAGAATCTCTCTGGAATTTTTTCAGTCTATCCTGGTTTGCTGTTGATTCTACAAAAAAGTGTTCTGTCTCTTTTTGGGAAGGAAAAAACACAAAACCAACCCCAAATTTTGACTTGTGATGAAAAGAATAACATTCTGTTCACTTAAATGTATGGGCATCCTGAGAGGAAACTTTGGATTTCCCAACACACACCAAACAGGACTGTCATCTGATTTTGTAATGGTAGGTTTGCTTTCACTGTAGTTTTCAGGCATTCAAAATCTCTGTGTGTTTCACAGCAAGTGTGTGATCCTTGGTAAGCAAAGAAGAAATGCAGTGTTCAAGCTTTGTGGCAGCTTGTTTGGTTTTGCATATGCTTGTAGTTTGTTTTTCTAATAAGTAAATTTTGTTGTTCTTTTGGTTTTGCTGAAAGAAGTACAGGTGGAAAATCCCCTAATTTCGTAGAGCAGGTTCTCTGCTTTGTGGGACTTCCGTGTAAACTCTATAGGCGTATCCTAAATGGCCTCTGTCTTTCTGAGTCAAATGTGTTATGGAAGGTCCAAAAGAATTGGTTACATACCAACAACTTCCCTGCACCCTCCTCGCCGCCACCCGACCCCCCCCCCCCCTCCCCGAGTCTGTATGCTTCTGTCTTTGTGCAGAATTATCTATTTTCATTTACAGATTATTAGCAAGTCAGTATCCACGGATAGGGCCTGTTGATTCACTTGCTGAACAATGTACTTGGCATATGTGATCCTTACGCTCTAATGAAAGTTTGTACTTTTTCTATTATATTTTCTTAGATCTTCTTCCTACTTTTCTTTCCTTGCTATCATTTTATTTCCTTCTAATTACAAAAATATTTTTTCTTCTAAACAGGAGTAATACTTGGTAGGTCAGGTCTTTAAGGCAAATGTTGTGTTGAGCAGGGAAATCATAGTGTAATGGTAGCGTAAGGTGAAGGGTTCCACACAAAGCACAGAAAAGTCTTACCTTTTAAAGGAAATTTGTTAGGTCAGCCCTTGTGCTGGACAAAGTCATTGTAGGTGCCCAACCAGGGAACTGTGGCTGTGAAGTGGTGGCCGTAGCGCAGATTCTCTGGTCATTTCAGGGGTTACCAAGTAATGGGGAGTAATAAGCCTGTCAAAATCATACCGCTGGTTTGAAACCACTTTGCCCATTAAACACTCTAGTCTTGTGTCGATCGTAGCACAGGAGGAATAGACCCTACCTCTAACTCTGTTTCTCTAGGTATTATCAGATGATCTGCCAATCTGCAGAGAAACTAAACAGTTTCTTTTTTACATCAGCTTGTGCAGGATGAAGAATTTCTCCCTAATATGAAAAGATTTAAATTAATTTAGTCATCTTTGCCTTCACTTAAAATACCAATTTGTGCAACTTACTCATTGCAAAAAAAAAGCAACTTGGTGACTAATGTTGATTGTACTGTGAGATTCTCAGCAGATAATTATATTTAAATATGTGGGTTTAAGAATAAATAATTGTAGCAAATTAATGCAAACTAGTAATGTTGTGTCGAGATGGAAGTAATTTCTTGAGGAAAGTACTGTGGCAGTTGTTTCTTTGGTTGTTTCTACTGTTTGCCTGAGAACGTATTTTAAATTGTGACACTAAGTATAAGTAAATGATAGAAAATGGCTGTGAAATTACGACTGATCTTATTTTTTGGTATTCAAGTGCAGTCTTCAACAGATTTACTTTAATCCAGTCCAAAAGAAGAATCAGGCCTTTTGTCTTCACATCAAAGCAACTTTTTAACCTGGTTTTTCACTTGCAAAAGAGGTTTTGATATACCATGTTGGATTACAAATAGCAAAGATGAGTATGTGTGCATCTAAGTCACTATAATTGCTGTCTGTGAACAGATGCATGTTCTGGAGCTGTAGTATTTTGGACAGTGACCATATTAAACTTGTCCTGTCAAATTAGCTCATAGAAGAATATAAATAACAAGTCAATTATTGTGGAGTGATTAGGGCCACGTAGGGCAGGTTCTATGTAGCATATGTTCAGTGCCCACCTCGAGACAACAATTCTGCTGTTTGCATCAGTCTTACGACAGTTCAACTGCATCTGAAAATGATGCAGAATGAATATAATGAAGAAGAAAAGAAATAGGCTCTCCTTCTTGTACTAAAGCATAGCAGCAAGTGGTAGGGAACACTCTGCCTTGTTTTAGCTGTCAGCAAAAATGGGCTCCTGATTGATCCTTCTGCAGAGGAGGAAGGGAGAAAAGAAATTGAGAAAACTTTCCATGTACAGTTAATGATTTTACTTCTTTTTTTAATTCTTGGTTATTCTTTGTCCTTCTTGTATACCTAAAGATACTCTAACCAAAACCTAAGAAAATCCTAACAAAGTGCTCATGCTATTTGGATTTGGAAAATGAGTACAATGTGTGTAAGATACCGACTTAACCCATGGAAGTTCAAGCATTTTGAGTTTTTCAGGCTAATTGTCTTTTCACAATGTCTCTGATTCAGTTTAGGCTTTAGCTGCGAAGAGTTTGGTGAACTAAATAAGAACATTTATGATACTAATAAAACAGTGAAGCTGATAAGAAAAAAGAATCAAGAAGCCAATGGAAGAAAGTGCGAGGTAGACTGACAAATCTTTTTATCATACAATGAACTTGCAAATGTAATGCTCTGTGGCCATGTTGGACGAACAAATAAAAAAATCACCAGCAATTGTTAAAAGCAACCCAACAACTTAGAGAATTCATGCAATTATGCCCAGAGTTAGGTGAAATCAAAGGCTTAGGCAATCTAGGCTAACTAACATCAAAGAGTCGTGGGTTGAATGTCAGTCAGTCATGATGTATTAGTTCCAGTACATCTGCTTCAAGAGATGCATCCATCCAGACACCCTTCAAAAAGTGAGTGAAGATGTTAAGTTTTCCCTTCTGCAAAGAGAAAGGAAAGTTACCTTTTTTTTCTTTTTCTTTTTTTTTTTTTTCTTAAAAGCTTTTTAAGTTTCTAAAGCTCCAAAGAGCTTTACAATCATTAACTCTCACAAGATCCAATGGAGGCAGGCAATATTATACAAAGTGTACAGAAAAATCGTGGCACGCACTTACAGGCTAAATTGCGGAATGGTTTGAACTTGCAACACTCTGCCTGTGTCTATACTAGGTCCATCAAAGTGCTTCTGGGAGACTTGCCTTAAAACTTGCCTTTCCCAGAACTCAGCAATCTTATCTGTCTGTGTGGCAGGTGCCATTAGGGCTCTTTTATAAAGAAAACCAGAGGGTAGATGGGACAGCTTGAGGTCCAGAGCTCTTTCACACTGCCTGTGACTGCTTTATGTTTTGGATATTGCTGAAGAGTGCTCTATATTTCAAGGTTTTCCCTAATAATTACAGGAAATCCTCTCCAGAGCTGGCCCTGGGAGTACTCCAGATCTCGTCTGCTGTGGCCAGGTACCAATTTTGGCTTTGACAGGATTCCTGGGACGTTAGCCGCAGCAATGCAGATGTATCCATAAGGCTAGATTTTCAGAGGGAGTGAGCACAAAATATGTCAGGAACACCCAAAAAATTGGAGTGAAAATATATGCTCCTGTCCAAACTGCTAGAAGACGTTAAAGGTAGAAAATAGAAAGCTCTGTTTTAGCGCAGTTCTTAGAAAATGTGGTAGTAAGAAATATAGCTAATAATTCTGCATTAATGGAAGTCCAATAGCTTTTTAAAATTTTGGTTGCACCGAAGAGGTTTTCTGTTTTGCTGTCCATAGCAAACTTGAATCAGTGACTAGTATGTAAATGAAGAAGTGAAAAGTTTAATAAGAAGAAAAGAAAGCATTACGTTCTACTGGGAATAAAGGCTCATGATATTTTGTATTCCTCGTATTTTTTGCTTATGTTCCTTATGGACATATAATTAACCTTACAGGCTTTTTGTTACCTCTTTGAATAGTAGATCTTCTCAAATGTGAGCTATGAGACTGAAATGAATATCCCCTGCTCAAAAGGGCAAACCTGATAGTTTTAGTGTTCTGTGGTAAAATATTACAGGCCTAACCAGGTTTATTATTCACTTTGAAAGGGAAATACACAGGTGTATCCAGTTCTACTTTTTTTTTTTTTTTTCCCCATTTTCCAGTCATTTTTTTTACAAATCTCAAAACTTTGATTTTTAAATAGTTGTCCTCATGGAGCAGGCTCCAGATTGGTGACTAAATTCAGACAGCAGAAAATTTCTTTAAGATACCATAAACAGGCACTAGTTAAAGTTTGAGGAGTGAAAAAGTATGGCAATTCCTGGAAAATCTTCAAGCAGGGAATCTTGCTGCTATCCAAATAGTGTGAAAGGTCAAGAGAAGAAGAGATTTTCACAGTGTATAAAATTGGATATTTAAAGCCTAAAGAAGTTTTTAAATTGCAATTGGTTAAGTCTAGAATAGGAAAACGCTGTTTTTTTGAAATGTAATTTGGCTGAAATAGGCAGTGCCCAAGAACGTAACTGAGCAATGAAGTAATTGTCTAAAAGCTTTTTTGGGTGATGCTCAGACTACTCTAAGCTTAGTTAAAATTATCCATGGTGAGTGTTTTAAAATGAAAAGCTAAAAAACCCATGTGTCTAGCTACTTCTTGAAAGAGGATTCCGCGAAAGTTTGGACACCCTAAAGCTTACCAGTCCATCCCAAAACCAAGGCTAGCTATAACCATTGGTGAAACAGTCTGAATACTATTGCCCTCTGATGAACAGGCCATGAAAGCTAAATAATTTCCTCCACCTACTCTAATCTACATCCAGTTAGGTTCATTTATTTTAGTTTGGGCCTTTATTTCTTTTGCTTGAGTCTCCAACTTCTTTTAATAACAACAGAAGAGAATGCCCAATATTTAAGATACTGGGACAATTGTAAACAGCTGAACAGTTCTCACAATGAATTTGAGAGTTTAGAGGGGTCATGTTGCCAGTGTGACTTGCTGGCTTCCAATTTTTGGCAGTGCTAAGCTCAACATGAGCCAGCAATGTGCGCTCGCAGCCCAGAAGGCCAACCACATCCTGGGCTGCATCAAAAGAAGCGTGGCCAGCAGGTCGAGGGAGGTGATTCTGCCCCTCTACTCCGTTCTTGTGAGACCCCACCTGGAATACTGTGTCCAGCTCTGNGACAAGTGAAGTCTGAAACCATCTCGATGTATATGTGTTTCCTAATCAAACCTCTGATGACTTCCAAGTGACTGACTTCCTGACCTGTGTCAGGGGCAGAAAAATCCCAGCTACTGCTCCCTCCTGAGTAAAGGGATGGAGCAGTAAATGTTGTGGGCAAGGCTGGGTATGGATAAATACAGCTTGTCCACTTCTGACTGGGCAAGACTTGTGAGTAGCCTTTTCTCAGCTGCAGCAAACACCTTCCTTCAGCTTTGGTTTATATTCTTTGCTGCACCAGATGTAACAGACGTCTCTGGTGACAATGTTTTCTGTCTGTCTTAGTCTTCTATCGTACCATAGGATGAACGTGCTGAGAGAGATGACTGCCTCTGTATCCTCTCTCTTTCTTCATGAACTACGGGAAGACTGCAGATGAGCAGCTGTGATGTGAAGCCTGCCTTGAAAATCCATAGTAGGATCTGAAAAGTGGACCAAAACTGCCTCCTTCTCTTCAGGCAATGTTTCAGAAGAAAAAAAGAAGAAAAAAAGAAGAAAAAGAAAAAAAGTAGTTCTTGAAATTACAGAAAGAAACTACTTCCCAGGACGACTACTCTTTTCCTGCTGCTTGGCAGTAGCTTGTGGCTTGTTAAATGTGCTGGTGTTAGACATGCTGCTGATTTTTTGCATATTAGTTGTTCTGAATCCTATCATGAAATACTTCATGTTCTCTCTGCAACATACTCGCAACTAGTATGCCTAACACAGTTTAGGGAGGGGCAGGTGCTTAGAAGTTACAGACCTTTACTTCTGGATAACCAAGTCCTTTATTTGATAGGGACCCCTAACCTTACTGGACCTCAGTTCCCAACTCTGTAAAGAAAGGATAAAACCAGCATGTTAGTACATGCTCATTGATATATGCAAAAAATATCCTTTTGAATTCTACTCGAGACAAAGCTCCCCTAGAAAAATCACCACTGGTTTTGGAAGGTTAAATTACAGTCCTCACCGTAAGCACCTATTACTGAACCAATGATTATGCTAGCAGTAGTCATAACCATTTAGGTATGAAGGCCTGTAGCCAAAATGTTGATGCTACTCTTATTGTTGTATGACCTTTCCTATGTTTCCAAGAAAGCTTTGCTGTGCTTAGAAGAATCCCCTGACCTAAGCTTTTAAAAAGATTGGCAGACTGTTCTAAGTGGGAGGCTGCATGAGAGCAAAGGATAAATATTTGCAATACAATGGAGATAAAGAGGAGGCTGGAAATGTTACTGCAGCATCAAGGCTTTATTTTACTTTTGAATTTGACTAAGTGCCAAAAGGACTAAATCATCACACTGGAAAATGCAAGAATGAACTTTCTTAAAAGAAAAAGATAAGTTACTAGCATCAGGAGTACGCATTTTATTCTGAATATGACTCTTGCAACTTTTTCTCTTCTGAACCTGAAGTAATACTAATGGAAAAAAGCATTGTGTTTTTATTTCCAGCTCATATCGAGCCCATATATATCTGCCTTTATAATTTACATAAGTATTGTAGTGGAATATTAACTTCCATTACTTATGAATCTATTGAACTTTGCAAGGATGTGCTGACAGTTGAAGGATTATCATTTTAAAGGTAGTTCAGTTCACATCATAAATATCCTAAAAGGTCACATATTACCTTACAGTAACATCTGAAGGAGAAAGAGCTTAAAGTCAGAGCTGTTTCTGTCAATTCAGAAAAAGTTTCACCAACATTATCGTTCTAGAAATCAAAAAGTGCAAATTTGTCACCATATAGGAATATTTTTATATGCGTTTTTGTGAAGTCCTCTGCTCCCATGGGTATTGTGTTACTATGTGGAGTCCATCTTCTTGGTTCTTACAGGACCTCTTCACTCTGGAGTTACCAAAGAACAGAACTGAGATCACAGCATTCAGGCTACCTTCATACAACATGTACATTGCAGTATCAAAATCCGCTGGGTTCTTAACATCTTTTTTTTTTTTTTTTCATGTCTATCCACCCTTGAAGTATCATAAATAAAGAAAGGCACTCAGCGTTTTCTGGCAATTGCAATTAGGTCAGCTTTACATTGTGGAAGGAAAGGAATACAAAATATGGAAGCAATGAAACTTACTGTTTATTTGAAAACCTCGTGCTGTGTGAATAATGACAAGCCTGCATAGCAGTTCAGTCTAAGTAGTTTATACCTTGGTTGTTTCCACTGAATAGAGATCACCACACCAGTGATCATCACACCATTGTATCATTGAAAAACTTTTACTGGGCCACGGATAAAACATTCACATGTAAAACTGGAAATGGTCTGTACAAGTGCACTGACTAGAGGAAGGAACATTACTTCATTTGTAGTAACTGTTGATTTTTTTTTTCTTGAAAATCCAGTGGCAAATAATGATTTACTTCCATTTACCTGTTTGCAACAGAGAGGGAAAACCAAAACATTTATTAATTTAGTTTATTAAAATGGATGGATAGATGGTACTGAAAAAATTGGAATATTTCATTGCATTAAAAAAGGGTGCCTGTAAAATTTCTTGTAATCTCAGTTTTACACATGTTGTGTTATCTTCCATAATAAACAGTACTAGCATAGATTCATAAGTACTCTGTATTATAAAGATGTGAAGGAGACTGACAAATATAAACTGATGCATTTTAGCTGGATTATTAAGTTTTCATGAGAGAGTTTAAAACAGCATGCTACACTCACATGCATTGTTAGCAACTAAGAATATGGCCCAATGTCTACACGAGTCATATACAGTCATATTTTTGTTTACCGCTGTTGGAATGAAAGTCAGAAGCCTCCTATTTTTTATTTAAGCAGTTCCTAAATGTGAGACACTCACACTGTATCTGTATTTCATATACATGAAAGGACCAGTCTGCTGCTGCAGAGCTAACCAGTAGACTGGTCTTCAGTGGCTGCTTGCAGTCTTTACACTGCTGTGTGCTAACAGAGCAGGCACCAGCTTGAGAGCCTGGCTTTGAATGAACTGGCCTATTCAAATATGGAGAGCTGAAGTATTCCTGTTAATGAAAAAAGTTGGCAAAATTATTTTTTTGGGAGATCAATTCTTTTATTATTTTAGTATTCTCATTATCATGCTAAAGACAAATTTTTTTTGCTTTTTAGCAGCAGAAAGCATGCACATCAGTTGCAAATTGCAAGATTTCTGGTTTGGGGTTAATTAAAATGCTATGAACTTATCAGGAAAAAAAAAGCCTGTAGTTCTCTTTTTTACCCCTCTCATAATTGAAAGTAAGCCCAAGTAATCAGTGGGTTCTCAGAGGTGGTGATATAAACTACTTGGGCTGAGGAAACAGCAAAGAGAAATACAGGGCTGTCCAAGTGATACTCCAAAGGAATTTAGGTAAATAGATTCAAGAAATCGAGATGGAGCCACAACATCAGATTACCATACTTAAACATTTTCTTTACTTAGGAAACAGTGTGTGATATAAACCCACAGTCCTTATTGAAAATGTGTGCTTACTGACTCCTCTTAACTATTTCAGAATCAGGATTACACCCACTACATTCAACAGGACTACTTGTTAGATAAAGGATGACAAATCTGGTCCTAAAGTGGTAGACTCTCTTGATGAATGTGCATCCTAATTCTCAATGACATTTAAGTGAGTGAAACATATGTACAGAAAGAATAAAATGCCAATATGTGTTGCTTTGCCAAGTTGCCACAGTTGGAAGCTTTCAGTAAATTTCCATGTGTTTGTTGATAAACCCTCCATTTTGAATAAAACATTATTTCATTTTTAGAGTAGATTTAGAGTGACAAGCCCTTAAGGCTAAGCAATACTTTGTTCTTTTTGAAACACCTGTGAAAGAAAGTGATTTTTTCACTTTTGTCTAGATATCTGCGAGAAATCTGAATTTTCTGGTAGCTAACTTACTTGCTATACAAATTTACATTTTTAAAAACTCAGAGGCAAATATCAGTTCAGAAGTCCTAAATGTTTATTGCTAGAAGTAGAAATGAGCTTGATTAATTGTTAAACAACAGACAATTTCCTGGGTGATTCAATATATCACAGGAGATGGGTAACCCTGATTAGGAACTCTGAAATAATTGAACAGGATAGATTACAAAAGCAAGCTTAAAATGCAAAGAACATAAGAGAGGAATTCACTCTAACATAAAGCCTATTGTTTTTATATTTAATTATAGGGGGGTTTGGTAGCATTCTACAGTGTGTTTCAAAGCTTGCTGAAGTTATTGAAAATAGACTGAGATGGCAGCTAATATTTGGAATTAAACTATTATTATTTAATTATTTAACTTTACAGTAGTCAAGAGAGAGATCTATGTGCTCTAATTAAAATATAATACTGTGAAACAATAACAAACAATTTTAATTAGTATTAGATTGCTCGATAATGCTAGTTATCATAACACCAGCTCCTTCACATCTTTAACAAGTGATTCTGTGATGCAGTTCACATAGCACAGCAAGTCCTGAACTAACAAGGCTATAGCTGTTTCATCTGTCAGAAACCTTGTATAAATCAGGGGGCTCCGTGGTGGCTATACAAAGAGTCACAATATTTGGAAACCAACACTGTACTTTTCTCGGTTAAAAAATCCATTCCCATGTGCATCTATTAACCTCTCACCCTCTAAATCTGCTTCCTCTATCAACTCAACCTGAAAAATCAATCAGACAAGCGCCTAGGATGGCAAGGAGAGCCGCAACAGCTGTCAGCAAGGGGCTGTGCTCTCTGACCACAGCTACCAGCAGATGCCCAGAGAAGATGTAAAGACATGGTAAATATACAGTTTATAGCTCCAGAATATTCTCTCAGTCTCCACCACTGTGACTCAAGAGCTTCATTATTGAAGTAAGCAGAATCCAAATTCATGTCTGGATGTTGGCAGAATTATATACCAGTTTTTGGAAACATTCTTAATGTATTGTCCCTTTCAAATCATGAGCAGCGGACCTCTTGGTACTCTGAGGCAAACCCCATCGATCCTGTGAATGACAACCTTTCCTTCTGTCACTACGTTCTTAAGGTCACTCCCCTCTTTGCTTTTAGGGACCAGTATGCATCGTTTGTGACTACTGGCTTCTAACAACAGGTTCCTTCTCCTTTTCTCTAGCAATATATCTAACAATAAGCAGTTGTGGCTTTTTCTGTCCAGGAGGTACCTCTATAGTACCTCACTTTAGACATTGTCTCTGCTACTTGATGAAAAATCTTCAAGTTGCAAGGAAAATCATTGGAAAAAATTGGAAAGTTAGAATGGTTCGCTTACCAGTTTTTTTTATAAAGTCTGAAAATCTGCAGCATCTCAGACAATGTGAAGGTTCAGTCTGATAGAAAGCTGAGTATATTTTTGCAGAAGCTTATAGAAATAAATTGTAGGCAACTTAGATACAAAAAGAAAAACAAAGCCTTTGAAATGTCATACTGGCAAAGGTGTTTTTTTTTATGTAGCGTGGCTACTATAGATAAGATGCTATACCTAGATAGGTAGAGATTGTAGGTCTATCTATATCTGTATCTTCTGTTTATCTCTACTTCTAATCTTTATCTGTATGATATCATAAAAAATACTAAGAAATCAAGGAAATTAGGACATATAAAGTATTTGTGCTGCTCATGATTATTATCTATTAACAAGTATATTAGGAAATCTCATTTACTAAGAAACGAAGAGATGTCTGGTCCAAAAATCATGGATTCTGTAGTATTATTAGTCTGATGGCACATAAGGTCCTCACCTCCTGCTAAATCTTCTGTGTGTCATCAGCAACAATTACCTGCCCATCCTTCTGACTTACAGAGTTATCAGCCTTCTCACCTGTTCCCTTCTAACATTTCCTCTTGCTCCTTATATTCCAACCACCTTTTTCTCTCAAGTTATACTCAAGTGCCGGTCTGAGTAATAGAGTTGCTTTAACTGACAGCAACAGTTCTTGATCTGTACTTAGATTGAGATCGGTGGCTTCTGAATGAGAACTTGGGTCCCTCAGAGCTGGTATATCCAGCTATGTCACTGTGAATAAAGGTATCACCTTCTCTTCTAATCCTTGTTCATGTCCATTAATAAATCATTAGGGTAATTACGTAGGGTATTTCAAAAGCTCTTATAAATTAGAAAATTTCTAAAATGTGAATAGATTACTCAAAGTTTCCAATTTGTCCGAAAATCCCATTAAAGATGTGTTATTTTAAACAGACGTGATCACTTCTGAGGTCCACATATATTTTCTTTTTAATATCTTTACCCATATCAGTCCTATTAGCATTTAATTCACCAATATGACTGAAAAAGCTGGATATTTGCATTACTGAAGGAGATGTTTGTAGATGTAGTAGATCCAGAAGCTCCCTGTAAAATCTATGTAGTCAATGAGCAGATGAAAGACAATTTTACCAAATGCACATGGTCATTAATCAAAATAATGTTAAAAATACGTGCCAAATTTTAATGTACGTAATGGGTGAAGAGTGATGGTGTTTTAGAAACTTATTTTTAAAATATATTAGCTTCAATGTACTGATCATATGGTAAACCGTATTACTTCTTGTTTGCATCTTGCTTTTGCTAGCTGGGTCAGCATCTCATTTTCACTACATACAGTGATAACCATGCTACCTAACCATTTGTGTTCGCATCAGCCTCTGCCTTGGGGAAGGGAGACCTGTTACCTTGGCTGACAGTCTCATATGGCAACTTGAGCCAAGAAAACAGGAGCACTGGTGATGTTATCTGCAGAGGAACCAGCTAATGTCACAGGGAGGACACTTCCCTCTCACTGTACAGACTAATCATAGCAAACGCATGCCCCAGTGGATACACCTCCTTCAAGAAGCCTGGCGCTGGCAAGAGACACAAGGTAACACATGCATCCACTGCCCAACACCCCCCTTTGTCCTGTGGGCCCACACGGGGGCCCTGCTGTCCAGATCTCCTGAAAGCAACCTTCCTGCAATATGGTCTGCAAGGAAGAGCGTTGTTGCCAACGACATGCAAACACAGCTGCAACCTTTGCCCATGGGAAGGATGACTACAGACAACAGTTCAGTGTCCATGTGTACCTTCAGATATTATACAGGCCCAGTCCTTTTCCTTTGCTGTTACCTTCACAGGCACACTGGAGGAGATGCAGAAGCAGTTGGACCCTCTTGCAGACTGCCCAAGAATACAGAGGCTAGCATAGGAGGGTTTGAGGTTGTTCACACCAAGACCAATGTCTCCACTTTCTTCTGGAGAGCTTGGAGATGCTGTGGGCACATGGAAGACCCACACAAGCCCCCATACTGTATATATTCTGGAGACTCACAAATCAACCCTCACTAATTTTTTTGAAAGTCATGGCAACCCGCTCCTGAGAGATGACGTGGCCTGAGCTGGAGAAAACAAGAAGATCCTTGGTATAGTGTGTCTGCCCCTCCTGCCTGACCTATTTCCGATTACATTCTTTTGGAGTTGGGATTCTGAGCAGAAATCCAGATTTTTTTGTGTGACCTTATTTTAGTCTAGGCACTAAGGTATCTAAAGTGAATATATTGTTCATTTGTAGCCCATGCCTAAATATGCAGACTGGGGGGAAGGCTTTTGCTGGGATTGACTGATTAGAGATTAAATAGGTAAGAATTTTTTTCTGTTTTGTTCCTAACCAGAGATGGAACTACTTTATAGTAACCTGCCCTGAAATAAAACATATAATATTAAGTGTTTTGTTTTACTCCACAGTAGATTAATTTCTGTGCATTTCATAAGATCATGCTAGCATTTCATTAATTTAAGGCTGAATTTGTTAAACATTAACACATGAAGAAATCTTTATATATTTATTATTTGAAATGATCTCAAGTGGCAGAGAAGTTTTTATTTCAGATATGGACTTTCACAAACTTCAGGGTTGTCAGAATCAACAGTGTTGGTTCAAGCCATTCTAATAATGTCTATTTACAGAAGAGATGGAGTGACTCACAAAAAGAGCTTTCAAGCCAAACTGTAGCAATGTATTTCCAGAAAGTAGCTACTTTCTTTTCAATTGTCAGCTTCTCACTATGATCAAAAAAGGTTCAACAGCAGTGATTTGTAGCACTCTTCATTTTCATCAATGTTTCACAATTCATCAGTTTCAAACCTAAATAATACTGCAACCCACTGCAAATGTTCCTATAATCCTTTCCTCCTCCAGTGACCTGATCTGCAGAACTACAGGGGAAAAAACCCCACTGTTCAGCACTAAATATAAATCCTGCATGAAACAGATGTCTTCCCCTTTATCTTTTCCATTGCTTTGTTACTGCATTTAATGATCTGCCTATGATTTCCCTTATTTTATTTCTTTTAATAACCAAGGAAGACCAGACAAATCCACTGTAATACATTCCTCTCTTTGAGGTCTCCCACTTGATAATTATAGATAAAATGATAATAAAGAATATTAAAAAAACAAGTTTAAGGGAGCAAACATGCAATGTATCTGTAATATTATACTCCGTTGTATCTTGCTGTTTATTATAACTCTCCCTTTTTGAACGTCACACAAGAAATCTGAGACACCAATTAGTGTCAAAATTTATTATTATCATTTTATGGTGTAATTTCTGTATATTACTGGAGATACTTTAAACACTGAATATTTTTATTTTTAAAATGTTATTTAAATAAAAAAAGAGATTGATCCATCAGGATGTATGTCTCCTTTCCCAGTGCTCATCTCTTTAATATTTGATTGATACACTCTTTAGGTCTGATTTCCAAAAGAAATTAAAATCAAGGCAGGAATTTGAATGTCTTACTTTCCTTGAAATCCCTATTATTGCCTTAGTTTTGTTGAAATTCTCAGCATATCCTACAGAATCTTTCAAGGTGTTGGCTTCCTTATCAATGTCAGAAATCACCTCGTATCTGAGAATTACATCCTACCTCTCTTTGTTCTATATGACGATGGGTTCCACAATATCATATCAGACTTCATCCTTCAGAAAGGCCCGCAGCATGTATTACAGCTGGACTTGAAATGTTTTTATTTCCTGGACAGAATTATGGCCAAGTAATAAGCTAAACTCCTCATGTTCTATAAGCAGCGGGTAAGCTGAGAGGGGACTGAACTCAGAGGAGACGCACAAAGTCTGTCTGGAATAGAAATCGATTCCCACAGAAACTCCATGGATTCAGAGAGCACTTCATCACCCTAGTCTCCTAATCATCACTCCCTAATCTCTCCTCTTGTTCAGAGAACAGGAGTGCTGCAGCAAGTCATTTGTAGGTCCTTGAACTTGTGCAACTTAGTACAATTTAGATATGAATTCTATATCCATATGTCGTGGTTTGGCCTCAGCCGGCAACAAAGAACCACGCGGCCGCTCGCTCAACCCCCACGGCAGTGGGGGAAAATCAGAAGAAAAAGGCAAAACTCATGGGTTGAGATAAAGGCAGTTTAACACAACAGCAACGGGAAAAGGAGAACAACAACAACAACAATAACACTGATGGAGGAATGTACACACCCGGTTACTGTACCAGCGCTCACCGACCAGACCCCGGGCAGCCCCAGCCCGCTCCCAAGCCGCGACTTCCTCCTCCTCCTCCCTCGGCCAGCTCCCCCCTATGGAGTGGGCATGGCGCCACATGGTATGGAATACCTGTGTCCCGGGCCAGAAAATTAACCCTATCCCTGCCGGAACCAGGACACTATATAATTTAGAGAAGCAAATTTTACTAGAGGAGATCTTTTAGGCATTCCAATTTGAGGCTCTAATAGGCTAAGTCTGTCCTAATTTGTAAGAGAGGCCAGAGTCCACTGCCTGGCCCTGCATCAGGTGATGTGGCCAATTTGCATTGAGATGCATTGCTCTAGGACAAGATGAAATGGCCTCAAGTTGTACCAGGGGAGGTGTAGATTCGATACTAGGAAAAATTTCTTCACGGAAAGAGTTATCAAACATTGGAACAGGCTGCCCAGGGAAGTGGTGGAATTGCCATCCCTGGAGGTATTTAAAAGATGGGTAGACGTGGTGCTTAGGGACATGGTTTAGTGGTGGTTTTGGCAGTGTCAGATTGAAGGTTGGACTTGATCTTAAAGGTCCTTTCCAACCTAGATGATTCTATGATTCTATGCGCAAGCTTTCCTCTGCCCAAAACAGGATGATCTCATCCAAAATCCTGTTCAGAACAATCTCTGGCATATGGTACCCCTGAAATGTGCCCAGCGTAAGGAGAGAGTGCTGACAACTATCATATACAACCCAAAAGTTAGATATGTAGTGTAAGTTTGGTCAGAAGAATTACATTGTCTCTGCTGCAGTTTTCCAGGTGCAGGGCAAATTATGCAGGGATGTTTAAAAAGTCTTAAAAATAAGAATTTCTCAAATGTTACCCAAACGGGAGATACATAAATCAAAAGATCAAAGGACAGTTCGTGTTGGAAGGGACCCCAAGATGTCATCTTGTCCAACCTCCTGTTCAAAGCAGGGTCAGCTTTTGGATCAGACCAGCCGCTCAGAGTTGAGTTTTGAGTCCAGCTGCATTTTCACTACTCCCAAGGATAGGGAGAGCGCAGCCACAACTGTTAGAACTCTTGAACCCATCTCTTCTCCAAGCTCTCTGCCTCTCCATGCAGGGCAGGTGTTCCAGCTTCTGACCTATCATGGTGGCCCTCCACTGAACCCATAGCAGTTTGTCAATGACTTGCTTGCAGTGGGGATCTGAACATGGACGTGGCATTCTGGGTATGATCTAACAAGTGCTGAGCAGAAGGGATGATCCCTCTCTTCCCATGAGCTACTGGCCGTGTCCCCGTAGGTGCGGCCCAGGAGGCCGCTGGCCATCTCTGCTGCAGGGGCATGGCTGGCTCGTGCCCAGCTCGGTGCCCACCAGGCCCCGGGGCCTTTCGGCAGAGCTGCTCCCCAGGCAGGCAGGCCCCAGCCTGTGTGGCTGCCGGGGCTCGTCCTCCTCGGGGCAGGGCTCTGCCTTCAGCCCTGCTGAATGTCACTGGGCTCTGGGTGGCCCCTTCCCTCAGCCCATCTGGATCTCTGACCTAGGTGGACAGTGTGTGCTCTGCCTCCAGAGTTTCAGTTAATTTTTTTGAAAAAATTTCCTTTTTCTCTTTTAGATTCCTTCACTAATCTTTCTTCTTGTGTCCTTCTCTCTTCTAGGCCTCTGTCATTCGTGACATAAATCCAACGGATGAACATTGCACTCCTCCATACACTTTCCAGCTTTCACTAGGCTGCGCTGCCTGTGAGACTGTGTCTCCTGATGTCTCTGAGGGCACGAAGTATCTTCTGCTGTTTCAAAATGTTTTCTGAGGTATTTGTTACAATATGAAGGGGGATTCATTGGCATGATTTAATAATTATTTAGTTAAGAGGTAAAAAAAAGTTTTAAAATCTGTGGAAAACAGCCACCCAACTTTCAAAGGAAATTTTAGAAAGAGTGAATCTGGTCCTTCTATCTAACCTGAACATACTTTTGCCATAGTACAAGCCCTTTGCTGCTACTGGCAATATCAGATCCTACAAGATCTGAAATAAGCTACGTCTTTCAAGCTGGAAAACTGGTAGATTGGATTGGCAGTTTGTGAAAGCACAACACACGGAAGAAGGCAAGAGCTTGATATATTTGCTGACATTTCATCTTTGTTCTTGTATTTGTTAGACTGACAAATAACCGTGGAATGCAGATGCATAAGGAAACCTTTTTAAAGAGAGCAGTGAATCAGTGTTCAAGACTGATGTTACACATGATGACAATTTCCTGGCTCTCTATGGTATTTCTTCTGTCTGAAGCACTGTTCTGTATGTCATTCCCCATAGCTTGTTTTCCTTTACCTCAAGTCACCTCTTCCCTAGGTTTCTTATAAATAAAGCACTCTAAAATATACTGCTTATGCCATTATGTTCTGTTTTCTTACACTGACATTAGTGTCCTCCCTCCCACACACATGCATCTTTAACACAAAAAATTTTAAAAGCGGGAGCAATAGCTTGGAGGTCAATATCAAGCCATTCAATCTGCTTCCCTAAGGAGAGTCATTGTTAGCTGCACAAATACAGATGCATGCGAATAAAGACGCTAATGCTTCATTATCACTGCAACAGAATAATTGGTACTCTAATTTACATCCTCCCAACACTATCTATCTATCAAGATGTAATGAGATATTTAACATGTTGTTACTCTATGTACGCACATGTTTTATACATAACAACCTGTTATCTGTCAGCTTAAACCAGCACTGTACACTACAATTAGATTCTTCCCCCTGTAATTATCCTAACGTATGTCTGGGCAACCCCACTAAAGTCAAGTAATATGCACTGGATATAAATCATGACAGAATAAGGTCATGAACTCTTTTAGTTTGGTATTTTATATTATTTCACTTTCTTGAAACTCCAGATACTTAAGAGAAATGGATTTTTAAAATGAAAAATCTATTCATTCTTCTAAGCAGATGGCATAATACTTATAAATGCCTTCTTTACATTCTTATTCAGGAGGAATAAAATGAGCCATCCAGCAGGGTAGAATATGAATCAATATGTGTTTTCAACGGCTCCTGGTTTTATTTCTGCTGAAGTCAGTAAGTGTTTTGCCACTCATTTCCAAGAGTGCAAGATCAGGTCCAAGTAGCTAGAATTCATACCTCCTTTTTAGATGCACAAATATTCCAGAGATCTTGAAATTCCATTGCCTGTGAGTAAACTGTACTCAGAAATGTGGAGTTCCTCCATAATCTGAAAGTTCTGCCATCACACAAAGTCCTTCTAGTTCTTCCATTCAAATGGCTGCCTTTGCAAATAATCTTTCTCAGTAAAATTAAAGCAGCAACTTTTTCCTTGTTCCCGGTGGTGTTAGCATCTGCTTTTTTCATGGTCATATACAGTAGGAAGTTTTCTGCCTTCTGTCCCTCTTTTGTACAAAAAACTGCAGTGAACAGAGTATTTGTATACCTAGTAGAGATGGTGCATGATAACATCAGGGATGAATTGTAACAGGTTATTCTCTCCACCTTCCCTGGCACCTTCTGCATGAGGAGAAGGTATTCTTTTCTGACATCAGGTAAGCACACTGATTTTCCAAAATACTCTGTTACTTCAGATTCAAGAAACAGAAAAATGAAATTATTCAGATTAAAAGAGAATGAGTAATTAAAAAGAATGAAGAATGTGCACTATTTTGAAAAGCATTAGGAGGAAACAACCCCAACTACACTGAGACTGATGGGACTGTTCTCTTCCATAGGCATTCTGTAATATATTGACAAAGTCATTTTAACACTCACTTTAACTTTGTTTCTTTTCCTTGAAAAGGAATCCTTCTCCTGCAGAGAATTTCTGGCTTTTTTTGGAATTACACCAACTGTAGTTTAACTGGAGTGAAGAGGACCTCATGGATCCAGTTCTTTTGGATCTTTCATAATACCCTTGTCTGTTAACTGCCTTGACATCAGCAAGCAGCAAACTGTTATAGAATCTTATTTTCTTAATGCAAGCCCTTATTTTAATAATAAGTGTGATCTTCACAGGGATATTACTTTTGGATTTCTAGGGACTTCATAGATGAAATAATTTTTAAAATTAGACTTGCTCACAGTTTTCAACTACTTTTGCTTTGCACACAATAGTAGTTGATACAACTTTGGGTGTATTCTCAGCATGGAGCAGCATTGAGATGTGATTAGGCAAATGCTCTAGAAATTAGTGCACATCCCTTTGGCATTCCAGATTTACATCTTAATTTCCCCTCTGTTCAGAAAATGTTAAATATATTTCCATGTGGTTTTGTCCAGTTAGCATAATGTGCTAGGGTGTATTTTGTTTGTATAGATATTTTGCTGAAATATAGCAGACTGTAGCTATTTGATAAATAGGTCTGGATGCTTTCTTGTAAAAACATTTCACTTTCATTTCCAATTTCAGATCACCTTACTGGGACTCTATTTATTCTCCTACAGACAAGAATGTTAGACAGATCAGTCCTGTCTTTTATACAGTATATAATTTGGAACAGGGACTATCATTTACTCAATATCTGTATCATTCTCAAAATAATGTATTCTCAAATTGATTGACTTCGAGTCACTACCACAATATGAATGTTAAAACAGGGTTACATTTCATATTAAGGCAGATACTAGCCAGTACTCATGGGAAGCAAATCTAATCCTGGCTTGGATGAGTATCTACACCACACAGTTCAAATTTACAGTCATCAAATGTCTGAAAGGAAGTATATCAAATACCTAACTGGGCAGTCAAAACAGCTCTCAAGTTGCAACTATCAGACACTTAGAACGAATTGCTGATGAATAAGCAGCAGGCTAAGAATTACTGACAGAAGCTATTCAGAGAGGAGTTTTGAACAAATCCGGGGAAAAAAAATCATGCTCTTTCAATGACAGTTCACAAACAGAGAGATGACATTTGGCAAACAGATAATTCAACATGAATTACTGACTCAAGACTAGTAGTAATACCTAGCAATTATATAGCGCTTTACACATTCAGTGGATTGTACAAACTCTGACATTAATTAAATTGAACTGCCTCTTCTTGTCTATTCTTTGCTTTAAAATTCTCCTTAGTAAAAAAACTTAGTTTGGCACACACAGATTTTCACACAGACCAGCTGTGTGACTAGCAAAATCTCCATCTTTATGTGTAAAAGCAAATACATAAAAAGAAACAAGGTTTAAGTTTGAGGTAAAAACACAAGGCTAGCTTGTCAGTTTATAGTACACCATAAATTAGGAATGATGCACAGTTGTTGTGACAAGCCTAGGGATGGAGTTGCGATTTCTCAATTACTGTCCTTATTACCAGGAGGAGGGGAAGGATTTGTCTGCTGAGTCGGTATCAGTTGAAACCCCGACAGCTGACTCAGTGGAGCTGGCTGGTGCAGAGCCCGTATGCCCTACAATGCCCATCTCCGTTCCTGCATAGGAAGAAGGACCGCCACCATTGCTGGAAATATTTATAAATTATTTAGCACATGAAGTATGTGTCAAAATGCTTCAGAGGGACAGGATAGAAAAGGCCTTTGCATGGCCTTTTTTCTCCTTCCCTTCTCCCTGCCTCCTTTCCCACTCTATATATAGAAGTTATTTAGGAGAATATGAGAAAAAACAACTTCAGAAAGGAGAACTGTACAATTAAGTCCAGAGTAAAAGCTACTGGAAGAAAACAAGAAGACTAATAGGCTTGGATCAGCCTCACGACTAAAGGCAGTATTTTCTATCATTTCTCCTAAAACTTTTGTGAAATTAATTTCATAAATATTGTCAAATCTTTTACCTTCTCTGTTCAGATAGACGATAAAAGCATGAAGTTGAATAGTCTGTAAGAAATATATACTGAAATAATATAGGGCAGCCAATACTGGTATAGCCCGAATTTTGGAGGATGCCTTGAATAGATTAGAAATTAGAAATTGTTCTTAACACACTCAAAAGACTGCATTTCAATTTATACAGGTGATAACTCTTTTAAAGAGACAAAGAAAAATAAATTAGCCCCAGTGTTTTTAGTTGATGGGGTTAGAAGGCAAACTCATTAGCACATTCATAAGACATTTGCTTATCTGTACACCAGCCTTTTGTTGCTGAACAGACCTCCAGAGTATCCACTGGTTCATTTCTCTGCCATTGTCAGTGGTGCCACATACATAGAGTTCAATATTGTCTTAGTTATTCAGCACTGGTGAGTAATCGATGTGCCCAGTAGCCGCTCACTCATGTGTAAGAGAATAAAATGGTTCAGAGTCTTTGATCTCATTGCATTTCACTGGTTGTGTAATTTATAGGGCTGATAATTGAAAGTGGTACAGGTTCCCCGAGTTAAATTCTCTGCACATTTTATAATGTGCTTTGATAAATGAAGTAGGTTGGTAAGCATAATTACAGTTCTGGTTTTTGATATTTTTTTCTCTCTCTTTTTAGGATTATATTTAGATATAGTGGCAGTACAATTTTAAAAGCAGCTTTTCTTTAACTACCATATGCCGAGTCTCTCCCAGAGCTCAAGTATTTTAGGTACAAACTCTTAGAGAACGTGTAAGTTTCTGACAGACAACCACCTGTCATGTATTTGAATGTATGCATTATAAATTGTATGTCCCTTTTACAATTACAGAAAGTGAACACTCATACTTAACATCCAAGGTTCATTAATAACCAATAGCTCCATCTTTTCCTGAAATTTTGGTATTCAGATAGAAGGGAATACATTCACGATGGTGTTCAAGACAAGTGCAAAGTATGTCTGTCTACATCTACATTACGAAATTCATCTGCCTCAGGAAGCAATTCCTGGCTCTGCGGCCCTGAGACATAACTAGAATATTTTGTGTTTTCAAAGTGATAATAAAGTGAGATAATCTGAAAAAAATGTGAAATCTGTACTGCAGCCTACCAGAGCAGTGTCTCCAGAGCACGGTGCCAAAAGCACGCGTTGCTTGCCCTGCAGCCTGTCCTGAGGGTATGTGCTTGTCTTTGCGGGCGCGGGGCCTGCTGGCATCATGTCAGAAGTCTGTCCCAGGCTGAAGGAGCCCGTTTTGGCACCACCTATTTCGTGTTTGCTACCTGGAGTGAACCCTGAAGAAAACTACTGTGCCAACTGTGCCTTGGTTTCCTCCTGGAGGAAACATGTTTACTCACTCAGAAAGGAACCTGGAAAGGCCTTGGCATACCTGCACTATCAATAACCAGCAACCAAGGCTGGGGAGCTCGCTTAAAAGCATAGAAACACCTTAGGATATCATGTGGTCTTGCTACACTGACCAAGGGCTATAAGTGCTACCACGGTCAAACAGACATTTAAATACCACTCGCATCACAATTTCCATGACTATATGAGCTTGCAGAGCTTCTTACTCTCATCTGTAAGTTGTAAAGAGTAAGCTTTTTGTCACCTGCTGTGTAAGATCCTGCGTTTAATACAACGATTCTTATCGAAGGACATTGTGTTCACAATTCTTCCTATAGCATGGTTTTCCATTGCATATTAAATAAGTTCAGGAGAAAATGGAGAGAAGCGGTGAAGTGTTCTGGATCTCCACAAAGTGACTATCAATATTTAGATGTTCCCGAGAGATCTGCCTTCCAAGCACTAGCCAGGCATCATACCCTTTTCTGGATAGCTCTTTCAGCTTGCTGCTTTCACAAATATTAAGAGTAATTAAAATGACAAAAATAAAAACATTGACTCCTACACATCTGTTTTTTAAACTGTTGCTTAATATTTACTTAATTTTCATAACAGTATTTAGTGCATTCACTTCTTTAGATGGATCTGTAACCATAGCAACAACATCATCATCTCATAACACATTCTTTAAAACCACATTCTGAAACAGTGCATTGTTCCAACTTGTATTGTTTATTCTGATGTTTGGATAAAAAATGACTGAACCTATTCTGCTGTTGCTCCAATAACGATACTCTGCAGTTCAGTAACCCCTTCCAAACAAAGCGCTATTCACATATCACTAAGTGGTCCTCAAAACTTCCGTTAAACCTAGTCTGCATTCCTACAGAGGCGAGAAAACTAAAGCACAAATGTATTAGCTGACTTGTCCACTGTCAGACAGAATGTATGGGCAAAAAGAGGCATCAGCACACATTTTCTACACTTCCAGGCACAACACTAGCTGTTCATCAATTAAGCAATGAGACGTCCTCTACGTCCTAAGTGAAAAAAAGAAAGAAAGAAAGAAAGAAAGAAAGAAAGAAAGAAAGAAAGAAAGAGAGAAAGAAAGGAAGGAAGGAAGGAAAAGAAAAAAAACAAAGAGATTTTCCTTTAAAACTCAGGCAGAAGCAGAATAATTCCAGAGGTCTGAGTGCAATGCAGCCTGGGTAAAAATTCATTACAACATCTAGGTCATTGGTGATAAAACACACTCAGAAAGCCAGTGTGGGATTTCTCTTGCTTACACTGCTATTTGTTTACGGTAACTCTGTAGAATTTCAAATTTATGCTGATTTGAGAGCAGAACTTGACCTCTTGTTTTCATGCAAACATCCACCACATGAAAAAAAGAAAGAAGCAGTAAGAAAACCTGAAGGAAGCCAAATAGTTTCTCAACAGCATGATTTTCATAGTTGTGAGGCCTCTCTGAAGGGTGCAGTTGTGCTGCTTTTTGTGTAAAGTGACATATTTTCGCCCTTACCCTTTTATTGCTATTCCCATTAGAATAGAACAGTAAACATTTTTAACGATAATATGTTTTCACTGATTATTCAACAAATATATGCAATGTCAAGTTAGAGGAAATGAGGCATGAAGTACTGCAGGCAGAGTTCATACAATGCACCGCGGAAGCTTGAGAGCAGCTGCTGAAAGCCATTGGGTTAAAATTTCACTTTGAAAAAGGTACACTTCTGTACAATAGGCTATAATATTTCCAAAGGAACTGTTCAAAGCCTTTTGTGTAAATCATTTACATTCCCATTGTGCAAATAATTTCATTTTAAAATATCTACTCAGTTGAAATGCCACAAATATTTGCATGATTGGCATTTGGGCTCAAAAATGTGAAAACACAATTAAAATATCCATTGCAAAGGCTGCAGATTGTCCTTGATTCTCCCTGCTTTGGAAACAGAGCATGTAGGATAAGATAGTCAAAGCTGTCTAGCACAGTAAAACACCTATTTAGTTCAAGCGAGCCACCAAGGCACCTTAGTAAATCTCTTCCTTTAATGTAATTAATCTTTCTTTAATGCCATTGATTTTAATGGCACATGAGGAGGTGTTTATGTTTTCATGTTACCAGATTTAGAAAGTAGCACAATGATGTCATTTTTATACTAATATACCTTCTGGCAATGGTGAGCATGGACTGTCAAATGCCATTTCTGATGACTCATGCACTTAACTGGTTATTTTTTTTGCCTTGCTTTTCCTTTGATACTCTGGCCTTTCAACTCCTTCGTTATTTCTCTGCTCTTCTGAGCCACATTGAGTCCCCATCTGACCCTCACTGACTCCAACCTCTCTGCCTCTCATATTAGGCAGCCTTCTTCCTACCACCTTAATTTTTTAATTTCTTTATTTCTGCTTTTATTCATGCATGGAACTTATCGGACTTCTTTGGGGCAATGGGGAAAATTAGTTTCCTTTTACTGATAAGAAGCACAGTTTTAGAGCTGTGGATGCCATGGTATGCATGAATGCTGAAAAAAAGAACAAGAATACAAAGGACCACTACCTGAGTGTCAAGGAACAGAAAGAAACTCTATGAAATTTGCCCCCTTCCCTTTTTTTTAAAAAATTTAAATAAACTGGAAAAAGGGAATTCCACTTAATTGAATACTGGCATCACAGTCAACAAGCAGTAATGCACTCCAGCGCTTTCCACAGAGCTGCTCTGTTGAAGGATGGGTCACTTTGTCTTTGGATTTTGTCCGCTGATGGCAGAAAAATGAGAAGACTCAGAAACAGCCCTAGCTGGGCCCAGCTCTTTCCCAGCTGGGCTCCTTGCCCGGCCAACCTCCAGTCCATTGCCCCCCGCTTCTTGTCCAGCTTGTTTCTCCCTTGTTCCCACGCTCTCCACACCACGCTGCTGCCAGTCACATAGACTCTCTCTTATGGCTTGCTGGGGAGTTTCCTTCCTTATGCTTTGCCCTACCTCTTTTCTCTTGTCCCTGTTAAGTGTTCTCTGGCACCCCGTGCTACGTCAGGTCGAGATAACTCACTGCAGCTCCCTTTCCCTGCATCACTTTTCAGTCTCCTCCTCCAGTGAATCTTCCCTCATGGCAGAACTACCGGTCACTGACAGTTACACAAATACATTTCACTTTCCCAATGAGGGTAATGTGAAAAACATTTTTTTCATTGTCCTTATTCACTGATACAGTTGGATCATGTGGCTCAGGATGTATTTAACATTTGGACCGAGGCAGATATCTAGTATGGCAAATTTTAGCCCTTTCGGTAAAAGTTTACCAGATTAAAACCCCCCTGTATTATAATGGTTAGTGTCTGGCAATTTTAATAATAAGCATAATAACTGTAATAATAATAATATCACCAGCAGTCACTCATAATATATATTTTTTCCTTGATTGTTATGGAAGATTTCCCTGTAATATTCTTTTGAAATTATATTATCTTTTCTCTCTGTGAGTAAATTATAATTGACACTACAATTTATCATTTGAGAACAGCACCATGACATTACATTTTTAAGGGCTGCTTTTATTCAGACCACACAATGGGACAGAATCTACACAATAGGAAATATCATGTAGTTTGTCTTTGAAGGTCAGTAAGATTACAGTGAAACAAGCAAATTTGGTCTACCATTGAGAGACTTATTACAGCTGTATGCCATAGCTCTGTTTAAAGATCTTCATTACATTCTTAAATGTTCTTCTGTTTCAACGACATTTCCTCTTGCTGTCTCTCCCCTTTCCAAGTCAAACAGATATTAGTAAAACAAAACAGGTTGCAATTGTTATTCACCAACTCAGAGAAAAAAAGTGAAGACAGAATGTAAAATTAAAAAATGTATACTGCATTTAGTACTGAAATCAAATATGGGTGGATTTTGGTTTTATGTTTTTGAGGCACTAATCAGAAAAATGTTAGTGCGCAATCCAGGATATTAATGTAGAAATGATAATTTTCAATATTTCTTACAATTTAGGAGAGAGTTTCCCAGAAATGTGCGGGAATTCAGAGGCTATGTTTACACTATGAAGGACTCCATTGCTTAAATTACTGGAAGGGAAATCAAGACAGCTTCAACACTAGTAGTATAATTTAGGTAAATTTTTTTTATCTTCACTTTACCCACAAGGTACATAGACGTTGGGAAAAATTATGAAAAAAAATTAATATAAAGCTTTACTAATGTGTAATCAAAACCTTAGAGAACATATACCAACTGCTATAATGATTTTCCTTTCTTTTCTTCAGACATTTTTAGTCATAAAATCTTTTACATAGTTTCCCAAGTCAAATTAATACCCCACAATAATACTGAGCACAACGTATATGTTTTCCCTAGGTAAGTCTAATTTAGCACATAATGTGCAGAAAAGTTTTGCACTCTTCCTATAGGGTATTTCGCTGAAATTACTCTGCATAAATCAAAGAGAAGGTACCAAAATAACTTCAATGAGTCTCCTGTTCGCTTAATGTTTGCATGTCGGGCATAACTGATTCACTCTCTAGTGTGCCCTAGAGAGTTGTGAAATCCGAAAAAGGAAGCGTTCTCTGTCAAAGCAGTATAGTATTATTCATGCAAATAAAACTGCATTGGGGAAAAAAAAAAAAAAGCCTACTAATTAACATGGGGCTACTGCAAGCAGTTCTGCTATTTCCCAATATTAAATAATTAGCATTTTTATTACTGTACCATTATATACATCATTGGCTTATTTATTAAAGAGTTGTAAGGGTTCTTAAACTTTCATGAATATAGCTTGATGCAGTAGAGAATTGCTTTACTGGAACAAGCTACTCCAATCCTTTTTTTATCATTTTCATCACCCATTCTTAAAGGAACGAAAGGTGATGAGCTCAATAAAGCTGAACTTACTGTATCTTTCCATATGCACATGTCATTATCATGACATTGCAGTGTGTTGCTTCTGTCATCTTTTCACATTTATAGTCAATACAATGCAAAAATAAGTTAATTCATTAGCTTTACTTCCCTACAAGGGTGTCTGAAGTTCTTGGAAGTTTCATTTGGAAACCCATGTTCAAAGGACGCTCAGTAGCAATCACACGTTCTCTAGTACCCTCATCCATCGACACAAGCCCATGTCCTGTGAAAATGTTCTAAAAAATGGCACACAACACAGTATACACATACTTCAGTACAGTCTGAGAGAGACGTAAAGTTCTTTAGGACTGTGTTTAACTGTCCTCCGGTACCAAAGAGGAATGCTGCCGTTGTGTATTCTGTTTGTTGCTTGGCAAATATTTGGTTGTTTTTAATAACTGTATGTTAGTTGTCATTAAACAAAAAATGTCAGAACAATTGCATGAACTATGGTCAGTGTCCAAATAGCATTTGGAAAGCACCTCTGTACTATGGTATTTTGCCCACAATTGCTTTTGTTGATCAAACTAACAGCTATTTATTTGTTAGTGATGGAAGTAAGATGAAATTCTATTTAGAAGCTATGGAATATTTCTGACTTATTGAACTGTACAGTCAGAATAGCAGCATCAACTAACATCTACGTTTGATTTTTATTGTTGTTCTTGGCTTATCTTTGCAAGCCTAATGCAGCAACAAAGTTGAACTATTCACTGTTCTGTATAGTTATGTCCAGACATGATAAAGCATCAAAATGATTGCCTTCCAGGAATGGATTTTTCCTCCTTTGCAAGGGGAGTGAGTTGGCAAAGATTGTTATAGCTCTAGCCTAACTTATTTAGACATAAATATTCTTGAGAAAGAACATTGGCTAGCAAAACGGAAGTGTAACCCACATCTCACAAAGCATGTAACTGCAGAATCCACTCACAGGGGACAACTTCCCCTCCAATATTTAAATATTGACCTGATTTCCAAGTCATCATAAAGCTAAAAGTCATCATTATTTATGATCTCAAATAAAATCGAGTCTAAAATGGCTGTAGATACATATTCAGGTCTTTCTGAAGATGTTTATCTAGACCAAAAGTGATAGAGCAGTTTGCAATAACAGAAAATTACAATCAAACTCTGAAATACAGAGCTATTCATGGCCTTGTCTTTGATATGTACTTAAAACTTATTATTCTAGACTAATGGTATACAGCAGAATTTGACTTGCATGGAACAGAATATGTGCGTAACTTTGTATGAGGTTTTTTTCTTTTTTTCCCATGGTGTTTTTTAAAATCTCATCTGAAGTTAATAAATGACCATGTAAAAATAATAAAGCCAACTAACCTAATACAGCTATTAGGTTCTTTTGAATAGAGTGCCATGAGCTGGGAAAGATTTTAAAGAGATTATGAGCTGAAGATAAGAATCCCTATCTGACAGATCCCTCTGGAGGTCAGGCAAGGAAAACAAACAAGAAGCCATGTGGCCAAAAGATGATCCCCTAAAAAACAATTACAGGATGTATGGGTCAGAAAAAGAGGAGAGAAGGGAGGCGAAATTGGAAATATTCAGTTCTACAAGCTGATTGAGGCGCTGGTGGAAACAAGTATCGTATCCCTTCATGTTGCTGATGTCCCAGCTCTTCAGCTGTTAAATGCCACATATTTTTTTAAATGCAGTTGCACCCTGGTCTGGTTGGACATTTGCCAGTAGTTATAGCTGTGTGGCACATTTATAGCTGATGTGCAGTAAATGTTTCATGCATTGCATCAGCGATGCCCAGCCCTCCAGGTTAGGCTTCTCAAACTACTGCAGATGTTGGGGAAGCACCGTATGTGCTAGCCCTCCTCCTACTTCCCTGTGAGATCTGGCTAGCCACAGGATAGTCCAGCTGTATGTGAGCAGCAGCCCTGATGCTTCCCCAAAGAGTGGACAAGATATATGTGTGATACCAGTCTCCACACATGCACAAGTGGTTCCTGGAAAGATGGTACCTGGCAGGCGCCAGATATGGACAGGGACCAGAAGACTTTTCTGATGGCAACATCCAATTCTATATGATTTCTGTTTCGAGAAGCTTTGGGGGTGTCTCTTCTTGCATGGCCAGCAAATGCTCTGAATTAGATTGCAGAAATGATCCCTCTGGTACCTAGGGCGTATTGCACATGGCTCAGCCTGAGAGTAGAGGAACTGAGTAGTTTCACTCTGTATCAGACGCTGTCACATATGAAGTATGGTACACTCTGGGGTAATTATGCTGGAAACCATGACATCTTTTTCCAAAAAGTTCCAAGCTAATGTTAGCGCTCTGACCACTGTCATGAAGAAGAAACTGCCTCAGGAGAAAAAATGTCATTGGAAGGAGAATTATCAGCATTATAGCTTTGGGGAGAGGCTGTAGATATGAGATAGAGTGATTAAGGTTTGCTCAAACAGGGCAGATTTGTATAGTACAGGAAGAAACAACATTTGCTACTGAAGTCATGGACTTACAGGAAAAGAGAAGAATTCTACAGTGTCCAGCTCTTGAGATTGTAACAAATGTGAATTTGGTCTGAAGACCTCAAATGCACTTAAATTATTGCTAAATTAACTCCATGAACAACCCCAGCTGAAGTTAGGAGGGTGGAGATAATGGAAATATTTTTTCTTTTCACTTGCTATGAAAGTATACTTACTGAATTAAAACACCTGAAGTAAGATGGATTTCACAGAATAAATTAGCAGTAGGCTGGATTGAAGGTTGGAGCATGTCTTCTGGCTGAAAGGGACTCAGAAAATAGCAGTGTCTATTTACAGAAGAAGAATTTCCAAACAGAAAAAGAAAACAGTTAAAAAAAGGAAAGAATACAACTAATTTGAAGTGAAGTGATACATCAAATCTGTATTTACTATTTAGGTAACACATATGCTTTCTTGATATTTGCTGTTTCTCTGACTTTTTCTTTCTTTGTCACAAAATTTTTTGTGTTTTGATTTAGGGTTTTTTCCCCACCCTGCAACACTTTGGTCAGTTGTCCTATATGTAAATGATGCTTTGGCCATCATTCCTAGCACTACTTTACTCAGAAGAAAACATAACTGAATAATTATTTTCTTTCTAAACTTTCCAAGTAATCTTACACTAGTCTGTAAGACAAAAGATACACTGAAAAGTGAATTTGGAGTGAAGGCAGAAAAGGAAAAAGACAGAAAAAGAAATACTAAAAGCTGCTGAAAGCATCTTAGCTTTCCTGGTAAATGCACAGGTTTTTTACCCAAACCAAAAGGATCATTGGCTATTCAAGATATAACAACTCATGAACCACAGAGGATATTGATGAATACCATCAGAAACACAGAATGTCAGTTGTTCATGGCTTTTTTCTTCTCAGAATGATGTTCAAAACCACTGGACTACTTACTAATTTGCCCTTTTTTACCCACACTTCATTTCATTTTCATTTGTCATCATACTGAAATCTATTTAGCCTATTTAATGTAAAGCTAAACTGGATCCCATCAGAGGTAATTTTTTGTGCAAATAAATCATACAGAAAACTAAAACCTTATTATTTCTGCTATTATAAAAGGAAGAAAGTTTGTTTTTTTTTAAAAAAAGATATTTTTCTCTTACACAAAAAATGTTATTCATACTGAGAAATAACACTTTTCTAACAGTAATCCCCAAATCAACTCTGTAAGTACTAGCAAACTAATTACACTAAATTTAGATTGAGTATTTCATAAGCTACTATAGGTTTTCAGAACCGTTATCATTATTACATGCTAATTGTACGTAATAAGTCAACAGTTTTGCAAAACTTCGTTTGTCTCTTAGTTGTTTGCCTTTTCCAAAGCCTCTGCTAATGCAAGTGTTGTTAATTCACATTTCTAAGTCATCCAGTAAGACTAGCTAGAACATCTCAGTGAAATTCAGTTGAAAGAAAACTGGATCTAAGTAAAAGGGAGGTGGGTATATAACCTGGGTGGTTATACCCACTCAGGAGTCAGAATTCTGTTTGCATGACTGTCTTGATTATCAGTCCTGAAAACGAAAGTGGTGTGTTTATACTGTTGGTTGCAAGCACCCCATGTAGCTGGGAATAGCAAGTGGGAAAATTGGTCTAAATGTAACTCCATTCTGTCACAGCTGGCCTGTTTCTGTTCTTGAGCTAACTTCTTTACAGCTGGCCTGGGCTAAATCTCCAGGGTAGGCATAATCAAAGGAAAACCGGGAATGTCTTAAATGCATCCCTGCATGGCTAATGAAGGATCTTATTGACCTGAGAATTACAACATTTGTCACGTGGTTTTGTGCCTGAGCTCTTACACTGAGGCGGCAAGGGTGTCTCCACCCTTGGGAAGTTTCACCGGTGCAATTCACTGGAGCAGCTCTACTTAGTCTACATAGACACATCTTACAAAACTTTGTTAATTAGTCTAGGCTTCATAACACAGTTCCTAGTGTGGCATAATTAGAAGGACTGCTGGACAATAGGTGTGTGATGTAAATCACTGAGTCAGGTCCCCAAGCATGGAAAACTATGAACAACCTGGAAATAGAACAAAAAAAGAAAGAGTACTACAAGGAAAATGTATTTGTATTCTGAAAGCACAGTCAGGATGCAGTAAGGCAGAGAAGATCAGAAAATGACCACGCAGAGGACAAGCATCACTCAAGGAAAAAGGAAGTGAGCAGATTGTCGTGATGGAACTGGAAGAGACAGCTCTCTCAAGGGCTGTATGGAATATGTTTGTGAAAGAGCAGGAAGTATTAAAATGCAATGCCATGGAAAAGAACTTAGATGACAAGTGAAGAGACAGTGACAGGACAGATATAAGACTGAAAGTAGCTGTAGACTGAAAGAGAGTTAATGGTAAAGAAAAAAAAAGGTATTAAAAGAAAGAATAGAACTTATGACTCAGCTGTTGCACAAACTCTTTGCCTAAACTCACAGGTGCTGGAGAGATGATGAAACCATTTTATGCCAGGCTTTTTTGGAGTCTGAAAAAGAGGGTTTGTCTCATGGAAAGGGCAGCAGGTGAAGTACTCAAGTGCTGATCCCTGGTTGACTCATTCAAGCCACAGGTAGCTACACACAATTAGGGGTAACTGAGACTGCTCTAATCTGTGACCAGGGAGTGCTCAGCCAGTTTATTGCTACATATCCACTTTCTTTTGAGCTGCTTTACATACAGCTCTTGTTTGGCATAGTTATGTTCCTCAGTAAGCATAAGATGCTCTCTGAAAGAGAAAAAATGGAACTACTGTTTAGGGAAATAAGGTTAAGGCAAAAAAACCTGAAATGCCTTTTCATCTGATCATTCAGACACCAGCAAGGTATTCATGGGAGAACAGGTGGAACCAATTTGCAAAATGCTTTTGAGATTACTTACTATATGGTAAAATGTTACCGGCATCAGAACACTTCATTAGAAACTTTGAAGAACACTGCTATTAAAATAATTTCAATCATATGTTATACACACACATACATATATATATAAGAATGACAAACAGTATTTTATATGAAACAGTAAAATGAGGAAGAAAGATCAGGACTCTATAAGACATAAATCCCCCTGAGTTTTGTGCTTACTGACTACAAAGAACTGAGGAGAGGATGTAATGAAGTGCACTGCTAAAACTCCTCATAATCTAGAAGTTTCAGTAGCTACAGTATGGGAAAGATTGGTTGGATCATGCTGCCATTAAAGCAGCATTGATGATATATTTTTGCCTGTATCTAGATGAATTCTCTGAAGATTATGCTAGTAGGTCCGTACAAATTGTGTCATGGGTAGAGCAGGAACTGTGCTCTATAGAAATGTTGTGGCTGGAGACAATAAGCACATACACTAAATCAAGGGGGTTCATTCCTGCCTGTCTGACATTCATTCAGCCAGAATGAAAATGAGGGAAAAAAAAAAATCTGGAGAGGATGTAATTTCTCTGTTTCTCTGTAATAAGAAATTGTTCCCATCAGTTTCGGAAATACATTACAGGCATTCTCTAAGTTAAAGACTGTCATTTCCACCACCTACCAGTGAAGAAAACAGAAAATTGGACTTCTTAGTGAAGGAGGAAAGAGCCTTTCACTGCCATTTTAGGGTATCTGCACAACAGAGGTGAGAGGTGTCCTTTACTCTAACAGCAGACATTGAAAAATTTATTGCTTAAACTCCTATTGAACAGAGCTGTCTGCAGATCTAGCTACAAGCTCGGTGATAGCTTCCCTAGTCAGAAGAGTACTCCAGAAAAGTGTGAGATGACCAGAATATGCAACCCAATTCCCAATGGTGTGGGTCAACAGAAAGTGTCCTCACCCTAAGTAAAGGTGAAAGAATGGTGGTTTCTAATGCAGGAATGGCTTGTTTAAGTTTTCACATCATCCCTGTGAACACAGTCAGTGTAGCCTTATGGAACTGTAAACCTACAGCTGAATCTCAGACACTAAAATAAGTGGTACAGATAGAAAATAAAAGGAATCATCTGCCAGAACATGATTAGAATTGTGTCTCGTTTGCTTTGTTCAGTTTTTGCTCTAGTAGTTTAAATCACAGTTCTTAGTATTAAAACATATCAGTTCAGGCAGCTATTAATATCCTCTGAGATTTAGAAGCAATTACATTTAAAAATGGAATTGCAGAAGACGTATAAACAGGAATGATGTTTTAAAGAAATTAAACAAAGACCTTAATTGCAAATCCAGTCATATGGCTGAGAACAGAAATAAACCTTTGTTAAATAAAGTGTCAGTGACATGAAGAAGTAATAATCTGACATTTCATTGCAAGAATTAGGTGTTTCTTTCTAACTACTAAATACTTGCCTGATGATCAGTTGCTGTCACATTTGGAACTGTAAGTTTCACCAGAAAGTCGTGTGTGTCTGACGAGATACATTACTTACTATGTATCTAGGACAACAGCACTGGTGACTAACATAGAATGTGGCCCTAACACAGGCTATGGCCATATCATGTTAGGTTCCTTTCAGTAGTTTCATGGTAATAAATAATGACAATAAACATTTGTAATTCTAAATGAGGCTGAGAACAGTCCTGGTCTCTTTTTTGGTGAAGTATTCTTCCATAGCAATCCATGATAAGAAAGATTATCTCACCCACTGTAAGTGAAATTGTCCAAGTTTTCTACTTTTATACTCTAGATAAAAATTGAATCCTGTTCAGTTCTGTTCCACTCTTTCCTTATGATTCTATGATATGAAACTTACTAGGGTTCAGATTTTGTTACAATCGCCAAATTAAAACCATGTTCATTTTTGTAAGCTTAGCCAGAATTTTCAAGGAGGTTTGGGTGAAGTGTAGAGCTTACATTACATTTAGAGAAAAATTTGGCTGATTGACTGGGTTGGCACTACAGAATGCTGATTTTACAGAACAACGACAGCTTGGCAGATACCACAATACTTTTTCTATCAATATTTATCTTAATTTTTTATGAGACTTCTCATCAGTTGTATTTTCCCAATGATTATGCCTATGTTTGAGAATCCTGTAGGCCTTATTTAAGATGATGTTATAGTCTGCAGCAAAATGCAAATGCAAAGATCTGCTGAAGCAAATAATGCAAATGATGAGGATCATGAGGCAAAAAGACACTGAGAACATGAACAGTTATATCACATGCACATATACTTTCCTGACCTTAATCCTTAAAGAATGACTTCACTTTTTGACATGTTACAGCAATTCTTTATCATGTAGTTCAGGAAGCTCATGCAAAATGGAGAAGGAGCAGCAGGAGGATCATTCTAGGTAACCTTTGTGTACAGTAACAACCAAAATAGCTCAAATATTAACAACTACTCAGAATAAATATTTGAAAAAACTACTGTAAAATGACTGACTTTCAAGAAAAATGTTAGCCAGTCATATACAATTTCTAATGTGAAAAATGTGGGATTAGACAAAGAAGTTAACCTGATTTGTTTTCTCAGCTCTAATTGTAATGCAATATCAAAAGAACAGTATGGTGTTTATTTAACTTTGTGGTTGAGTCATATACCTTGGGTTCTACATAGCTAAAGTTTAAATCTAAGTAAAAAACATTTATCTGAATTTATTGAACAAAGAACTGGAATTTTAAAAAAAATAATCTTTGTGTTTATCAGTTTTCACTCATTAGAAAGTAAATCCCTTCAAAATTGTTTAGACTTGCTCTGTTTGTAATAGTACATTCTACGTCTTAAATGTCACCTTTTATAACAGGACATTTTCAAAATTTTTGAGGCTATTAAACAAATGCTTTCTCAACCAGAAACATGAATTACCACAGTGCTTACTTCTGACTATAGAGGGATAGAAATAAAAGCCTCCAAGTTGTCTAAGCTTAAGTCACCTGATTCTCAGTTACCAGTGTACATCTGCTGAATTTTCCAATTTAGAACCTGACCTTGCATAATTGAATTCAATGGGAGGTTTGCTGTTGACTTCTGAGAGATGTGTTGATGTCTTTAATGAAAAGTAAACCCAAAATGGTTCTCTTTCTGAGCTGAGCTAGCCAGGACTGGAAGCTGAAATTACAGCTTCAGTGGAGTCATATTTCCAGCGCTGTGAGAAGAGAAAAAGGTGACCAGGAAGATGAGAACAGCCATAATCACTGATCTCTATATTTAAAGCCATCAGGAAAAAAAAGGAATTTTTAAAATTGATGAGTTATCTTTGTCTGTAATAATGATACATGCAAACAGACATCTTTTTACATGCTCTGCATTTCACTTCTGAGTAGGTAGAATTAAATCCTCTGCCCTCACTCCCCCAGGATAGCTATACATATTCTGTTGACATTATGACAATACTTTGGGTATTTTGGAACATTTACTTTTACTGTCAAGCCTGTTTGTTGAATTTACACTACGTAGTATCAGCACAGATGCTTTGTCCCAGCAGCCTTTGAAGGGAAATGTTAACGAGGCTTGTGCATGGGCATGAAAAGCGCGATCAGAGCTCTAGGAAATACAGGGAAGCATGAAAATGCCCGAGAACTAGGCATAAAAAGAGAGTTAATGATTGAGAAGCGACAAGTGCTTGTTGCTTACTGAATGCATAGCTCTAGGGTATTTCACAATGCAATTTCATTGAACAAAAGCCTACTAGAAGATAAGGAAAATGTACTAATTTTTGATAGCAGTAGAGGTACAGTCTTCCCTATGAATATACCTGTATGTGCATGCTTGCTTATTTTATCTGCAAAGGCATATTCATGACTGCTGTCTCAGTGGAATGAGCTATATGTTGCAGTATGTCCTAAGAAAGGTAAACTATGAATGGTACTTGACAGCTGAGTTGTACTTTCATATCATAAATGAAGTTCTGAGCTTGGATGGAACTTTCAGATGGGAGGTCAATATCACTAATAATAAATCTAAAAGCTTATCCTCTAGTCCAGTCAAAACACAACTAATTCCTAGCGCTCCACACATTTTAATTCTGTTGAAACCAAGTTAAGGTGTAACAGTGTTGTAAGGCAATAACCTGACATAGCTCTATTTGCCATAGAGATGTGTCCTTCCTGGTGAACTAGAAATAATTCATGACTTCTGCACACAGTGTTAGGATTTTCAAAGTTGAAGCATATACTTAAGAGAGTTAGAGGCCTGGTAGATAAGGTGAAAGCTTCTGACTTGTTTTTTTTGGTTGAGTGACCAAGGAGTTCTCTTTGATTGAAAGATGGCTGAACTGTGATAGAATAGTAAATGGGCTATTGCATTCTTTGTTGCAGATTTTACATTAACATTTAATAAAGGGGAATAAAATCAGCTAATAGTACTGCACTTCTGCTTTTCTTTATACCCCGTATCACATAGAAAAAACCTACAGTGAAAGAAAATAAAGGCCGCAAAATTAAATACAGGAAAAAAATGGAATTAAGATTACCTGTATTTGAAGTTATCCTTCCCTTGTGTATATTAATTATTCTACAGTCTAATTACATGATCACATATTAATTTTTTCTCTAGACTCCAGACTCAGTCATGCACAGAATGGATGGTGCTTCCTGCCTAAGGATTTTTCAACATTTGGTTCACTGTGAAGCCCCAGGCATCGCATAGATTCAAAGCACATTCTGAAAACAAAATTTTTTCATCTCCACATGGACTTTTCTACTTACATTACAATATCTAAGTGCCTAACCAATATTAATTAAACTAGTTCCTAACAATTCTGTGAACTAAATGGCCTTATGGCTTCCTATTTACAAAGTAAAAGTGAGCCACAGCAACATCTGCCTGTGGCAAGTAGTATAGAAAATGTCAGCCAAAATGGTTAAAGTCTGGTGATGTCACGAGTTGCTGATTAGATGATCTAGTGATAGAAAGCATCAACAGAATCTGTAAGTGAAATTGTGCTCTGTACTCTCTCTAATATTCTTCAGCATTTTTTTATAGTTACTTCCAGCATTTTAGGGTATATTAGTTGTAATAACACTTTAGTTCAGCATTTCAAGAGTAATTATATAGTGCCTTCTTATAAAGTACTAGAGTAATAGGATCAATGCTTAAAGCTGCTATAGCTTGTTTATTTGTGAGCTGTGATCTCACAAACAGAACAGGGTCATGTTAGGCAAATACTTCAGAGTAACTTCAGGAGAGGTTTCCAAGGAAATTTTAAATGCCACAGGGGATTGTAGGAGCATGCTCATTCTTTAATGAGAACTGCATAAAGCTATGCTTTCAATATGCTGAGTATCTCCACCTTGCTGTGAATTTTACAAGAGACAAATGATCATATCATGACTTTCATACTGGCTTGCGGTGACATCTCCATACAGATCACAAACACGGCAAATTATTATGCCACAAACCGTGCCATGTCTTACAACAACCGAAATAAATGTAAAATATATTCAGGTATCTGGCATACTTTGCCAAATAGAAAGCCATTTTCTTGTGTATTTAAAAGTGTGCTAATGTAGGTGCAGCACACCGCTGCATACTGGAGATGACAGAGGAAACTTGGTGACCATAGGGTTTGTTTTCAGAAGCAGAATAGACTTAAACCGATTCAGAATAAAGTGAAGAAAGCTCATGTTTGAACAGGCACTTCCAGAAATGAATATGTGTATAAGAGCTGGTGCAAGACAGTAGGAGCTTTAGTTTTATTCTGAGTGTGGCACTCGCTCTTTGGGTGTCAGTTACTGTTACCTTTGGATTTCCATCGTCTAGATGAGGATAATATTATTGCACAAGGCTTCTGTGAAACTTAATAGAAAGAAAACACTTTGAAATGGCAGAGGGAAAGATATTATATAAATATCATAAATACTGAAAACTGTAAGACACTATTGATGGTTGCGTGCTTATTCCTGGGTAAGAATTACGGGTTTGTTCCTTTTCCTTATATTGTTCATATTTCTCACAATATGTATGAGACACACGTTTTACCCATGGAGGATCTTGGATTTTTATTTATTACAAGACATTTTATGTCTTTGTTTCAGAGGAATGTTGCATGCATTTATCTGCACGGAAATTTCTTATTCTATTCAGGTGCCTAAAGCCTTCGGTAATTGAAGCCATAGTGTAAAATTTATGGTGTTATTTGTGAAGTAGCTTACTGGAAAGTAAACAAAAAAAATCTAGTATTCTCTGCCTTGATTCTAGAGCAAATAAAATTTAGCTTTCCTGTCTGTTAAACTTAAATCTACCTCCTAGGGTTTTACTGTAAATCTCACGCACCTTATTAATAACACTGGCCTGAATTAGTAGGATAAAGACAGTTGTAAAGCTTATCTCTGGCTCCACAGTTGTTAAGTTGTCAAATCAGGGCACTTAGGTTAAGATTAATTCTACTAAAATGCCTACTCCAGTTAATTTCCAGAAACATTCTGCAACAGGACATATCAGACCAAACACCATAAATAGCTGTAGCGAAATACGATTTTAAAGTAAGACATATGTGCTGCTTAGTTTATGGTTGGCTTTATTTGTACCAGGCTAGAAGAACAAGCAATTCATGTCCCCAGCACCTCTCCCCAATGTCTAGGTGTTGCAGTTGTAGCTTTTGAGGCATACATACACTCACAGCCTGCAGGAGTCATGATTAGCCCTTCACCGGAAAAAATTACAAGTCCTACAACTGCCTAATGATACAGGTGGTCTTTCGATGATGCATTAAAATGAAAGTATTTGAGAATTACAAGATGAAAATTAAAGATGTCTAAACTGCCCCTGCTGTCCTCTCTTCTAAGAGAGATTAACCTCTATCTCTGAGTTTTTGACTAAAATTACTTCTCAGGAAAATTCTTTGGCATCAAAAATAACTTAAGAGGTTTCTGGCCTCCTGAACATCTGTCTCCTCTTTAGAAAGGTATATTTAACCCAGAAAGTTTCAGTGGGTGGCTTTGAACTGCCCTTATCAAGAAACATACAAAAATCTTTCTGAGATGAGACGTAATCCAGCCAACAAAGGTTAGAGCATGGAATTAGGGAAGCTGGTTTCTGGCAACTACTGTTGTTACACAGTTACTGAGCAGAATTTAGCTACTTAAGGAGCATTATGATCCACTCTACTCACGCTTAAGTCTTTGGATCAGTCTGAACGTGAATCAAAGCTCGGTGCTTAGAACATTAAAGCAATCCACTCTACAACATGTACCAAACTGCAAGTTGTATGCAGTTTTAATTTTGTTTCAGTTTTATGTTAACTCAGGAATCCCCAGGCACGCATTTTTTGCTGATTACTTCATTACTACATGATAGACTAATAGCATGATCTAAGTGCTGAATGTCTAGTCCCACCAGGGGATTTGATAACGCAGATGTCAATGACCTGGCAGAGTATTTATGCTAATGGTTTCCAATAATGGATCAGGGCTCAAGTTTTCTGTGTGAGCCAAAGGATCTCCGTATCCTATGGCACAGCAAACACAGTCTGTCGCTTTCTTGATCTGTATAGGTCCAATCTCAAGTGTGTGGCTTTTATTTGGAAACGGAACAGTTCTGATTGCTGTGACAACTGAACACCACAAATATAACATTTCAAGAGCAGCTTTTTAAAAAAAAAAATGTAATAATAATAATAATGATGATGATGATGATGATAATAATGTAAAAATCCCTAACTGCCCCAAACTTCTCTATCAATCAGGAAACAAGATGTGCTCATCTAGAAAAACCCAGATGACATTTTAAATGACTAGCAGTTTAGCATTTTTGATTCAGATACTATTTTATATGCTATAATTCATGACTACTGGGTTTCAATCAGTTATACTACCAAAACAATACAAGGACATCAAAAACATGTCTATTTCAAAATACACCACTTTGGGACAGCTCCTGTACTCCATTTAAGGATTATAAGATATGTATAAATGCAGTTGGGTTTCTGGTCTTCCAAGTGATTATATTTTGCATAACTTGTTGCATCTGGACTGATTTATCACAGGTACACCTACCTGCAGCTTTTCAGAGAAGCTTTTGGACTATTAAATCCTATTTTTCTAGTACTCCAAGGAAGTAGAGTTTCACAGGTGTTCTTTAATTTAATTTTCCTGTTACAATACAAACGTATCACAGAAGAAGAATCAGTATATACTAGAAAATCTAGAAACAGTGACCTTTCCCTGCCACCTTGATATGAAAACTGAAGTCCGTGATTGAACACATCTCTTTAATCAGCTGAACAGAAAAAGATGAGATATGAAAATAGGAAAGACCAAAATGGATTTCAAGAAAGCAGGGATATGCACCCAGAAAGCATTGCTGCAAACACGACTGAGTGCAGAACTAATGTGGGCTGTTAACAGATTTGCTAAATGTGTGTGAAAATCCTATTTTTGGATTAAATGACTCACGTTAACTACACACAAACCAACTAACTCTGAGTACAACAGAAGTAACTTAAATGCAAACATGTCCTTCAAAAATGTTGTGTGTGTGTGTGGGTATTATTATTTTTTATTTTTTTAAACAGACAAATGACCTGTTAGTAGAACTGGCACAAGACATAGGCTGTTGACAGGAGGTGGTAGACACCTCCTTTGCCTATGCCTATATGTAGCTAGGTCAGGCTTGCTGCCAGCCAGCTCAGTGAGTGCCACAGCAATTCAGAATTTAAACTGTCATCATCTTCCTCCACCAGAAATGAAAGAATGAGGCCACATTTTGCAAACAGTATTAGTGAGGAGAAGACCACTCTTTCCAACCAGGTAGGTGCAATGCCCTCTCTCTCAGGAGTGAGCCTCTTGTCCTTCACATAAGGAGCTGCTCCCTGTGTCAATCCTTTTCTCTTTTTATATTAAACTAGAAATTACATGAGAGGTGAGAGAAGTCTTTGGTTCCTCTCCAGCAGACCCAAAACCGTATATAACTGGCTAAATATTAGAACTTAAGGTGCTTACAATAGAGCTGTAATTACTTTCTGATACAAAAGTCTCTGTCTCTTGGGCATAGTAATAATTCATCGCATATCAAATTTTTTGATTTCCTACATTTACAAACATATCTTCCTCTGTCATTATCCTGCTATAGACAAAGAAATTTGAGAGAAGATAAGTAAGTATCTATTGTGATGATCAGCGTGTGCTTCTGTACCTAAACTGATGGAGCATAAGGTAGAAACTATTAGCTTCCCTTCTGAGAAAGAGAGATCTATTGAAATCTGACTCTATTTTCTTAAGCACATAACTAGCCAAGTCTTAAAGTCTTTATTTCAGACACAGCTGACTAACAGGATTGACTTGGCTTTGTGCTAACAGTCCGACATAAACCAACAGGAACCCTATCAGAATTAACTTTAAGGCTTCCTGGCAACAAGAAATTGCAGTTTCCTTACTGCAAGAGATGTTGGCCTTAGTTGCATTCAGAAGTGATCACAAGTCCTCAGCCTCTGAATTTCCTAAACCTACCCTTAATTCCAGGTTTATTCATATCACAGCGAACAATTCTCATTCCACAACTAAGAGAATGCCGTAGCGTTACACAGAGTTACTGAAGTGGTGCAGAGTTCAAAGAAGGCAAGGCAAGCATGAGAACTGGTGCAGGTAAGGGCAAGAGGTTTTTCCTTAGTCTTGTAAATACCTATGGGCTATGAAGTATGACAAGGGTTAAAATTGGTGTTAAGGGTTAGGACTGTAGCATCTAGAAACTATGTTTAGTGTTAAACATCAGATAAACAATAAGGCTGGAAAGAAAGCCATTGCTGGCAGATATTGCCTTATACTTTGCTGTAGGAGAGGATCATGTTCTGTCATGTGGTATTAGCAATAAAGATAAGAATGAGGTACAGGCTAAAGAAACGAGATTTTAGAAAACCTGCTCCAAAGCATCTGTGAGCTAGAATCCTACCGTTACCAAGTCTGTTAATTGTGTGCTCTTTATGGTAGCTCATCATTCTGTCTCTAGCCATAATCCTGACTCGAAGCCTGCTCTTTTCATCATAACTCAGCCCTTCTGAGGGCTGTACTTGGATCACCACGTACAGAAGCCACTACACTTCCAGAAGCCACAACAGCACAGTATTTTTTTCTGTGAATTGGTATTGAACCATTAAATAGTATTCTTAGTCAACCATTTGCCAGGATATGTTGGAAGTTTCCAACACAAATAAACATTGCTTCTTGCCAATGCTACCACCTCCACATCCTTAATCATGTTTTTAGGATGAAGGGGAAGCTGTTTGTTTGTTCCTTGAAAAGGATTCACAGACTATTTTAATAAAAGTACAGGTGATGTGTTGTTGGCAAAATTTTAGTAATTACAGTCTGCCTATCTGATATCCCCTACTGTGGCTGTTCACTTACCAACACAGTGTTGTAGTCTTGTCTATCAGAGATCACAAGGGTGTTATATTTTACAGAGAATGATACAATTCTGAATTACTATTGTGATTTGTGATAAAATGCACCACGTGTATCAAAGATTTATGTAAGTGAACGATACCATTCAAATTAGCTGTTGGCTGTGTGGATTTAGGTAAAAGTTTAAAGCTCCATCAGCTTGACCAGCAAGATGCTTTATCCTCTAGCTATTGCTTTGTCATTGAATCCTGACTGTATAATCAACCAGACCTCTCGTTTATTAAAGCACTTTCTAGCCTGTGAGAGAATGTGAGAATACCACAGCAAACAAGAGAAATGTATAGATGCTACCATTACATTTTCAAGCTAAAGTTGTTAGAAGATGGAAGCATGAATTACTGGAAAATCCTTTTTATTTTGATAAAACAATAATCAGGCAGAAAAAAAGGAATAGAATTAGGCAGAGTTTTGTACGTTTCCCATACAGAAGTTAAAATTTTCACATAGAGTTTTCTCTGCCCAAAACATGATTAGAAATTTCACGTTTTGCAAAATATTATAACTAGCAGAATTCATGGGCAGAGCTTAGCATTGGTTCTCAAAAAACTTCTCTGTTTAAAAGAAATCACCCATACATATTTGTTAACTGCCATCTGGAATTTGAAGTTCCCTAAGTAATACTGAGACACAGGACTGTACGTTACACATCTTTTTAAAAGCACTTTTACTTTTCTGAAACCCAAAAAATCAACTGTGCAAAACCCAAACATGGGAAGAATCAAAGCAGTCAAAGATATTTGAACACTTGTAAGAAAACACTCGCAAGAGAGTTCTATGTATTTATTATTACTGATGTGGCCTGCAATCAGAACATCAGTCAAGGACTCATTCTGTCACAACATTTACTGTCAAAAAGATAATGGTTACCTATAGCTAACAGCTAGAGAGATAGCACTGGCATGTATAAATGACTTAGATGAGAATTGAGTGTAGTAGCTTAAATCTTTTTTACTTTGCACACAGCAAAGGACTGTAATAGATCATAAGTTTAAATGGGGTTCAAAATATACGCTAAAAATACCAACCAGGTGCTGCAAAACAAACCAGCGATTTTGTTCTTTGCCTTGCCCCTGCTAGTCCTTGACTCAGCTGCGTAGCACATTCACATCGGTTTATCTCATTCTAACTAATTCTTTGCATTTAGTTCCCTAGTTTCAGAATCTTCTGAAAAGAAAAAAAAGTCCTTCCCTGAAATGTCTCTTTTAGTTCTTTATAGGAAACACCTGATCACTTCCCAGTGGGATCCAATAACAGTGTGTGCAGTTATCAGGCTCCTAGCTTCCTCACCTTTAGAGGACTTCTGTAACAAATATAGAACAGTCTCATTTAAAGAAACATGACTCTTATTTTTAGCTATAGAAACTGAGTACTTAAGGACATGCTGAATCATCTTATTCCAACGTGATTCACAATAGCACCACATCATAGATTTACACACCTACAACTTGGAAATTTTGAAAAGGAAAAGGGAAAACTTAGTATTTTCTATGTAGTCCCTCTCACCCTCCCGCAGGGTTTGAAAAACCAGTGCTTTTTCTTCCCTGACACGACCTCCCACCTCTACCTTATAATATCAGAGCTGCTAAAAATTCAAGTTGGCTGCACCTGAAAATTCAAGGTGGCAGAGAAAAGGGGAAGTTATTTGTTACTGACAGCTAGCAAAGAACTGGAGACCAGACTGGTGTAAAATCTGTGGGTTGAGAGAAAAGATGCATTATAACATATTTCTGGGCAGCTAAATAGTGGTCTGAAGGCAATTGTTGCATTGCATACTTGCTGTAGCCACCGACTTAATATTTAAATTCTGGTTTACAATTAGAATAGCTACAGGAATATATTCTACCTTTTATTGTAATGACAAACATCAGTTATAGGAGAAGCATCGGGGGGTGGGTGGGGGCTGGTGTATGTCAGTAACTGCCCTCTGGTAGCCCTGAAAGGGTCTTACACTCTTCTGCTCCTGAAGAATTTATGAATTTGACCTCAGCAAGACAGAGCACACATTCATCCTATATGACTGAAAGCAGGAGGACGTTCGGAAAGACAAAGTACTACCACAGTAATACTGCAGTCCTTGTGCTAGGCTGCTGGCAGCACTGCGGTTGTCAGCACAGCCAACAGTGGAACTGAACAGAAACATTAAAAAGGACGACTAAGAAAGCTTTAAAAAGCTAACATCTGGATACAGTTACTGGAAAAATTCACTGCTGTGACTGACATCTGGACTGAAGACCTGCCAAAAGCTACCTATTAAGCAGCAAGACTTAGTGATGCTGTTGCTCGACTGGACATCGAGGGATGCCAAATAATCACACAGTGCCGTTTGTCAGTGGGAGGAAGATCACGGCACTGGCTCTGCGTGCAGCAGGCAGCACCTTGCACACTCAGCTGCAGGGGGCTTGCTGAAGGTCATAGCCCTGCTCTTTGCTTGGTGCTATATCGGTGCACATGCCAGCCTGCTTCCTGCTGCTGCTGGGGAAGGCTGAGGGTCACAGCCGTGGCGAGGGCTGGAGGTGGCCCCATCCGGCAGCAACAGGATGCCCAATGCCCCAGGGTACCCCTCATCTCAGTTTTATACTTTCCCCTCACGTTCTATTCCCTCCCATGGCAGCAGCAGTGCAACTCCTGCCCTAGCTCCTGGCCTTGTGATGAAGCAAAATTCAAGAAGCCTGAAGCTCGCTTTGGGAAGATTGCAAAGGGCTCAGAGGTGACTGTAATAGCTGTGATAGAGAGCTACAGGAGAAAAATAAAGCAGGTTACATCATTCAAGACATTATTTTATGTACACTGATATCATAGAATCATAGAATCATAGAATGGTTTAGGTTGGAAGGCACCTTAAAGATCATCTAATTCCAACCCCCTTGCCATGGGTAAGGACACCTCCCACTAGATCTGGTTGCTCAAAGCCTCATCCAACCTGGCCTTGAACACTTCCAGGGATGGGGCCTTCACAGCCTCCCTGGGCAACCTGGGCCAGTGCCTCACCGCCCTCAGAGTGAAAAATTTCTTCCTGAGATCTAATCTAAATCTACCCTCTGCCAGTTTGAAGTCATTACCCCTTGTCCTATCATTACATGCCCTTGTAAAGAGTCCTTTTCCAGATTTCGTATAGGCCCCTTCAAATACTGGAAGGCTGCTCTAAGGTCTCCTCGGAGCCTTCTCTTCTCCAGGCTGAGCAACCCCAACTTTCTCAGCCTGTCCTCATAGCAGAGGTGCTCTAACCCTCTGACCATCTTTGTGGTCCTCCTCTGGACCCGCTGCAACAAGTCCATGTCCTTCTTAGGTTGGGGGCTCCAGAGCCGGACACAGTATTCCAGGTGGGGACTCACAAGAACGGAGTAGAGGGGCAGAATCCCCTCCCTCGACCTGCTGGCCACGCTTCTTTTGATGCAGCCCAGGATGTGGTTGGCCTTCTGGGCTGCGAGCGCACATTGCTGGCTCATGTTGAGCTTCTGATCCACCAACACCGCCAAGTCCCTCTTCTCAGGACTGCTCTCAATTCACTCTCCACCCAGCCTGTATTTGTGCGTGGGATTGCCTCGACCCACATGCAGGACCTTGCACTTGGCCTTATTGAACTTCATGAGGCTGGCACAGGCCCACCTCTCGGTCCTGTCCAGGTCCCTCTGGATGGCATCCCTTCCCTCCAGCATGTCAACTGCTCCACATAGCTTGGTGTCATTGGCAAACTTGCTGAGGGCGCACTCAGTCCCCCTTACATCCCTGTCGCCAACAAAGATGGCGGTTTGCTTCACAGTTTGTTCACACCTGTCCTGTTTGTGCACACAGATTTTGGGATATTCACATAGCTCATTAGGCATGCACAATTAGAGGCTGGTTTCAAAATACCCCTTTGAAAATATAGTTGAATATATTTTTTACTATCTCTCTGCACTGTGGGAGTTTTTAAGTGGCAGTGATACGAATTCTTTGAAGTCGACATGACTTTTGCATATGCACTAGAAGCAAGGTGATAGGCTCAGCCATTTTCAGAGAAGAAATAAGCATGTATTTACAGAGTTCTACAGTAAACTTGATTAGTACTGCAGATTTCCATATGAAAAATATGTTTATTTTACTTTGATTAACAAACAGAGCAAGAAGCGTCTGCTGTCACATGAAATAATTGCATCAAAAATCCAAGAGTTTTCTATCTGAATCTTATTGTGAATGGTGAATGGGAAAAAGGAATTGATTATATGATGGTCATCATATTGGCTTGGAGAAACCAATTCAGCCCACATCCTGATGGGTGCACAAGTGGCTAAAATTTATGTTTGGAGGGAAGTTATTACCTGTGGGAAAGGTAATGCATATTATGGTACATAGCAGATTTATTACTTTAAATTCCCCTGTACTCCCCGATTTTGAAAGTTAAAAGTCTAGCAATGCTTTTATGAACATAACACTAAATGATCCATAAAGAAATTGCTCTTGTATCAGAATGTATAGCCTTCCACATATATAGCAGAAAGTCAAATCTGTGCAGCAAACAGGAGGGATGCTTCCTGCTGGCATTTATTACATTGCTATCGAGTCCCATTAATCCTGGGAAGCAGTTTGCTACCTTTAGCATCTACATGGCAAACACGTTACCAAGAAATGAGGTGATGGAGAAACAGCAGAAACTGCTAACATTGAAGGATGCCCAAAACAACAGGCAAGCAACAGAGGGGTGTGACACACTTCATAGTTCGAATGAACATCAGTTCAGAATTTTTAGGGCTTTTTATGGAAAATGTACCAAACTACTTCAAGGCCTAGAACAGTTCTGCAAGTACCCTACTTCTCTTCTGCTCAAAATAATTAAAACAATGTCGTCTTCAGGAATTTTTACTTATGTGAATTAGTTTTCTTGCATTCATAGCTCTTCTTGGGAATGATCTTTTGTTCCTCTCTTTTTCGGATGTTTTCTGTAGGCCTGCACTGCTTTTTTTCCCCACCCTCTGTAGCCCACAAGTTCTTCATTCCCTGAAAAGCCATTTTCTGTAGGGCTGTGCTTTCCAGTCCTGTCTGCCACAGCTTGACAATTCCTGGCACTCACTTTCTTAATTTTTCTACTCTTGGCTTTGAGAGCTCTGTAAAAGAGCCCAGCTCTGAGCAGTGCTTGAGACTTCACTGTACAACATTTGTCCAGCTGTTCAATCCCTTCCTTCTCCAAGGCTTTTTTGTTAGCTAAGAGAAATACCTAGGCTCTGAGATGAGAAATGGCTCCAAGTCTTTTTTGTTAGCTAAGAGAAACATCTAGGCTCTAAGATGAGAAATGGCTATGATTTTCTCAACTTTTCTTGTCCCACAATATTCCTTTCTATTATTTACTGCCTGAAGTCTCCTTCAAACAATCTTTCTTCCCCATTTCCAAATGGTGTATATGATTTTGTTTCCCCAAAAGGACTCTTCACCACGCCCACTTTTTCCTACCCTTAGATGCTTAGTATTCATTACAAGGGTCTTGACCAACTTTCCTTGAAGCCAACAGGAATTTTTGTCACCTCAAACAGAAGTCAAATCTTAAAATAAATCCTATATATTCTAGTATATTCTTCAGAGAAATATGATAAATAGATCACTTTACCTACCCCCAAATAAGGACAAGGAATTTGGTCATTAACTTTTTATTTAGGCACCTAAAATATGGCCTGAATTGCAAAGTCTTTATCATCCAGGTAGTTTCATTGCACATAAAATAAAAAACACATGAAGCAAGAGCATGAAAACAGCAAGGGCATGTTTTGAATCTGTCTAACTGCTACTAAACACAACAATAAAAAAAACCCAACAAAACTGAAGAAGGTAGAGAAGCACAGATATCAAAATTTTGTTTCCATTATTCAAACAGCAAAAGAGTTTTACCTGGTATAACCACAAGTAGAAAATTTTGAGGATGGCAAAGATGTGCTGTAGTCATAGTGAATTAAACTGAATGTGTAGTTATGCATCCAGTAGGGATTTAAAAAAGGAACAAACTAATAAGCTTTACAGATATTTCAGAAGATAAAACCATTAAAGGGGAAAAGTTCAATTCAGTCTCTTGAGCTAGTGTGACAGGGGTGGTGAAGTATGCTCGCCATGAATAAAAATAGAAAACTTATAAGTACATAAATGAATCAAGAGCCTCTTAAAACACATGCCCTACAGCATTTGCTTCCAGCAGTTTTGACATATTTGTCCATCAGTATGTGAATCAAAGAGATTAGCCTGAAATTATTTGCCTTGGAGAGAAGGAAAACACAAAACAAGAAAAGAGAGAGAAAGATTTTCTTTGCAACAACTTCCATTTCTTGCTATCAGAACACTGAATAAACTGTTTTGAGTACAAGTTGCCAGGCTGAACAATATTGTTCCCACGTTGAAGTTTCTCCAATTGTCTGCCACATTTGATTGCATGCAAATAATAATGCTCTCATGATGAGAGAGGAGAAAAAAAACAACTAGCATTTGTATGCCAGCAATAAAAATCTTCAATGCTTGAGAAGAAACATGATCAAAAGCTGTTAAAAAACCTTCTTCCTTTAATGAAAGTGTTACCAGAATACTATTTAGGTTTTTAAGATAGCAAACAGATAGGCTTATTTCATAAGACATGTAACTACAGGTTACTGACGCTGATAAGTTAACATGATCTTTTCACCCAATATCCTTGACCTCCTATCTCATATCGGTAGATATAATAAAACTAATAGAGATTATTTTTCTCATGCCTCCCAAATAGAAGGTGTTTTGAATGCAATCAAAAGTAACAACTCATATAATACTTTACAAAAACCAAAACAAAATGCACCTACCTAATAGTATTGTCAAAAAATTACTTCCTTAAAAATAAAAATAGTCTAAAGATACAAAATTTCATTATAACAGCATTTTTAATATTACAGCATTTAGAGTTTCCTGCATCACTAATCTTTATGGCTCAGTTCAGCTGCTCTTCCATTACACTTCACATGTTCCATTTGGACTTTCACAGGGCATGAAGCATGGGACCTCTCATCTGTAGTACATAGACAATATAAAGAAATTGAAGGCAAAGAGCAAGAGACCCAGATGGACAGTCACTACAAATCTATAACAATGATACAGCATTGCCTCTGTGAACTGTAAAATCTTTTCTAAAAAAAACTCAGAAACTAATATATCATACTTTTATACATAGAAATATACATATATATACATACACATAAAATATGTTATTCTCTGATATTTTATTAACTTATTACACTGCAATAAGTCAAAAATATCTTGTCTCATATCAGGCAAAACATCCCACACTCTAATAAAAACAATGGCAAAGACATTTGGTTGCAGAACCAAAGTGTTTGTCATCTGTGCTTGCCAACAGCAAATCTCACACCAGCTAAAGGCAGACAAACAGCCTTCTCTTCCACTGTGCTCTAGCAGCTGCCAAAAATCAAAATTGGACAGATCCTACATAGAAAAAAAATTTGGGGAGTTCAAGACAAATTTGAGGCATATGGTCACTGTACTACATATAGTTATCTGTCATTTATTGTTTGACAGGAAAATATTATTTTCCTATCTTTTATGTTCTAGTTTTCCCCTACCAATGCCTTTTATTGAAATTTGGAGGTCAAATGTGACTGTTGCTCGCTGCAGGATGAAGATTTTTTTAATGATTAGGCCCTAATCCAGCTCCAATTAAAGTCAATGAAAAGACTCTAATAGCTACATTGAACCAGGCACAGTGCCAGCGCTTCCAGACTTCGCAAAACCCCTAAACAAAGGTGCTTATTGTACAGTGAATCCCACATTCACTAATCCAGCTATCTACATCCTGTAAAGTGGTAGCCAGATTTTTGCAAACTGCCATAACCTTTCTGACAGGCACTGACTGGCAAAAACAATGGCCAGGTTCACTGGAAAACTGTTGAAAACAAGATGAAACAAAACATAAAACCACATTTGAGCCCTTCACAAATATGAGTTATATTATCTGGGTTCTTGGTAAGAAGTGCTTGTGAATCTCCATTTGCAAGCTGTGGGTTAAACTGATTTACACAAGCAGAATATTATTAGGGAGCAGAGATGAAAGGGAAGCTCGGTAGGACTAACAACTTGGAAAACCAAATAACCCAGAATGTGCAAGACCATCACCCCTCAGAATACAATGAGCGAGGGCAAAAGTAACCAACCATTAGCCATCCTCAGCAGTCCTTTGTATGCTCACTAGTGTCTAGATGTGGATGAAACCAACTCATGAGCAGAAGGATCTGTTCTCCCAAGGGCAGGGGGTAGCAGGGATCCAGGTCTGGGAATGCTGCTGTCCACCCCCAGTGATCAGCATTCACTAGAAAGTGGAAGTGCCAGTGAAGTTGCTTCTCTGGGATGCTGATCATGATGGACGTGCTGTCTGCTACCACTTTTTCTTGTGAATCTGGTTTCCCATTAGCCATTCCCACTAGTCTGCTCTCTGGAGACTATATCTGCCCAAAGCTCTGACCAGAGCTGGTGAGTCAGATCACAGCAAGCCCATGCAGAATTCCAGTTCTTTTATAAAGGGTGAGCAGAACACAGACTTCCTCCCACAAAAAAAACCCCAACAAAACAACAAAAACCCCCAAATGAATCCTCGCTGTCTTCCTTAAAAATCCCCTAAAAAACCAGATCAGCTCTCACAAGTCCTTTTGCCAAGGATTCTTCACCTAAAACTGCAACTGTAACTATCAGCTTCATACTATTCCTTCGCCCTGAAGCACAGAATCCGTCCAGGTTGTCCAGGATTTCTCAAACGTAATGAAGACGACCATATTTTCTTCAACTTTACAACCAGAAGTTCTTGAAAGAACTAAAAAAAATCTTTCAAAATACATATTTAAATAAAATTTCTCTTGGTCTGGCCCCTTGTAATCATCTTACCTATCCTGAAATTTGTATGAAGGGAGCGCTTGTACCATTGTGGGCACCTGTGCTTCTACCATTTTCAGGGAGAGGCTACTCGCCTTCCTTAGGCCACGATGTTTTCTTCTCATTTCTATCAAATTACTTAACAGGTGCGCTTCCTGTCAAAGTAGATTAGTGTTCAGTGGTTGTTACCTGCAGATGTTAGCAAGTATTTGGGGAAAGATTACAAGAGAATAATCTAGTACTTGGATATAGTAGCGCAAGGATGTGAGAGCAGGCAAGACAAAGAAAGTCACTGGCAAGAATAGTTTTAAAGCTGTAAGCTTGAAGTTCCAGAATCACTTGGAGAAGGTATATGTAACATCACCGCCACAAAGCAAGGGTAATGATCTCTGTCCTGGTAGACGTTGAATTCACCGTGCTGTGGTTCTGGGACCATATGTTCTGCTGTTGTAAAATGGTTAAGTTTCAGAGAAGTCAGTGAAGCTGCATCAGTTTAAACTATCACAGAATCTGACAATCAGAGAACTTTAAAGTTTTATTATACTGAAATGTCATTTATCTTTCAATGCGTGCCACAACAAGAAAATACTAAGCATATAACCAAGAAATATTAACAACCAGTTCAGAAATGCTTGCCCCTTTTAATTGCAATGATCCAAGAGGCTCAAAGGCATTACAGCTTTATAAATACAAAAGCAATAGAGAAAAGGAAGAAATAATTTCTGCATAGAATCAATCTGTTGTAAAAGGTCTCTGCCAGCAGTCCCTTCCTATGGTGCTGTCAGTGGTCTATTTTGTTATGCTGCAAAGAGTGGGTGGTCTTGGGGTGAATACAGTGCTCTAGGATTGAAGACATTTGGAGGTTAATTCTTGGTGTGGTATCAAGTCAAATGCTTGTATGGCTCACATAATCTAGCACTCATGTAGTTTTTTCTTTTTGAAATGGTTTATAAGAAGACAGAGGCTGTATCCGGTTGGGTTGGTACAGATCAGTAGAATAGGACCGCACTACTGTAACTTTAAAATGAAACAAATACCATCATCTCCATCTTTCGTCTAAGTGTTAGAGTTCTTAAATAACTGTAGGCCCCAAAAGGCTCTTCAGGTTTCTAATGGTTAATCGAGGTTATATGCAGGGTCATCTTTCCAGAACAGATTGTTCCCAGAGACTCGGTATTTGTTAACAGACTGAAAAGGGTAAATAGAAACTTAGTTTGAGTTGTGGGTTTTGGTTTGGTTGTGGCATTTTTTCTTTTTTCCCACAGGAAAAAAACATTCAATTTCTTTGTGAATCTCGAGAATAAATTATTGCAGCACTTTAAATGTAGGGAGCAGAACTTTTTGTATGCTATGCCAACTGCACTACAGACAACATTTTAAAAGAGTAGGTGCTATATTAAGTCTGCATCACAGTGTTGTTTGTTGTGCGCTTGCCAGGTCCAATTAAGCAAAATTTATCAAGGCTGGCAACAATCAGCTTGTTTCATCTGCTCGTTGAAAGGCCTGATCCATATTTTCTGTGAGAAAATTAATGATTGGCCTGACTTAGAATACTGATCATCACTTCAGGTAAACAGTAAAAGATAAAGAAAGCTGAAGAGACCAGGACTGTCTGTGCAGTTTATTCTGTATGAAAAGTGTTACAGTTAATACTCTATTTTTTTTCAGTCTTGGACAGGCAAAGCATGATTAATTAGCAAGCAACAAAAAGGCCTGGATATAACCATCACACACGACCTAAAATTGGCAAAATACTTTTCTGTTAACTGGAATCCGAGATACTGTTTATCATCTTACTGGAAATCTTTAGCAAAATCACCATAACATCAGTTCTGTAGCACGTACCTGCTTTAACAGATATTTCACTGGCTTTCCACCTAGCCTTTCTATCTATCAGCTGGCTCTTGTTGATGGCTGTAAGAGAACGTTATAAGAGCCCATTGATAGTTGTGGTGCTAGACCAGTAGAGAATAGATTGGTACAGCAGTGTCAGGAGCAATCACGGAATGTTACACTTAACACTGACAAATTTAGTATAGCCCACTCTACAGAAAACATCGCACGTCAAAGTGTGGAGTAGTGAAAAGATACTCTGCTACAAAAAATGTTGTGACAAGCTCTTATCATTGTAAGAACTATAAAATCTGTGCCCCATTATTCAAGCCACATAGTCTCCCAAAAATACTGACAGACACTCTTTTTACCTATCTCCTTGCCTCTGAATTGGCTGCCACTAATGCAGCTCAGTCCTTTAAATGCAAAACTGTAGGTCATTTGTCTGACAACCTGCAGAGGTTGGCTTCTTCTGCCACTGCTTATGTAGTCGCCATCTAGGAACACCTCACTCACCATTCTGCCTTTAGGGAGAGCTCACTGATCATCTGAAAGCGGATGGAAGCTGGCTATCTCTTCCAAAAGACGGTTTTTGCGTTCTTGAGCTGCTTGCTAGCCAGCTTGATTTCCAGCATTAGTGCTGTTCCAAAATAAAGATCACAGATGATGTGACATAGCTAACATTCCTTTAAATGAATGCTGACAGTACTGAGAGAATTTACCAAGCTTTGTTATCTAAAAATCTAATTAAGTATTTCGGGGGGGTGGTGGTGGTGGGGAAGTTTGACAGCGGTGATTTAGAATATGACAACTTTGTTTATCTCTCTAAAAGCAATCTCTGGAAGAAAACAAAGTCTGATGGAGAAAAAATGTACCTATTTGCTCCTTTGAACTCCACTGAAGAAGTTATTTTTTGACTACTGTTCTACACCTCACATAAAGACTACACTAAAATTAATTGTTGAGCTACCTGAAAGAACACAGTAGAGAACAAGGCATCAGAAGTGAAATAAATTTCATTAATTTGGTTTTTTTTTCTTCTTGTGACTCAAAGAAACAGCTCGAGTTCATTTTTAATCCCAGGCTGTGGCCTCCTTTCTGCACAATTTATGACAGGAAATAAGAGTGTTTGTTACCTTCCCATTAGTCCTCCTTTTCAGTTGGAGACTTAATTTTGGAATTTCTATTGAATAGACATTTTTAAAGTAATGAATGGCCAAAAACCCAAGAAAGGCCCAGGTCTATTCTTCACTCCCAAGTAAATTTGACAGGGGAGAACTATTGTCTGATTGTTGCTCAGTACTCTTGCTCCAGTGGAGTCATGGAAAGCCTCACAATGAATCTCAATTCACACTTTGATGTGACCAAATTTTAGATGCCTGGAATTAGAGACTGCTTAACTAGACTGCTATGTATGACCCACATTCTTTGGATGCTATTTATAAAGACAAAATGGACTTGCCAGGGGCAAGATGGGACTTTCTGTCTCAGGAGCATTTGTTTATTAATTTCCCATGGGTTTTCTACTAGGCCATACTCATTTCCAACAAAAGTGTTGCTATAGTTTCTCTCTTTCCTGCTTGTCTTTAACTTAATACCCTTTCTGATCTGTATAATGATTTTTTTTTTTTTACTTTACTTTGACCTCTGAGATTACTAGCAAAAACCCAGCACTTTCTAACAGACACTTCCATTTCCTATATGCTGAACATATTTAACCNTTTACTTTACTTTCACCTCTGAGATTACTAGCAAAAACCCAGCACTTTCTAACAGACACTTCCATTTCCTATATGCTGAACATATTTAACCAGCATACAGTTTGTTCACAGTGGCAAATTGTAGTAATTGCATAATATTCCCTGGCAAATACTGAGGTAATTACAAAAATGTAATTTTATTAATAAAGCCAATAATAATGGAGGTAGTTTAGTTAGGATGTGCTGTATCCCTGCCAAGTAAGCATTCTTCTTGCTTCTTCTTCAAATGAACTGCATATGAAATAATAAAGCATCATTTTTTAAGCAGTACACTAGATATGAGTTGGGAATCCTCTTGCTTCCCCCAGTCAGGCAGTGAATAGGGCACTCGGGTACTATTTTGAAATATACATCTAAGTTATTAGGCACGTTCATTGTGGTTATCAGTGTTCATTTGTCATAAACAAAGATAATGCATGCTTTGTTAGAGCATAAAATCTGTATGAAGAATACACAGTAGCCATCACTTTCCTAGAAGCTCAAAACTGAGGGCAAGTTATTTGTACTGTTAGTCTACCCAGAAGTATGTTATAGTGTTCTGTGAACAGAGGAAACAAATGGCAGTATGAATGACACATTCACTATTATACGCTCACCATATAATAACCTCCTTTATTCCTATTTTCCAGGACAGCTGGAGGATATCCTCTCACTGTTACATTGTAGCCTGTTACACAACTGAAAGAATAAGGTCTCAACATCGTATCATTTAAGTTCTTGCTATTTCTGCTGAGACTGGTCTGTTCCGTGTACTTTGTATTTCTTGCCATAGACAAACACAATATTGGATGACTTTACTTGCTTATTTTGAATTTCGTGGTTAATCTTTCTATCATATTCATCTATCAAAACATAAAAATAGTTCAATTCAGTTACAAATGTCATGAATGGAAAATGGGATTCTCACAACCTACCAGTTACAGTTGCTCGGTTACTTCTACTGTGTGATATGTATTTATCGTAATCATATGCCTGTTAAAAGGAAGGGACTAATTTTCTGTAAATCTGATTCAGTGCTACAAAAGTCCAGTTTCAATGTTAACTTCAACAAACCACTTAGGGATATGTTATGCTGTCTGCAGGAGCACTCTTGAGCACTCAGAATTCCGTGTTTAAGTAATACACTGGAACTGATCTCAGGCAAAGTGGTTACAGACTCCCATGCACTGGAGGCAAAGGAAGGTATATTTTGTATAATAACGATTACTTACGTAGATGGCTAGATTTGTGTATAGCTTTATATAGGCAGAGTATATACATATTATATGGCACCATACAATTTTTTTTCTGGTGAATTTGAAAGGAAAGCCAAACACCAAACACCAAATATCAAGAAGAACATTTCTGTATGAACATTCTTTTGGGTTTTGTCTGTTGTTTTTTTCCCTTAACAAAACAACAGTGAACACCTTCTTTAGCCTCTCACAGCAGTTATTTAAAAACTCACCGAGATCAAAACATTAGTCATTAAGGGCATAGTGTGTTCCTGGGAAAAAAAAAATCAGGATTTAGTCACAAGACAGACCTCTCTTGGCTCCTTGGCTTAATCTGTTGGACTCACTGGGTAGTTTAAGATTAAATTTTCAGTGTTTCAATTTTGTCAACCCTAAAATATGAACAGCAAGCGTTGTGGGTGGTGCAATAGCTGAGATATACGTCAACACTAACTCAGGTATTCCACAAGGCAGGGATGATCCTAATACAGGGACACATCTTTGTCTACTGAACACTTGCATCAGATATTGCGTCACCCTTCCTCAAAGCCTGAAGTTTTAAATGACTGGCTTTGAGTTTTGTCTGCTGCTCATATATATAGAAAAGAAGCTGAGACGTATATTGTATCAGGAAGATATTGTTCATAAGAATTATTATTTACACAACACTTCTTAGATATCATGTTACACAATATTATTTTAATCTTCTCTCTTTTATACTCTGCTCAAAAGAATATTGTACTATGCCACCATAGATAATTTCTAAGTCTTTTAATTTATAAGCTAGGGTAGAATAGTAGAAAAAACAGGACATGCAATTAGTGCAGGTTAAGAGTGTTTTAATGTGCTTTCCAAACCCCTTATGTTGCCAATGCAGTTGTAGCAGTTAATTTTACAATACCCAAATCTCTAATAAAAATATTTCATCCGCAATTTTATTGTCCTTTTGAAAAGACCTTTTTGTGGGACTTAGAAGCAAAGCATTTATGTTGTGAAATGGCACATTTAATGGCTGAAAGACCTCAATATATATAATGCATTAACTTTTCATAAAAGGCCTTCTAAAATATTATTGAGACAAGATTTTCCTTGCTGGCAAGAGTCAATAAATATTGAATGCTATTTATGTTTATAATTTTTGGCTGTTCTACTTAAAGAAAATTTTGAAAACAAATGTGTGGTCAAGAGATCTTGACACTTCACAGCCATTTTGAATTTGAAAGCTTTTAAATACAGCAGAGCTACGTGTGTTTACAAGACAGGATACAATGCACAAGACATTGTGTAAAACTGAGACTTTAAGTAGCCAAAACAACAATTAATCAGATTAAAAGTTGTCATTCTGCAGAATCACTTATTTACTGCCTTTCTGACCTTGACTTTTTTGGTCCTCCCTGTTTTCATCACCTCTCTTCCTACTGGATTATTTTTTTCTTTACCTACTTAGCACCTTCTTTTCCCTTCCTTTCCCAAAATGCATACTGAAATTAGTTTATTTAGCCTTTTTAAAAAAATAAGTACCATCTCAATTAATAAAGTTCCAGATTCTTCCACTCTGTCTCACACAAAGAACCTTATTCCATATTCCAGAACAAGACACTTTAATTTCTAGACTCTATTTGTTGAGGGCAGCTGGGGACAACAGAACTAGGAAAAAAAAACCCAACCCAAAAAGCACAAAACAAAAACAAATCTAGAGTTTTATTGCACATTTTTATCTTCTATGAAATTACACCTTAAATTGGGTTTGGGTTTTTTGTATGTCCTCCCAAAATATCAGGATGGGGTTTTTTTTGCATCTTTGCCTTTTATTGCAAAACTGTATGTTCCAAGCAATTTAAAAAACAAACACATTGGTGATCTAAACACTCCAGATGTCAGCATTTACAGTAGGAAATAAAGTAGTGAGACAAATTTGATGACCTTATTGCATGAAGGCCATAGAAGGATGCAAAAATTAACCTAGGCTTATCACTTTAGTGAACTTAAAAAATAAGCTAGGGAGAGAGGAATGAGTCTTGATAATGACTGTAGCCTCACCTAAATAAAATCCAGGTCTCAAATGCAAGGAGTTCATTATCCAAAGACGTGATTATTATTGAGTTAATGAGTAGGTATGATTGCACAGCAACATCCTCTTCCCCTCGTTTCTTCAGTGAAAATTGGCTATTAGAAATCTTTCACCTTTTCAGTGATTGACACTTCTGTGACATTTAATCTGCTTAATGTCTGTCCCTATTCTTCCTGACCCTTGTAATGAATTCAGTCCTGAAGGTTCTCCAATTGAAATGAGGACCTATGCTTTACAAAGCACAAACAGCATCCCAAGGGGCTTACAATCTAAACAGATGGCAAAAGGGCAAAAGAAAGGGACTGTTGCATCCTCATTCAACAGACAGAGAGCTCTGGCCCAAAGTACGTGGGTCATTCCCTCAAGTCTTTGGTGAAGTAGTTATGAAATCACATTTCATACATCTCACTTCAAGTACTCTTAATCATAGTATTTCCTTGTTGAAGATTCCTACCAAACAGGGAAAAAATAGTTTTGTAAGAAAATTGCGTGCAATAGTCAAAGAAATCTAACTGCCAACAACTATATCCTAGTGGGAAACAGCAGTATTTGCTGAGACCAAATCCTCTGTGGTTCCTCACTTGAGGACGAGACAGCACCTGGGAGAGGAAGGCTCCTGGACACAGGAAGAAATCCAGGGAACAGGAATGAGGGCAGCCTCTCCAGAACATGACTCAGACAAATTCATCTGAATCATGGCTTTGCCACTGGGCTTTCTCGAAGGCTATATAAAACCATTGTAGATACCATTGTTCTGCCCCTCATAAGAGGAAAGTAATTGCTAAGAAAACTCAATATTGAGCCATAACAATTTCTGCTACTAGGCAGACTAACAGTTTGGCAGGAGTCAAAAGCTAAGGTAGCTGCAGGACAGAGAACTCTGAGGACTGAGAAGAAAAAATATACAAATACATCTGCTTTGATTTGCTAATGATGGCTCTCAGCCAGACTACCGGTATTTGAATGCCTGGTAGTCACTGAAAAGTGACAGTAGTTATAAAGCAAATCACAAAGACACAGTTATTTGGAGTGACAATAATTACATAACTGGAAATTATTTACTTTTATGCATTTAAACTGAAACAACTTAAATAGACCTCAGATTTGATGCTATCATCAGAAACACAGCTAAGAGCAATAAAAGACAAAATGTAAAAAAATAATGCATGACGTAGGAAAAACAGAGAAGAGAGATCACACTTAAACAAAAATCTCATATTTACACTTGCTAAACTCTCCTCAAATACCTACTTAGAATGACAGTATTTGTAAGATGCTCTGCACTTTTACATAGCATGATTAGTTTTATACATCATGATCACGCTGATTAAATGAGATTTTTTTTGATGTTTTTCAAAATATACATAATGTCCATAATAATGCTTTGTGTAGCATTACATACTGCACCGATATGTTTTAGCTAGTCTTACTCTTCCTACACAGAATGAAACATTTTTTTGTACTGAGTAAATTGCTGGTTGCTTCCCTCTGCCTTCTGCTTTTCTGCCACGAGGTTCCACAGACCCACATCTGTGATCTCTTTATGTATTATATGGGAGGTGTGGTGTGAAACAAAAGGAAAACTGTTGGCTACTGGGACAAGATTCTTCTGTATCACTTGGAACAAACTGAATATTAACATATTTAAAATAGTAACTCATGTTTAGGGATTAGAAAAAGGTACTGATTTCTAATTTAATATCAATACATGACTTTGTTAAAAACTATGTAAACACCAAACCTGTGGAGCAGAACACACCAAAAAGAAATCAACAAGTAATTTAGTAAATGTTTGGAAATCCCAGTCTTCAATTTATTGTGCTGTCCATGGAGTCCACTTTAACATACAAACTTGTCTGCTCAATGTACATTAATTCACTGACATAAAAATAATGGGAGTCTAATTTTATATGTCTTTTCAAAAATTTCAGTACATCCTGTGCCAAATTTGGAAGTCAGAGGGTTTTATAGGAGTACTTGAGAGCAGACTATGTTCGTCATCAATCAAATTCCGGGACTGACAGGATGCAGTATTATGCAGAGAAGTCCCATGGACATGTAAGTTTCCCACCACACAATACAGCATTTATGGGACAGCATGTGATTTAAAATCAAGATTTAAATCATTCTCCATGAGTACCTTTCAGAAGAGATTGAATTGATAGATATTACCATAACCTTGACAGTCAGCTATTCTGAAAAGGAATGATTTGTGTCATAGCTGAAATTTATGGAGTCCTTTTTTTTTTTATTTTATTGGCTGCTGTAAGGCTGAAGCTTCTCCCATCCATTAAAAGCTTAGGTCTCCAAAGCTGAATGCAGGTATATCAACTGATAATCAAAACAAGATGAAACACCACATGTACCAACTACTAGCAAAATTTTATGATCAATTTTTGGTAATTACTGTGGATTTGTATCTAGGTAAATTGCTAAAGAATATATTGCCCTTTTGTTAAAAAAACAGAAAAGCAAGGAGCTTTTTTTTTCTTATAGATAAGCTCCCATTTCCTAATATAATACAGTAGACTTATGGTCACCTGTTTAAATTTGTGCATGAGACATAAGACTAAATTTTGGTCTCACTCATGCCAATGAGGTCATTGTAATTAATCTGATCTGCTGTTTGTTAAACCGTTGCATGATCTGTCCTCTCACCCTTGCAACTCAACCTGAAGCTCAACAACAGTGATTGCTGTTTAAACTTTGATATCTAAAAAATTTGATTAGAAACTTTTGGTGGATATAAACAATATTTCCTTACTTTTTACCATTTTTCATATATGAAGACAAGCCTACATGAATTATGATAAATAACAAGTCTGTTGTGCAGAAATGCCAGCTGAATTAGAATGGTTTTGGAGGCAGAATTTGCAGTTACTTTGACTGTGAGAGTATGCAGCATTGTAAAATAAGTCTGAGGGTCTTACAAAACACAAACAGAATACTGTCTTCTAAAAAATCCTAAACTATATTAATAAGGGAATAGCATAATTTAGTACACATATTGATTATGCAGGTAACTATTGCCAAGCACTTTCTAAAAAACTTGAGGCAAACTATTCAGCAAACCATCTTTTTTTGCCAGCCACCTTCAAAAAAGAATCATATTACCTAATTTTAGGCATCAGTTTCACTGGTGCTTTACTGCTCTATCAAATACTTATACCCAGAATAATTCTGTACAGAATGGTATAGCAGAACCATTCAGGATACATATAATATGTCTGCCCACACATCTGTGTTTGCAAATTAGCTTGCCAGCACTCTTCAATCCCAAATCAGTCCCATAACATTTGTTTCACAGTTCCTGATATAGTACTGTCTTGTAGCTGTCTATCCAAAGACAATTTTCAATATATATATAGTATTTTCGTCAGTGAAGTATTACTAGCAGCCCTACAGACAGTAGCCACAAGGCAAAATACATAATGTTCCACATCCTATCTTATCCATCAGCTTACATTAATTTTCTTTGTATCTCAGAAAGTTATCACTGTAAATTTAGATTCAGGAAAATATTCAGTCTTATACTATCTCTGTTAAAAATGTAAAGTATTTCTGTATAAATTTGTTGGGGTAATAAGGAAAAATAGAATAGCTTTTCATTCCTCAATATTATATTGAATTTGTCTATGAGAGAGCAATCAGATAATCTTCTTCATCTATGTTAAAGGTTCAAAAATATGAAAAAATAGGTTGAAATAGGAAATATTAAAATGTATGTTACCCTTAACACCCTGTTAAACAGCTGTTCAACTTTCTGACAAAAACTTGCCTGGGAACAGCTAATTTCTGAGATGGTTTGAAGAACAGAAGCTTGGAGCCTGTGGAGGAGTTTTCTGATCAATCAGATCATAACATACAGTTCCTGTTAAGGATGGAACTTATTCAAAGAAATCAGTCCCATAAAGTAAGTTGCTTCATCTGGAGAGAAGGAGGTTCTAGAATTGGTGAAGAGCTATTGGGACCTGGGAGACTCTAGCAGAAGTCTATGGGTTACAGCAAAGTAGCTATTGGATGTTGAACAGTTTGGGGTTTGTTGATGAATGTTTGTCTAAATAAAAATGATACCTGAGGGTGTTCTGGGTTAGGTGTGTTATTATTCCTGCTTGGGGAAATCAGCCAGCAGTGCATTCCTAGACTGTCTATTTTAGAAGTCCCGTGCACTTCTGTCTGGTGATACAAGGGAACAGACAGACCATTCCTGATGTAAAACTGAGTGAATAATATGATTCATGATAAATTTTAGGATAATTTCCCATTAATTAGGGGAGTGAAAGAGACAATATAGTACAGCAATTGCATCTAGTACACTATTGTGGGGTGACGGTTGATGGTACGAGACAATCAATGCATACAAACATCCAGCCGTATTTCCTTGAAAAACAGAGAGATTCTCATATTAAATAAATATGAGACTCCATAAGGAAATTAGAGGAGACCATAAATTTACCAGGATACTATCTGACTGAGTCAGAAAGACACAGGGAAGAGAACTAGAATACTTCTAAGATGTCTGAATTCAATATAAATGTGATTTACATCAGAAAAAAAATTGAGATAGCTTCTCTCAAGCAGAAATGATCCTTCTGATCATATGAATTATGATCATCTAGGCAGGGACATAAGGGAAACAGAATACATTTCTCAACATGTGAGTTCTTGATGACTAAACACAACAAACAACTTCAAACAGGTAAATATATCACAACATTACAACACATCTGGGGATGTCTCAACAAAGACTGGAGTAAAGGAAAGGTTTTTAAGAAAACCAAATGTGAGCGAACAATTGCTGGGCCATAAATATCATTTGAACTCAAAAGGGACAGCTCATATAACCAATTTTGTTTTTCAATTAACCTTATTTTGGGTTTCCTCTGTATTTAGATTTCAAAGTGAAACTGTATTTTGAACTATTGTTGGTGACAAAAGATCTGTAAAGTAAACATACTGTGATTCACAACACAGACATGCTGTAAAAGGAGCTGGGTAGACAAAAATCACTAAGATTGGGGCTCTGCTTCAACGTTCTGTTCAGTGTTCAGAACAAGGTGATGTCACCTGCCTTGTGAATAGCGGAACAACAGTGTTAGATAAAATACTCTGGATAAGAACCCCTGGGAATCGACAAATTGAAAAGTTGATGAAAGACATTCATAAATTTTAGATGGCCTTTGGTAACCTTAAGGACAGGAAATCAATTATTCTTGTTATTACTTGATACGTGACTCTTCATAATAAGTGAGTATACAATGTTTTGAAGGTTGTGGTTCAAAAGGTTTGGTGACTGGCTGAAATTCAATAAGAAAGGATTGACTTCTGGGGTATCATCTGTTGGAATGATTAAATGTCTTCCTTCTCAATGTTGTCCTGGTTCCAGCACGGACAGGGTTAATTTTCTGGCCCGGGACACAGGTATTCTCTACCATGTGATGCCATGCCCAGTCCATAGGGGGAGCTGGCCAGGGGAGGGGGAGGAAGTCGCGGCTTGGGAGCGGGCTGGGGCTGCCCGGGGTCCAGTCGGTGGGTGCTGGTACAGTAACCGTGTGTGTACATTCCTCCATCAGCGTTATTGTTGTTGTTCTCCTTTTTCCTTTGCTGTTGTGTTAAACTGCCTTTATCTCAACCCATGAGTTTTACCTTTTTCTTCTGATTTTCCCCCACTGCTGTGGGGGTTGAGCAAGTGGCCGCGTGGTTCTTTGTTGCCGGCTGAGGCCAAACCACGACAAATGTTCATCCCAAAATGAGCATGGCTACCAACCTTTCAGGCTAAAATCATAATTTAATTATTCAGGTCCTGTTAAATACAAAAATTCCTGTCTCAGAGACATCTGCAAGCAAAAAAAATCAAGATGAAGTTCTGGAGATTTCTAAGGATTTCCCCACACAGCCCTGTATTTTCTGGCTCACAAGGCCAAAGTAAGTCAAATTGCAATATTCTAGCTCCAAGGGAGAATGGGAATTAATTATGTCAGTTAGTGAACTTCTTACGGGCACTTGTTTGCTATTTTAAGGGACGGCGGCCTTCTGCTTGCAGAAAAAACGAGCATAAGAAATCCTTAATCACAAAAGAGCAAATTAAATTAAGGTTACATATTTTCAGTTTGTGAAGGTAATCTACAGTTAGAATAATTGCTTTTAATATATTTTTACTTTAAAACTTCTGAGCCTTGACTGCTACCGGCCTTTTCCCAAACACAAGTGGAGGCTGTTCAGTGGTACATCCTATATAGCATGAAATCACATCGACAGGTTCTGTTAGCACTCACTATTCCCTGCTTGCTTTCTCAGCAGAGAAATTTCAGCAGAAAGAGATGGTGAGGTTAGAGTTCATGCATTTTCTTCCCCTTTTATGGGGTGGAAAAGTGGGAGCGGTACGCCAAGGTGAACATGTCCAGCTTACTAATGAGTTCAGAGTGAGTTTCACAGCAGTGCAGAGAGTAAGGCCTGATGAATGACTGTACCCTGGGTGTCTTTGTGATAATTTTTGACCAGAGGGTGCTATGCTGTACCAAGTGTGCGATGTAATCTCTATTTCCTTCCATCCCTGCCCCTAAATGGACCCAGGAAACTAAAGGCCAGTCAGCCTCACTTCCATCCCAGGAAAGGTGATGGAACGGCTCATTCTGGATGTCATCTCTAAGCATGTGGAGGAAAACAAGGTTATCAGGAGTGGTCAACATGGATTCACCAAGGGGAAATCATGCTTGACCAATCTGATAGTCTTCTATGATGGCATGTCTGGCTGGGTAGATGAGAGGAGAGTAGTGGATGTTGTCAACCTTGACTTTAGCAAGGCTTTTGGCACTGTATCCCATAACATCCTCATAGGTAAGTTTAGGAAATGTGGGTTAGATGAGTGGACAGTGAGGTGGAAAGCAGCTCTGTGGAGAATGACCTGGGAGTCTTGGTGGACAACAAGTTGACCATGAGCCNCTCTTTTCAATGGTGTCCAGCGACAGAGCAAGGGGCAACAGGCACAAATTTAAACACAGGAAGTTCCATCTCAATATGAGGAAAAATATTCTTTACTTTGAGGATGCCAGAGCACTGGAACAAACTGCCCAGAGAGATTGTGGAGTCTCCTCTGGAGATATTCAAAACCCACCTGGATGTGATCCTGTCCAACCTACTCTAGGTGAACCTACTTTAGCAGGGTAGTTGGACTAGATGATCTCCAGAGGTCCCTTCCAACCCCTACTGTTCTGTGATTCTGTGACTCTGTGACTCTGTGATTCTATGATATTTTGAAGTAATAAGGAGCATTGTGGTGATTAATTCCTTTTACTTAGCTCATCTGTTTAAAAGAGAAGAAGAGATAAGTTTCTGCTCCTCTACTCTGGTACCTGACCTAACATTCTATGAAGTTTATGTCAGTTTTTAACACAATGTATGTGTATGTGTGTAGATGTTTCAGTCTTAACATGCTTTTGACTTTAATCTCTAAAGGAAATATAGATTTTCCTGGTTTAGCCAAAGCAGCAGTCAGTACAGCAGAAGATTCCTCTTTGTGGTTAGGCCACAATCCTGTGTGCTCTCATGCAGACCCCAGTGGAGACCTGCAGCAACTTTTAGGGATTTGTGTGGTGAGACACCACCGCAAGAGTGAGGCTTTACACTGCAGAGTTTGCCTTCAGGGAATCTAAATTTTCAGGGAACTTCATTAGAATTTCTACGTCTTTTGTAATAAATCTTTTTGAAGAAAGAGCAGAATATGCAGCAAAATCAAGGTCCTTCGGCTTAAATGAGAACAGAATCGATTTCCTGAAACATAGTCCATCTTCTTGAGATTGGGAACAAACATCCAGCAACTGAAAAGCTGAGAGTGTATGTTACTGAAAGTCTAATGGTTTAACTGCCTTTCTTTTGCATCCAGAATGTTTCAATTAATTGATGACAGAAACAAGGATTTGCAGTGGCCTTTCAAGTACTTTTGCAAAGACATAAGATGAACAGTTATGCAGAGTGAATTGGGGCTGATAGTCTGCTTATGAAGTCCGGACTACTAAATTGTACCATTCTGTTTTGCATTCTATACAGCAATAGCACTGTGTTTAATCTATTTTAAAAATTGCCCACCTCAAAGTGAAGTTTTGCTTCTTTTATCTTAACATGTTTCAGGTGGAAAAAGGAGAAAATTTAAATTATAACTCCAGTTTATCCAAGGGAATGAAAAAAGGTAATGAATGAAACAGAACTCTTATGCAAAACAAACTAACCAACACACCAGTCAATCAAGCTGAAAACAAGAAATCTGGAGAGGGACTTTTTACAAGGGCGTGTGATAGGATGAGGGGTAATGGCTTCAAACTGGAAGAGGGTAGATTTAGATTAGATCTCAAGAAGAAATTTTTCACTGCGGGGGTAGTGAGGCACTGGAACAGGTTGTTCAGGGAAGCTGTGGAGGCCCCATCCCTGGAAGTGTTCAAGGCCAGGTTGGATGAGGTTTTGAGTAATCTGGTCTAGTGGGAGGTGTCCTTGCCCATGGCAAGGGGGTTGGAACTAGATGATCTTTAAGGTGCCTTCCAACCTAAACCATTCTATGATTCTATGAATATGATTGTGCAGTTAAAGAATGTATTATAAAGCATGAATACTTAAAAGTAAACATCTTAGTGCTTTGCTTTCAGTATATTGTTCTTTAAATAGAAAATGTAAATATAATTTTCAAAGAGCAAACTGACCAAAACAAGAATTCTGAAATCTGAAACATCATCAATATTTCTTTCATGCACAAGAGTGGATCATTTTGCTAGATAGTGCAAATGTCTGCCACTTCAGTAAACAAAGCAAAAGGTTATAGCAAATTGACATATGGAGAGCTATCCATAAGCTAGGAGGTTACCGTCTGGCATTGAATTTCAGAGCTAGATGCAAACAGTAGAATAAATTCAGAGTTGAGCTGCATGCAAAAACCAGAATAATATTCGGGAGCTATGGGCAATTCTGTTGGCTATAGAATCTGTTTGCCCCCAGTCCTTTTCCAAGTCCCATTTTTTTAACTTCTTGTCCCTAGTCATCCCTCTTCACAAGCTTTTTACCCTTCTGCATTGTGATACAGTTAATTCCTGCTTCTCTAGGCTGTGTGGCTTGCTATCATAGGAGTAGTAAAAACAAAGGAGAGATTATCTGTCTGCTTTCAGTGGCATGTAGATGTAATTCAAGGGAGATTCTTCATAAACCTGGAAGTAATTTGCTCAGTAATGATGGGCTGTCTGAAGATGTCCCCCCTCTTCAGCACTTGTGAGACTGTACTTTTAGTACTGTCTCCAGTTAATGGCTCCCCAGTACAAGAAAGACACTGACATAGAGGCAAATCCAGCAAAGGGGCATCAGGTTGTTTAGCGAGACAGGATGTATGAGGAGAGGCTGAGAGCTGTTCAGTCCTAAAGAGAGAAGACAAAGGGGAGATATATAATTGCCATCTACAACTACCTAATGGGAGGATGTGCTGAAGATGGGTCCAGTGTCCTAGAGGCACACTGTGGAAAGACCAGACAAAATGTGCATGAGTTGGAAAATGGGAAATTCTGACTCGATATAAGAAAAAATATTTTTATCATGAGGTTGGTCCAACACTGGTACAGGGGCCCAGAGAAGCTGTGGCCCTATCTTTTTTTCCAGGCTGTGCTCTTTTACAGGTATCCCTCAGGGAGGCCAGTTAAATTGCTCTAACAACAGCAGGCTGCTTTTGGCCACCGTCTCTCCTGAGAGTCAAATGTTTCCTCCTCTGTCATGTGACAGCACACGTCCAGTCCAGATGATGTGCAATGTGCCCTATGGAAAAATGCGTATCTTGGGGAGCTGCAGGCTGTAACCACAGGCACTCGTTCCCCTGCAGTCTGATTTGCAGGAGTATGCGCACAGGGACGAGGAAAGGCAGCAATGATCTGTCTGAACAGCACTTGCAGAAGTACCCGATGCCTATCCCTAACCTTTCTCAGCAGCAATGTGAGCATGGGCAGGAGCTGTATACTCATTGATCTCACTGTGCATTTGATAAATCTGGTCCCACTTGGAATGAGGATGGTAGCTCAGTTTGCAGCTCTTCTCTGGTGGATGCCAGTGCTCTGCTATTAACTCCCCGTTGTCTCTCTGGGCAGACTTCATTCTGTCTCCAGGGGCTTACTGCTTCTCCCACCTAAGACTGAATTATGACTTTTACAATTTTATTCCCCTCACAGGTGGAAACTGATTTTTCTGATGCTGTTTGTCCTTGCTCAAGAAGTTAAATTGTATTTTACTTACTAATTTTTATTTTGAGAGGCCTGTGTATGTAATTGCAAGTATTTCTATATCATTACATTAATTCATTAGGTTGTGGCTTCCCGTAGGATGGATGCGTGGTACAAGATGCATGGTAGTGGTTCAAGTACACTTTCTTCTTGGGAATTTATGAGAATATGCAATACTATTATAAGCAGGATAAACATTTCTGTAATAAATATTTATATTCCTTCTTCTGGCTAGATTTCTAAACAAGCATTGTCATAGCTACAAAAATCATACATACACAAGCCTTTACTTAGTCTGGAAGCTTTTTGGAACAGATACTCACTCTTAGTGATGTTGACAAGATTGAGGCATTTAAATACTCTTTTAATATAAATAACAATTAAAAATTAAATCAAATATTATTTCTGAAGTTATCTTTATTTGCATAAGTGATGTCTTTTTATAAACAAATTAGATTAAATATGGGAGTATTTTAATGCAGGACAGATTCGTATCACGAGACATAGTGAGTTTATATATAGCAACTCTGGTTTTAGAGGTACTTACAGTAATCTGTGATCAAAAATGTTTGAAGTCCAATGTTTTAAGTGATCAGACAGTACTTTCAAAGGCTGTTTTTCTGAAAAAAGTAGTATTAGCTGTTTTTTTTAAAAGTATGCAGACACCAACAAATGCTGCTTATAAAGCTTCAATGTTCTGTAATTATATTAGATACAGTAGCTAATTCAGCATTTCTAACTGCGTATTTGTAAATCTGTTTGGCAACCAGGGAAAAAGTTTAGCTGTCAACCAATTATTACAGTATCATTACATTTTCTTTCAAAGGAAAAGTTTGATTATGCTGAAATGTATAGAGTGCTATAGAAGTACCCAGAGGACTCAGCTTCATCTTGCTTAGGTACATTTATTTTTCAATAATTCCTCAAATATGCCTTTCAGTGCAACCTTGTTTCTTGGGAGGATTATTTGAAATCTGCATAGGATGAATCTTCAATGATACAGCATTAAACATTGAATAAGTAACTAAAGCTTGCATCCTGTATGTGAAGGAAAGCTTAGCCCTTTTATGATTTTAACTTTCCTAATTGTATTGGCTCTGTTTCATCTCAAAGTATGTGTATATATATAATTATATATACACTTTATGTTTTACTTATAGCTTTTTTTTTCCTCACCTAAAATATGTTTTCTAGTGACAGGTCTCTCTTGTCCTATATAGGGAGTTTCATGTCCACAGTGCATTTGCACTGACCCCTGAGGCAGCAACGTCAATGCCGGTGTAGCTGCACTATGCAGCACAGCTGGGGATTCTATCAGAGATACAACACGAATTCTAAAATCAGTCTAGCTGCAGTAGCTCCATATTGCACGTAATCTCATTAGCCTGCGTCTTAGTTCCTCTGCCAGAGCAGTAATGAATCTCTTTCAAGAACTAGGCTGATTGGTATTTTGACATCCCAGTACCAAGATCCGTTATGCAAAGACTTTAGATGGATTTAATACCAAATGGATGGGAGATGCTTACTTGGTAGAAGCTACTATCTAAAATCTAGACAGCAATCATTATTTGCCACACTAGTAGTAAAATCCTGAGACCAGGTTTTTACCTGGTATAAAATGGAGTAGCTAAACTGTGATGAAAATGATGAAAATATCCAAAATTGATCTAAGTGTAAAATGGCATTTTTTAATGGAGCAAAGGAAGTGTTTTTCTAATATCTAATGCAACATGGTTGTGTTTTAGTGCACAATATTTAGTTAACATATCTTTTGACATTAGAACAAGCCATTGGTCATATAGGGTTTTTGTTTTAATACTGTAACCATCTACAGTTGTTCACTCTAAATAACGGCTACATGCTGAATGGGAAATATCCTTCCTTCTTTTTATTTAAAAACATGTAGGTAATAGGTTTCATTGAATTATTTTGGTGCATTGTTTTTATTTAAGCACAGTACCATCTAGACAACACCATATTTATCATAAAATCATAGCATTGTAGAATAGCAGGTTGGAAGAGACCTCAAGGATCATCTGGTCCAACCTTCTTGGTAAAAGCATGGTCTGGACAAGATGGCCCAACACTCTGTCCAGGAATCTTAAAAGTGTCCAGTGTTGGGGAATCCACCACTTCCCTGGGAAGATTATTCCAATGGCTGATTTTTCTCATTGAGAAAAATTTTCCTCTTGTGTCCAACCGGAATCTCCCCAGGAGTAACTTGTACCCATTACCCCTCATTTTTGCCATGTGACTCCTTGTAAAAAGGGAGTCTCCATCTTCTTTGTAACCAGCCTTTAAATACTGGAACATGGTGATAAGGTCTCCCCTAAGCCTTCTTTTTTCAAGGCTGAACAAACTCAATTCTCTCAGCTTTTCCTCATACAGCAGGCTTCCCAATGCTTTGATCAACTTTGTGACCCTTCTCTGCACCCTCTCCAGCCTGTCCGCATCTTCTTTGTATAGTGGGGACCAAAACTGACCACAGTATTCCAGGTGTGGCCTGACAAGCACCGAGTGGGATAATGACTTCTTTATCTCTGCTAGTGATGTCCTTGTTGATGCAACCCAGCATCCTGTTGGCTTTCTCTGCTGCTGCAGCACACTGTTCACTCATATTGAGCTGCTTGTCCATCAGGTCCCCCAGGTCCCTTTCCACAGAGCTGCTCCCCAGCCAGGTAGATCTCAGCCTGTGCTGCACTCCTGCATTATGTTTTCCCAGGAGCAAGACCTTACACTGGTCCTTGTTGGACTTCATAAGGTTCTTGTTAGTCTGCTCTTCCAGCCTATATACAGGTCTTCCTGCAGGGTGGTTCTCCCTTCGGAAGTGTCCACTTCCCCACTCACTTTGGTATCATCAGCAAACTTTGTCAGGGTACACTTGATCCCATCACCCAGATCACTTATGAAGATATTAAACAGCATTGGGCCCAATATTGATCCCTGCGGGACCCCACCTGTGACAGGTTGCCAGTTTGAAAAGGAGCTATTTACCATCACTCTCTGGGCATAGCCTATCAGCCAGTTCCCTACCCACCGCACAGACCACTTGTCTTGACTGTAACACATCAGTTACTCTAGGAGGAGGCTGTGGAGAACTGTGTCGAAAGCCTTGGAGAAATCCAGGTAGACAATGTCCACTGCTCACCCCGCATCAACTGAGCAGATTACTTTGTCGTAGAAGGTGATCAGGTTTGTCAAGTGTGATTTGCCCTTGCTGAATCCATGCTGGCTTTTCACAGTCACATGCTTCATTTGACTTGTGATAGCCCCCATGAGTATTCATTCCATAACTTTCTGAGGAACTGAAGTAAGACTGATGGGCCTATATACTCTGAACATTCTGAAATGTTCTTGTCCTTTTAAGGTTTTTCTCTTTCAGGATTTCAGCCCTTATTTTTACAGTCTGATAGAAGTATATGCATCCTACATCTATTGTATTCTCTGCCTTTTTTCAGAAACGGGTCAGGCACTACTGTACTCTAAGAACAAGCATTCTTCCCCCCCCAGCCCCTTAGATTTTTGTCTGTATTCTTCTTCTTCTTTTTTTGTGTAGGTGCTTGCATTCACTGGGCTGCTTGCCAAGCCCTCTTTCCTTTCTATGCGCTAGTGGAAAACAGGATCTTCATCCTTTCCCCCTAACACACTGAAGGAGAGCTTCTACAGTTTGGTCTGAAGCTCTGCGTCCAGAGTTTGCTTTAAAGAGAGGAAATAATTGTTGCCCAGAGCTCCATATAGTGGGTGAACTACTAGATTGAGCAGGCAGCACAGGTCACACAGTGTGTACTTGGAGCAGGAAGGGCATTAAGACCAACTTTCCGAAGGAAAAGTGGAGTCTCCTATTTCATGCCAACTTCCCTGACATCAAAAACAATGAGTCCAGCTGAAGTCTCATGTGTGAAGTCTTTATTCTCCTGTTGACCAGTCTGAGAAAACAGACTGTCCAGCACTTAGCTCGTGCACCTGAGAAACCGCCTTTGAGGTACTTAGTACTCATGTCACACCGACCTGGAAGCTGACTTTTGGCCTACATGGTCTGAAGTCATGAGGCTAATTAAGGCTTTTATTAGAATTTTGTTCAGGTATCTAAAGGCAGAAAGGAAACAGGACAGGCTTAGTTAAGCTCACCTATGAAATCATAATTTGGCAGTCAGGGTTGCCCAGCTGAGAAAAGAGAGAAGTGGCAAAAAGAATAAAAACAAACAAATGCTGAGCAATAGTTTTTGGCTTTTGCATTGTTTTCCTGCCTCTGGAGGAGGCAAAAAATGTACCCAAGAAAGCATTTCTCCCACTGTTGATATGAGACTACAGATCTGTACAGAATACTTGAAAATGCATAAATTCCTCAATAATTATGTCTTAAACAAATATTTAATATAATTTCAGATTTCACTTCATCATACTAATGAGCTACAAACAACTGTCCTTTGACCCAAAACTTACAGCCCCTGGGAATTTCCTTTCTACTTAGCACATCATGATGTCCTTAGATTACATTTTTACAGTGTGACATAGTTTATAATTTGGTCTTGTAGAAGAAAATGAAATAGAGGATATTCTTTTAGGGAGTTAAAATTATCAGGATTATGCTGCCTATGAGGGGTTTAATGAAACAGGAACAGAAGCATCAAAGTGACTTTTGAACACAGAATTTTATGATAAATATATTGAGTTCTTTTTGTTTCCACTCCAACTTTTTGCTTATAAAAATATTGTGTCACTATCAAAAGAAGATAGACATTGGAATTATCTACTCAGTTACAGGGGTAAACTTGGAAATGCTTTGACCTTTTCTGGTATGGTTCTACATGTTCTCAGAATTCGAAGAAATACTTTTAATAGTTCTAAGTATCTCTGAGAAATTCTTAAAATTGATCTTGTTTTTTAAAAAAATACTGGAAATAACCTCAAAGTCTAAAATAAAGATGCTAACAGCAGGCAAAAATCCAAGATTTTTTTTCTCCTTCATTGTGCGTCTAATTTTTTCTATCCCTCCTGTTATCTGAAGACAAATAAGTAACCCTCGGTCTTGCAGAATCTCAGCAGTTCACAGTCTTTCATGTATTTACTTTCCCAATACACAATGGTCAACTACCTCATCATTAAAAAGAATTATACTCTACTGAATCTACAAAAGCAGTATGAAAAGTTTAAAGAATTTGTGTTATACCTTCATAGGATTAAAGTATAGAAGGCAGCATCAGAATGCAGTTCTCCAGCTGCCTTCCAGATAAGTCATGAATTATGTTAATCTTGCTCTTTTTATGGCCAGAAATTGTGCATTCAGTTGTACACATTGACATATTTTCTACAGGTGTAGTGGCTTGTGCTTCCTCTAAGTCCCGGTCCATGACACAGCTGTAAGGGCACTCCACTGGAAGAATGAGACACAGAGTTGAACCTCCTTAAATTAAGAAGACATTGAACACTCTTGCAGGGGGTAAGCTTGCTATAGTTCAGAGCCTAAATACCAATGGGCTGCATTGGTGCTTCACTTGACTGTTGTGTATTTGACTAGAGAATAAATAAAAGCTTATCATTTAATTTCCTGAAGCTTTTAGACTTTTAAGTCCATTTCTGGATCTAGTGGTATTAACTTAAAGAAAATGAATTGTTTCATAACCAACATGTTTCATAGACTAAGGCAACAAAATGGAGCAGGATAACGTAAATTAATTTATAAGACATGCTTCTGTCAAGAAAGGTTGGACCAGATCTTTGAGGTCCCTTCCAACCTGGTATTCTATGATTCTATAAAGATAGATTGGAGCAAAGGGTTGGAAATTGGTCTACATGAACTCTCTCCAGGCCGGTCTAAACTTCACAGTCAAAAGAGGCGAGTCTTTCTGCTGCTATCTGTACCTTCTGTATCAGGTCCTTCAGCTTTGTACGATCCAATTTAACCAGCTGTAGCATCATAGTACCTATATCATACTATTCCTCCCAGTGGAAATACTCAAATGATTATAATTAATCAAACAATTAAGTACTTTGTTGAACCGGGACTTAAACAGAGGAGCCAGAAAAGAGCTGAAGGCAAAATAGAGCCTATGCATTTTAATCTTCTCTTTCTCCCCATGAATACTTCACAGGACATAACACATTGTTTTGAAAAAACCTGCATTTTAAGCACAGTTTGTCCCATAATCTGTATCACACATTTGGCAGCCTATGTAACTTTGATAATGGAAAATAAATAGTCGCACACAGAATACCAAAATGTTAATTATGCTTTTCATTGGCTTCAGCTAAATCCATGTTTTGTAATGGGTTTAGGCATACAGAACTACAGCCCAGAGGCTGAAATAACAGCTTGTTTTTTGCAGGGCTTACAGATCATAGAAAGCATGTTGTCAATGTGTCTTCAAAATGACCTCTAGATGGGAAGGGAAAGAATGGAACTATAGATGCTCGGTGAATACATACTGCACACTCGATTATAATTACTAGAGGAACTGGTCTGAGCAAGAATATATTAGCAGATAATGTTAATTATTTAAGAACAACAGAATAAATTTGCATGTAGATGTTATATATGGAAAGCAATGGTACTGAGCCTATGTAATACAGTACCTGAAGCAATCACATTTATTTTATGGACGTGAAAAACTGATGAACAAGAAGGTGACTTTTTACTGCAGACGCACTTCAGGCATTAATTCATTAACAATACAAGAATGAATAATAAATACTTGAAATAAGCTATGCTTCTCATATCTGTCTCTAATGAGGATGTAATTAAAAGTAAGTTGCAAATGGGAAGTCTTGTGTGAAATAAAGTTCTTAAGTAAAATTAATAATATCTTCAGTGAACTGGTAAAAATGTTTTTCTCAGAAATAATCACAGGGATTTGTAGAAGATATTTACTAATGAACTCATATCCATTAGAAACAAAAAATGCTTTTTCTCATCTGTTGAATGCTATAAAGCAAGAAAGATAGCATCAGGAAACTTTATGACTTGGAATACACTGGATTTTAATGGTAAGTTATCTATAACACTTGCTTCAAGATCAATGGAGTCCTAATTACTTCATGATACATACAGGACAACACAGCTGTTAAAGGCATATACAAGAGTTTCTACTTCTTCCTCTGTGAGTCTGACTTCTGAGTGGTGAACTTCTCAAAGGGTATCTTCTCTTCCTGTTATCTTCAGTGCAAGGTAAAAAAAAAAACCCAAACTCTACAAGGTAAAAAAAAAGAAAAATCTCTAATAATTCATACATCTACACCTTCCTTTTTATTTTCTCGTTCTAGACAGAAAGTATTTCCATCTGAAATCAAAAACATTTATTGAAACCTAGTTTTATCCACTGAAACCACTCTCTAGGAGGTTTAGCTGTCATTTCCCCACTCAAAGACAAATGTCTTGCATGATGAATATATATTTTTCTTAACCCTTTGAGGAACTCAGACTCTCTCAGCCAGTGAATTTCCAGATCTGAATACATTCCCCAGTCCTGTCCCAACCTCCTGTCAGCACAGAACCCCAAACTACAGATTCATTTCCAAGGGAAAGAAATGTGGGCATGTGGGAAAAAAATGAGCAATAGGAAACGAGCAGTCCACCATGTGCCCAGGCAGAATGCCTGGAGGACTAGTATCAGAATGAGCCACTGTGACAATCTCCAGTCATGAACGCAAACTTGTATTTTCATCTTCTTTGTGTGTGTAGGCCTGCACCATACGTTTGGGATAGTCTAACTCCTTGGTGAACAGGCTACATCTCAGAAGTCAGGTAACTATGAAATTACATGAGCAGCACTGTACTCAATGTCTTCTTGTCTTCCCCGGGCCTCTAAACTTCTTTCCTTTAAGGATAAACAATATGTATTTAAAAACAAACAATGAATAAATGACTAAGCAAAGACTTTTGATCCCTTGCTTTACCACCAGTCTGTCCCTGAGGCCTGTTCCCACCTGAAACATGAGCTCCCTGCCAATGAATCTTGAGATGAGCATACCTAAGTAGCTCCAGGCTGGTGCACTGTTCTGTGATCTATCTAGTTAGATCGTGAAGCTTTGCTGGTAAAGAAAGAAGTCATCCATGAGAACACAGCAGTGTGCTTGATGATGGAAGTTTGTAATTCTAAGTTTCAATCAGGATAGAAAATTTCCTGTTTCTCAATGCTTTTTTGTTTTGTGAAACAAACTTCTCTTAGCTACGAGAGAGTTTCATTCGGGATCATGGTACTTTGCACACATATCACATATAATTAAATTACTCTCTATCTTAGTTATTAAAAGCCAAGTATTGTGTTATTTATTCATTGTTTTCATGCATTCTTGTAAGATACCTATGAGATCAGGAAGAACTGTTAGCTTTCCTGGGCACAGAAAGACTGAAGATAGCATATACTGGTGGACTGATTTGAAATCTCTAGGAATCTAGATCCATGTGACTTGCCCAAAAGTTAAGGAAGGAAAGACAGTGGAGGAGATGTTTTCAGTCCTACTCTTCTGGACAGTCTCCTCAAGTTCCAGAACAGTAGAATTATAATACTGGTCTCTTTTTTCTTCTTTTTTCCAGTTGTGAATGTGCCCTGTTCACATTTTTCTTCAACATCGCCCCACTTATGCCCTTTCCCTTATCCTTCCTCTTCCAGGTTGCTAGTCCTTCTCTAATGTCATACTAGACACTGAGCTTCCATTCCCCTAAGGAGAGACATCTGTCTTATATGTAATTCTGGTGAGATACGTAGGTAGAGCCCTTACAAAGGTCTGTTTTAAAACTCTAATATTTTATCATTGTCAGCATACTTTGACAAGATGGCTGATTATTTCCATACAGACTTTAAATTTTTAGCCCTCTGGTTCTGGAATAATATTTAGAAAGTCTCTCAGCTTCTCTTGTTACCAAAACAGAAGTTATGAATGCTGTTTAAGATGCAGTGTATGTAAGAGTTGACATGTCCCCTAGGAAGCAAACAGGAAATACAAACTGTTAATTATGTATAAAGATTCAGGACTGAAAGGCCTATACCTATGTCTAGAAAAAAGCTGAGACCCACACTCCTTTTACTTCCAAATGTGTTATGTGAACAACAATATCAAAAAACCCCACCAAAACCAACCCGATCCTATTATTAGGATACCATAGTCTCAGGATATTTTCTGGGTATGAATTTAAGGATAAGTAGTCATTCATGTTTCATTCAAAGATAATCTGCTACATAAATGACTTAATATAATGTGGGTCATCAGTTTTAATTATTTTTAGGTGTCATTCCCTTAGTTTTGTATGGTGATAATACCTAAGTCTTACTGTAACAAAAGCCTCTTGTAACTTCGGAGAATCCCAGGATACTATGCTTTGAATAGTTCATAACAGTTAATTTTTGAAATAGTGACTTTTGGAACCACTCCACATTTCAATAGCTCCAAAACTTTCATTAAAAAGAAGTGTAAAATCCACTATTTGTGTAAGACAGGCATATTGACATACAGACTTGGAAAATATCTTGCACTTGGAATGTAATAAATCCGCTTTTTCAGATTTGTTGAACATATTAAACCATTCTTACTGTAGAAGGGAAAACAATCCTTGAATTTTGTCTTACTATAACTGGAGCATTAATGCATTGATTATTTGAAATCAGTGAGAGATATATACTTGACAGAATGTTCGTTGTATTTCCTTCACTTTTAGTTCCTCTGTTTCAAAATCATGTTTTCCTTTCTTCTCCACAACTTGATAAGGAGTACGGAGTAATGAATACAGTGGAGATTTTAATACAGACTACAGACTGGAAAATTTACAAGTAGAGAGAGAATGGAGAATGTAAAGGGGAAAAGATTAATTTTTTCCAATAAGTAAGAGTATTGATAGACCTTGCTTGCTGCAAACAGATGACTTGAGTCTTTAGTGCTTGTTAAAGATTTGTCCATCTATCTATTCTGAAACTACAAAGTTGCTTTTAATTCAACACGTATATTTGAAAATGAAATGATGAAGCTTTTTTTGCTGTGTCCTCATTTTGATAGGTTTTCCACCTGCTGCAGTACTAGCAATACATGAAGCAACCTTTATAATGTGAACATTAAATATTCAATCCAAATACTAAGTGTTGATTTTCTTCCAATTTTAATGCAGCTGGAAGCTGACAATGAAGTCCCAGCTAAGCTTTAATGTTACTGGTGTAATAAAAATGATAATTTTCTTTGCATCAACAATTAATGGTAGATACAAAATTATTTTCAGAAATCAAAATATTGAGCCAATTTGGCTCAGGTGCATTTATACCAATGTTATGATTCCAATAAGTCTGCAAGCCTGTAAATGGAGGAGCAGAGTTTCAACAAAATTCACATTTTATTTTGAAAGAAAATTACATCTCATCGTGTAGATGTTCTGAACTGATAGAGTAGGTGATCTTCTCCTTGAGATAGATAACCATGGCCACTCAGTAACAACCAAAGGTAAGAAGAAATAAAAAGCAGTATTATAAACATATTACAGAAAGATACTTGATGACAATGTTTTTTCACAGGCACAAAACAAGTCTTATCAGTAGATAGTTGTGATTGTAAATAGGTAGATACAGCTTCAATTCTAGGTATGCTATACTCCTGGCTGCAGTAGAAACCTATTGTAAGACACAGTTTACCAACTTTTTTTTTGGTTTAGCTATATATGTCTATTCTTCATTTCTTTTCTTAAAATACAGGGTACTGATGCTAATAAAAAGAGATAGATTCACAAGCAGCTACAAGAATGTGAATGATTTGCAAAGCAGTAGACAGAAAAGGAGGGGTATTTTAGGAACAAAGATAAAGTGAGTTGGAATGTATTGCCTCTACAACAAAAAATGCCGGTATGGGCAAAAAAGTAAGAAATTGCAACTAAATCTCAAAGATATTCAGAGTCACAAAAGTGTATATGTAAAAGTTCAGTAAAGTTTTCAATGGAGTTGTACACCTTTGCTTTTTTCTCTTGATGTTTCTTCCTCCCCAGATTTCAACTTTCCAAAAGAAAAAAAGATTCCAGTCCCATAACGGAGAATGTAGAGAGAACATTGACAAAGCCTGTATCGAAATTACTTTTTCCAAATGAATTTCATAGGCCTTGCAAAAAATGAGTAAGCGTTTTCAGCCAGATCAGAACATTTACCCTGCTCAAACTTCATCCCTCTGAGCAGCTTTTGTTGCAGATGCTGGTATCACAGGTTCCCTCTTTTACAGAGAAAAGAAATTGAAGGAAAATGGAAAGTTCATAAAGGTAGACCGATTGGGAAGATAGGAAAACTACCTAATCTTACAATATTAAATGTTTTTACTATTGCACTCCTTGCTACAGTTTTGCTGTATAGGAACTGCATTTTAAAGGAGAATTTAATTCTACAGAGCAGTATATTGCAAAATGTCATATATTTGTATCTCATAAGGGATTGATCTGGTGGAATAAACGTTGAAACTGAAAGTCATTTAACTGCTTAGTCTTTTCCATTGATTCCTACTGTTCCTTATTGTTAATTCATGTTCAATATTTGTGTTTTAATAAAGTGCTTTTTTGACAGTCCAGAATTTCTACTGCTATGTCCCTGTTTCTGTTAGCACTTAAATTTGTGTCCAAAATTTCATCTAGTATTCTGTACTGCAGACACGAACTACACTCACAACAAGCCATCTTCATTACAGCAGCCCTGGGTTGCATAACATTTTTATTCAATAAAGAAATAATCACATATTCAAATAAATACCAGATAAAGACAGCTGCTTCCTCATTGAATAGTCTCCAGCAACAACATAGGCATTAAAAGGGCTGGATTGGTGTTGGATAGATCTCAGTAGCAGCTGTGGGGTGAAAAGAGAATGACCCATAGGTAATGCAGCTTTCTGTGAAGAACTGAAGGAGCACAGAAAATGCTCACCATGCTCCATCCTTCTTCTTCAAGTGCATGGTGCAGATTCTTTAACAATTGGGCATCTGTAAAAGGCATTGTCAAGGGACATTGTTACAAAGGCAGGGGTCTGCTTTCTGTTTGCGGGAAGGAAACCCTGTGTGATGAGCACCTTTCTGCACATAAATTAGTACAATGCTGTCAAAATCTTTGTGCTGAGTGACCATAAAGATGAACAAACAGATGAAAAACATGCTCTAGTCAACGCAAATCTGAAGAAAATCAGTATATATCTCACTTACTTGTTTCATTCAAATATTGGCAACACTACAATCTTGTCTTCTGCAGTAAGGCTTTGTAAATTAGTATGCTTATAAATAAAAATTGAGCACATGACTGTCATCAAAAATATAGAATGATGTAGAATGATGGTTTTTATATTAGACACCTTTTGATTATTGGTTTCTCTGGGTAATTAATTATCATATCCAGATGTATATAGTAAGGGACCTCCCAAATCAGGTGTGACTACATACAGATCCAAAATCTTCAGTTTGCGTCAGAAGAGTAATCTGAAGATGGCATTCTCACACAATGTTGGTTATCCCCAAAATCATAACAATGCATAGTTCTTTACTATATTTTAAAACAAAGACAATGAAAGCCATCATGGCCAGTCTGAGCACTGAAGCCACTGATCAGTATTTACAAAAGGGCATGTTCAATCCATGTGACAACGTAATTGCCACCAGCAGTGATGAACAAAAGCAAAGTCTTATGCTTACACTGAAAACATCTAATATTTATAAGAATAATGTTTAAATGTTCCCATCAATATTTTTAGAAAGTTTAGTGTTTACATTACTGTTTGAAATTAAACTTTGTTTCTAATAAAACTCCAATTAAAAGTTATGCTTACAGAAAACAGCAAGTGTGGTAGGCATTTCATTTATTGTAATAAACATATTTGTAAAGCATCACTGTCATAGTTTGAAAGTAAAACAAAATCGGATGCATTTTTTGGCATTTGTAATAAGCACTGGGAGAAGGGAAGTAGCATTGCTTTTATTCTGTAATGCTGCAACACCCAGCATACATGTCTGGTCAGTCCTGAAATATCTTCTGCACTATCTATAAGAAATTTATTCCTCTTGTGTACTGATCTCCCTTTGTTCATGTGACTCTGTTAGGGATGTCTCTTGTGCATACAAGAGAGGTATGCACAAGCAAAGCCTGAAGGCTGAATTTCCAGGGTTTCAGTATCAATGAAATAATCTAGAAATAATGCCTCAATATCTTTGCCAACCTACCTTACTGATTTCCTTATAACCAATGCTACATATAGTATGAAGTTACGTAAGTAAATATAATAATGAGTAAAATTACAAAGGAAAGTAAGAGTTTGCTTGCTAGCTCACCTGTAGCACTGTACTGCCTTTGACTAGTACCTTTATAAGCAGTTGAAAAGTACATGAAGAAAATAAAAAACCCTAGCAAATTACTTTGTCATTTCAGACCTGAATTATTTTCAAAGTGGTGATTGACTGCTTAGAGTGTCTGCACTGTCCTGAGTAATCCAGAAATAAATCAATTAAACACCCCCATTTTGTCTTTCCTTTGGTTTGTTGTGTTTTTTTTGTTTTGTTTTGTTTTGTTTTGTTTTGTTTTGTTTTGTTTATTTTTTATTTAGGTCCTATCAAATAATGTGTTTCAGTAAGCATGGAGGCACTTCTGTATTGGAGACATTGGTGTTCAGATGCTGATCATTCAATAGGTTATTCCAGTTCATAAAAGTGTGAGTAACGGGGAATTTCCTCTGCAAACTTGTTCCCCATATATCCTCTGACAAAGCCTGAATGTTTTCCAGAATGGCAACATGAAACTTGGTGTCCTCATCTTTCACGAATTTCACAAAATCTGTGGCAAACTGACTGTGGTCTATCACATTTAGAGACTTGCTGACAGTTACACGGAGGTTGGCATCTTTGAAGTAGTGTATCTGGAGAAGCAAGATCCATGTAACTTAAGTGGTAAATGGAGTCAGGGCAAAAGTCCAGTCTGACTTCCAAAGGCTGTTCCAGTGATTTGAAGGCTGGTACTGATGAGTCTCAATGCAGGGCACAAACATTCACCTCTTCCCCAGGATTTTTCTGAATGCACAGCAGTTCCCCACAGGAAAGTGGCAGCTCACAGAGGGCCTCTCGCCACAGCTCCCCCTCATCTAGCATCACACTGTGCCGCTGGGGTTTGCTGGTTACCCCACACAGGTGGTCAAACACAAAAGAGAATTTATCCCGAGGGTCAAAGAAGTGGTTTCCCCCTAACTCATTGTAGTGGGTCAGTAGCACATTGTGCCCATTTATTTGGATGGAGGTAAAATTGGTCTTGTTGTGACAGGTCCCCATGTGGGCAGCCTCCTGCCTCACCAGCTTGTCATCTTGGACCAGAGGAGAAAGATCTTGGACAACCTGGCTAAACTCCCCAGGAGGCCACAAATGAGAGATACCTTCTCCAGCTTGTGCAGCTCCATCCTCATGCACGTGCTGGGGGTGAGGGCTATCCAAAGGGTGGGAGACCGCAGATGAGGGGAGGGCACATGGGCCGCTTCGTGCTGGAGGGAAAAGGCACAAGATGGTGGCAGAGGTGGAGGGGAGTGGTGGTGGGAAGGGGCCTGCACTGGGCGTCTGTAGTTTGTGACCTCACAGCAGCACCCAGGGCAGTGCTGGTGGGGGGCTGAGGGTGGGGGGCCATGCTGAGAGGGTGCTGGGCACCCCGGCAGGGGTGTGGGGGTGCAAGGGAAGGGAAAGGCCCCACCGGGAACTGGAGCAAGCTGGGGTGATGTCCTGCCAAATGCTGCCAACGTCACCACAGTGAAGAGACTGGAGCACGTGATGCAGAGCCACCATGGAGGAGAACAGATATCCTCCTCATGCTCTACCTCCTCCTCCTCCTCTCCTCCGCCTGCTCTGCATTAACTTCTGTTGTGTGACCTCCCTCTGTGTACCTCTTTCCCCCTAGGCCTGGGCCTGGCCTGTGCACGCATGGGAGCCCCCAGTTGGGTGGCAGGGCAGGGCCTGGGGCAGCCAGTCCAGTCTGGCCTGGCCTGGTCCAGCTGGAGCTGGTTGAGTCTGGTTGGGTGGGAGCAATGCCGGGCACCCTCACCTCATTGCTGCTTTTTGTTGGGACTCATCTTCCCACCATTCTGCACTGCTGCTGAATCCCCCCGTCCTCTCCACATTTCCCTCCTCTCACTGCACCCCTTTCTGGACACTCGCCACCCCTTGTTTTCCTCCACACCCTCCCCTTCTCCTTCTCTGGCCCTTTTTGTCACCTTTGCCCTCAGAGTCTCTGGGTGTGGAGCAAAAATGTCTTCCTGTGTGCCTCAGAGCCTGTTTCGTTATCAGAAATCAGAAGACAACGATGTTCTAGAGTATGCGAAAAGCAAACTGCAAGCTTTTTAGGTTTTAAGAAAATTAAACTTCTCCTCCTCCTCACCTATTAAAAGGCAATAACATGGGCCAGAAGTTTCCTTAACCTGATCTCTCATACGTGGTTTTTGTCCATCATTCAGAATGAGTTCAGGACTGGGAAGATTGATTTAGACAGCACAATGAAGCTGCTTGAAACACTGCAAATACCTTTTGATTTCGCACATGTAAAACATGTTTTCAAGGTAAGGAATATGTACATTAGGAAATTAAATACAGTTAAAAGTCCAGTTACATATGTGCCTTATATTTGCTGATTTTTTAAAATTAATGTTTCGAGAAGTGAATTTCATGCTAATAGAGTGTGCTAAATCAGCAAATAATTTGCCTTGTTCAGGTCTTCTATTTCTGTGTAAAAAGGATAACTAACTGACTGCAACCATCGCCTCTTCACCAAACCAAGATAGAGTAGGGTGATAGAAAATATGTAGGTCTTGATTCCCAACTTTTTTCTAACAATTTGAGAAAAATTAATATATTCTGGTTTCATGCCATCCAGCTGCTTCTGTGATCAAGCGAATAAGCCCAGACATGTCTATCTGATGCTGGGCAGAGGCATTAGAATGACTTCCTAAAAATCCTTTTGCCAGGAGGACAATATAGAGTTTTCTGATCTGCTCAGGCTTCAGGTCAACATAGATCCAGCACACTTGTTCATTCAATTTTCCACTATACCTCTCCTTTGAAGTATTTAAGAGGTGTGCCCAAGTGGATGGAAATTGTACTCTAACCCCTGGGGAAGGAGGTGGCCTTGAGATATGGCAACATTTAAAAGATTTCTATGAAAGTTACATGACAGAGCTAGGAACTGGACTTACTAATAAGTTAATTTAATGTAGCTAAGCAAACTACTATCAAGAGGATGCAGTCCCAGTGAGCAAATACTGCCAAATTGAGTGCCTTTGGACATATGGGGATTTCATGTTCTTTAGGTCCCCTCTGGTAATTACTCAAAAGATGTATGATTTTTCCTTTTAGCTCATTTTTTTACTGAAAATAGCTGTTTGGTAAAGCTGTTTTCCTAAGGGAATGAAGCCAAATGGCTAGATATATGTGTCATTTCTTTGAGAATTTTGTAACCAGTTGGCTGATTCTGTCCAAATTTGACAGAGGAGAGTTAACTATGGCAAGTCAGAAACTTTTAGGTCACGTCATGCTGACAGGCACACAGGCAGAGGGAAAGCATTAGAATGTCCTCACTCTATCTTGTTCCTCTCTCTTTGTTCTCTGCCTTGTCGAGCCAAGGTAAAACCGGCAGCGTGAATTCAATCCTTGCTAAAGAGGCTGCCTGTGGTTTTTGAACTTGTACTGCACTGAGAGAATTGCTAACCTTGAGAATCTCATGAGAACTTGAAACTATTTCTCATTGTTTCCTGTATTTTCCACCTACTTTGCTTTCTGACAGAAATTTTAGAGAGATGGTCAATTGTGGGTATAGAAGAGAGTAATTATTTGAGGAAGTGACCTGCATGGAACATCTGATCTAGTTATATTTAACGGTATAATATACTTAACAGTCTGATGTAGTTATTTGTAACAGGACTGTTAGGTATTCTTTGTTATTTGAGAGAGATTAGAGTATTTTCAATAGTTTTGGGGCTCAAATTTTTTATCAGTATAATAGTACATAAAAATGCAAAGCAGTCTGGAAGAAAATCTTACTGACATCATTGTCAGTAACTATACATCAACAGTTAATCGAATGGTTATACAGGACAAAATCAGTTTTACAGAAAACATAGTTTTTAAAGAATAATCTGCTTTTTTCTTGTCTATTCTTTTTGAATTTATTTTATTGTAATGCTCCTTTGAGCAATATCAGCATTACAAACATTAAGATTTTTGAGGAATAATACATTTTCATATAATTCATCTCACAACTAAGTCTCTGTCAAGATATTTCTTTTTCTGAATAGCAAAGGTTTGATGTGCATTAATAAAAATAAGAGTAATTAAAATCTACCAACAAAAATTTTATAACAATCTTTTTTTATATCAATATGATTTTCATAACTTTAATTTGAAAAGGTCTCCTGTGTAGTATTATTGCCTTTATTTCATTAAAAGGAGACAGAGATAGAAACTTTAATTTTTTTGCCAAGCTTCACTTTGTGCCAATACCTAAATGAATGTCTCCCAAGTCCTGATAGATTGTTTAATTCCAAAATGAGTAGGTATTTTCTTTTTCTATTTAACAGTTATGAGAAAATTTGCAGTTTTCTTAAAGATGTTAAAAATTAGATTGAGAATATCAGCCTTAGATGTGGGATTTCTCAAGCAGTAATGAAATGCGTATTATTAGCATCTGTATTGCATTCTTTTCTTGCTGGTGATTTTTGTTAAAAATGATCATTTACAATTCTCTTTTACAAAGTCAAAGCAAATACTTAAGTACTGATTTGTAAAATTTTGGCTAGAACTCCTCATGAAATTTACTTTTGTACTCGTTTTCATTATCGAATATATTTTTACTTTTATTGTTATACTTATTCAGACATCTCTTAGTAGGAACTGTACTGCATAGGAAGAAGCCGGTAACGTATTGTTAGGTCTTCAGTTTTTATGGTGTCTCTTCAAAACTAACCTAGTTTAGTAGTAATCAAAGAGCTGTCAAAGCTTAGGTAAGCCACTTTATGTTTATGGACAATTTTGGTGATGGTCTAATAACCATAGTAGGTGCCATGTTATTAGATGCTGAAAAGCATATTTATATTTAAATTTACATATAAATATATAAATAAAAATTGTCTATAAAATAATCTGGTACTCTCAGTTTAAGGAGGCAAAAATTATGAATTTTGATCAGCTTATAGTGATAATCAGAGGCAATGAATTGCCATTTATTTATGATTTTTATAATTAATTTTGTCAGTAAATTTCCAAAGTTTCTCTTAATTTGGCAACTTTTAAGAATAATACAAGCTAAACTGTAAGAAACATCTATATTTCATATGCCCATTATGTATTTCATGTAGAAACTTTTAAAAGATAAATAAAATTGTTAAACCTGAGAAAAAAGTAAATGGCAAAAATGGTACAAAAGTATTATTCTCCTCAAATTCATTTGCCTTTTTGATTTTTCTAGTGGCTTTTATATTGTAACACTGAAATTAATTAAAGTGCTAACATTTTGTAAGCTCTATGAAAACATGTTACAGTTAAAGAAGTCTGAAAGTGTGAATAATTAATCTGAGTTAAACATTCTGGCTTGTTAAGAATAGAACACGATGTCATAGGTTATTATAAAGTACCTTGTCTGCAGACTTTAATAGTGTTTCTTATTTGATGTATTGAAAGACTTGGATCTCATGGTAATTTGGTCATCCTTATTTCATTTTTTAGATTACTGTTTGCTGTATGTTGCATGTAAATTTAACTGACAGTATTTACAATAGTGTTTAAATTGCTTTTGGAGAGGTATTAGTTTAAACATATTTTCCATTTGATAATTTTTATGCTGCAGATTTATTTCACTGCATAACATTTTAAAGGTTTTATATAATGTGTTTTAATGTTGCATATTCTTTATATAAGATTTTATTGTAATTACTTAGATGTTAATTATGTCATATGATACATTTTAATTTATATAAAATATTTTCAACATGCAAAGTCAAATCTAAGAGTTGCATATAGAAGTAGAAGAATACAATTTGATAATGCATTGCAGTCACTGTTGCCTGAGATTTTCTATATTGTTCTTGCTCTTATGATCAGTTATAACGGAGTGTTTTGTGTGTATCTTTGTATCATTGCATATCTTTGTATTGACTGTTTTGATTATTTTTTTTTCAGAAAACAGTTGACAAACGGAAGGCACAGACGATTAACATAGAAGATTTCAGGGCAATTTATCGAGCTATTGTACATAGACCTGAATTTCATGAACTTTTCCGTGCTTACTGTCCAAACTGCAAAATTCTAGCTGGCAGTGAGCTCATTGAATTTCTCAGAAAAGAACAATATGAAACTGAAGCTTGTGAAATGACTGCCTTAGAAATTATTTTGAAGTATGAACCAATTGAAGAAGGTATGCATAGTTTATGCTACAAAACCTTTGATTCCTTATGCCATTACTTTCTGAGTTTTCCTTTTAAATTAGAACATATTTTATTGAATACATTCTACTCTTTTTGAGAACTAATGTGATTACTAATTAATTATGTAATAAGTTAGCAGTTTAAAAGGTTCCATTTGTTTTGAGGTATCTATTTTGAAGGGAAAATTAATAGCTATAAGAGGTTAAAAAATGAAGATTCTTTAGTGAGCTAGAAAACACATTTGTAAATATCAACTGAAGTTTCTATTGTTTTAGCTTAATGTCTAGTTTAAATTTCAGGCGCTGAGCCAAATTCTTTTTTGTTTCTTCATCTGTGATAAAATTGTTTGTCTTGTAATTGGAAATATTCTTACTGAATGAAATAATATCTGTATTGTTCATGCTCCTTTGAGTGAACTAATATTCCCACTCAAACTTATTTATTGGAAAATTCCAGATATGATTGACATGATAGTTGATTCATATGGTGTTGTGATAGACCATTTTGTGTAACTGTCATTCTGAATCTGGTATAGAACATTCTTCATCAGGATGATCTGTTGGACTCATCTGCCATCTTTGCCCTGTGCATTGCAGAAAGGGAAAAGGGCAGATTTTGACACTTGACTGACTGGTTTGCTAATAGCAACAACCATTATCTGATAAACTTGATAGCACTGGTATGTCAGGATTAAGATGAAAACAGTGACTAGATTTTATATACAACATTGATAAGTCCATCTATAACATTTACTGCATCCCTAATACTTGTGTGCAGAGAGAGAAGACTTTTCAACGCTATTGAGCCAGATAACTGAATTAACTCTCTGAGCGTGATGTAGTTTGTTCAGGAACAGTATGGAATGCATTATTCTTCCATTTTTATTGTACAATTTAAATTTCTAATGGCAAAACGCTGGATTAACATATATTGTGTGTGTGTGTGGCTAAAGCTTTCATTTTTGAAGGAACTATTTTATGAAATTGATCATAAAAGTAGTGAATACATGATTCACACCTGACAGTTTTGTCTTACTAACATCCAAATGTCAATTTTGTTCTACACAAATATTCAATTATCTCTCCATTTTATTATTAATTTTGAATAGAAATCTCGAGTCAATACGTAAGATTAAAGACAACACTAGGGAAAATGTGGGCCCTCTCCAGAAGGAAATGGGAGACCTGGTCACCTAAGATATGGAGAAGCCTGAGGTGCTCAATGACTTTTTTGCCTCGGTCTTCGCCGGCAAGGGCTCTAGCCATACTGCCCAAGCTGCAGAAGGCAAAGGCAGGGACTGGGAGAACGAGGAACTGCCCACTGTAGGAGAAGACCAAGTTTGAGACCATCTGAGGAACCTGAAGGTGCACAAATCCATGGGACCTGATGAGATTCTTCCACGGGTCCTGAGGAAACTGGTGGATGAGGTTGCTAAGCCACTATCCGTCATGTTTGAGAGGTTGTGGCAGTCAGGTGAAGTTCCCACTAACTTGAAAAGGGGAAATGTAACCCCCATTTTTAAAATGGGTAAAAAGGAAGACCCAGAGAACTACAAGCCTGTCAGTCTCACCTCTGTACCTGGCAAGATCATGGAGCAGATNGGGCAGAGAATGGACTGAAAGCAGCCCTGAGGAGAGGGACTTGGGGGTGTTGGTGGATGAGAAACTCAACATGAGGTGGCAACATGCACTCGCAACCCAGAAAGCCAACCATACCCTGGGCTGCATCAAAAGAAGTGTGGCAAGCAGGTCAAGGGAGGTGATTCTGTCCCTCTGCTCTGCTCTTGTGGGCCCCCACCTGGAGTACTGTGTCCAGCTCTGGAGCCCCTAACATACAAAGGACACAGACCTGTTGGAGCGCGTCCAGAGGAGGGCCACAAAGATGATCAGAGGATTAGAGCACCTCTCCTGTGAAGACAGTCTGAGAGAGTTGGGGTTCTTCAGCCTGGAGAAGAGAAGACTCCGGGGAGACCTTATAGCAACCTTCCAGTACCTAAAGGGGTCCTATAGGAAAGATGGGGAGGGACTTTTTATCAAGGAGCGTAGCAACAGGATGAAGGGTAACGGTTTTAAAAAGGGTAGATTTAGATTAGATATTAGGAAGAAATTCTTTACTGTGAGGGTGTGACACTGGAACCAGTTGCCCAGGGAAGTTGTGGATGCCTCATCCCTGGAAGTGTTCAAGGCCAGGTTGGATGGACCTTTGCACAACATGGTCTAGTGGAAGGTGTCCCTGCCCATGGCATCCCCATGATCTTTAAGGTCCCTTCCAACTCTAACTATTCTATGATTTTATGCCAACCAAATGCACTTTAATTTTTTTAAGCTTGGTATATATCTCTTAAAAAAAAAAAAATTGCTCATTATTCAGTATTTGCTTGGATAGGATTAGAGGCATAGTGAGGATAAGAAGGTACATCCCAGTATTATTTACAGTGTAGTGCTGCGTACTTCAAGTATAACAGAGCACAAGATTAGGAGTCAAAATGATCTTGGCAAACTGATGATAGGGAAGGATGGAGTTCAATAAAGAAAAACACTGCAGTCACTCCAAAGTTCAAGAAGGAAGTTCACCAGATGGAAAGAGTTAATGAAAAACAATGAAAATTATCAGAAGTCTAAGAAAACCCAGCCTAAACAGAAAGATACAGTAAATTGAACATGTTTCTTCTGGAAAGCAGTGGAATGAGGGGAAGTATAATACCAGTCTTCATATGTGTATAAGACTGGGAAAAAAAAAGAATACTACTACAAAACAAAGCAAATATTATGAATAGCAAGGAAGTTTCAGGGTAAACATTATGGAAAAATTTCTAACAGTAAGGTTTCTTTGTGCTGAAATGGGATTACTAGGATAGCTATAGATTCTTCATCAGTGAAAGTCTTTAAGAATAGCTTCAACAGACTTCTGGTAGGAATAACATTTTTATGGTTAAGGGCAACAGTGTGTGCATATATGGTCTCTGGAGTGCTTTCATCCTTATTTTCTACTTGTGTTTAGCATTTTGAAACATTGCAAAGTCTTGTAGTTCAAAAAACTGTATAACTTAGAAATATTTTGTTTGTGTTACCATCATCAGAATGATTTTAGAAAATCCTCATTTAGATATAAAACTTTCAGTCTGTACACCTACTGAAGACTGATGATTGCAACTCTAATCTGTAAACAGTGATTCTTATAGCTTTATTGAGAATTAAGAGACAAATAAGTGTTTTAGGTTTTGGTTTTGGCGGGTTTTTTTGTCAAAAGTTTGTATTCATTGATTTCTTTAAGTTACCGTTAACAGAAAGTCATCTTGGATTGCTTACTCTATAATTATCAGTGGCCTATTATGACAGCAAAAATAAGTTTTTTTTGCAGCCAGAACTGGGCAAAATCCCTGACTAACTCAAACTAGGTTATGTTTTGATGCAAAGCTGACTTCTGAGATTATATCATTTGCAAAATTATTACATTTGAAGCATGACATTGCAGCAGCAGTTGGCAGTGTAATGGATCTATTTGCCATTAAATCAGTTAAAACCAAAACAAATGGGATGACTCTTACTGGTATGGAAGCAATTAGCACATTTTGTTATAAATGAAGTAATATAATAAGCTTAGTTTGCAATTCATTTTTGTAGGCAGTCATTTATTTTGTTAAGATGCTATTTTTATTTCAAATACTTCTAATTAAAACACTATTTCATCACTATTTATTCAGAATTTTCCACCACTAAGGAAGATATTTGGTGCTAGGAATCATAATTTCTGCAAGATTATTTTGACAATCTCTAATTGATATTTTGGAGAACAATTCCTGTTCTTTCTACAGAGACAAGAAGATTGTCTTTGTGCATTGACTGGTATATTACTTTCCAAAACTAAACAACAAGAAATATTTTCCTTTATATTTATTTAGGACTACCACAAACTCTTCTTACTGGTGTCCACAGAAAAATAAAAATGTCTAATAATTTTGAACCACAGGAATTCATCTCCAGAATTGCACGCATCTGATGTTCGTATTTATATTGTTTGTTATGAATTTTAAAATTGCAGAAAAGTGTTATGCTGTATAACCTTTAGCAATGTTCAGAACTGGCTATTAAAAATTATGGAAATACACAGATATAACCATCAGTTTAGCTTCACACCAGAATTTTTTTGCTTTTTTTTTTTTGTTCAGTGAGGAAAAGAAGGCAGATGTCATTTGAAGGATTTATAAGGTACATGAGCTCAGAAGACTGTTCGATATTTAAAAATGATCACAGGACAATCTACCAAGATATGAACCACCCATTATGTGACTATTTTATTTCATCTTCTCACAACACCTACTTGATATCGGACCAGCTAATAGGGCCTAGTGATTTATGGGGATATACCAGGTATTTAGATACTGTTTTTTAGTACTTCAAACATTCTTTGGCTTTTTTTAAGGAATACTAGGTCACATCTAATCCTGCTTGACAATAAGGAACAAAACCATCACAGATACAAGTAGAAAATGTGAGTGGTATTTTATTTTGTGTGTACACTTTTCAATATATTTGTCAAACCATCTGTTCATAGTCTGGAAACAATCTATTTTTTCACTTACATCTCAAAATATCTACCTCGCAGCAAATGAAATCTATAGTGTGCTGCACAGTATATGATTAAATCAGTTTTTAATCTCAACATGCCATGCAAAAATAAATAACTCCCTGAAATAAATGTAAAATTCCTGGGCAAACTGTAATCTGATCAATATACAGGATGTAAGGGCATGGTACGGTGGAGTATGTCAAGTATATCTGTGATCAGTGTGTGTTGCAAGGCAATCAATTTAAAAACAACAAAAACAGCCAAAAAAGGGGTCACCATAGTAGCCAGGAGGGAGAAGAAACTTTGTCTTTGAATGGGCAGCATCTGACTCCAAGAGAAGGAACCCAGGATGCTTTATTGCTGAGACACATTTAGAAGAACTGATCAGGGAGGGAGAAAATGGGTTGTGTAATAAAGGCAATACAGAGGGGGCCAGAAAGTATGAAGAATTTGGAAGACCGGTGTCCAGCATTCCTATTACTTTGTACTACTTTAGTGAAGTGAAAACAGTTGGAACCATCATCTATCTGAACTTTTTTTGTTTTGGTTGTTCTCTGGATATTCTATAATGGCTTGCATTCATCAGAAACACTGGTGAATTTATTTCTAACAGTATTTAAAATGATACAAAGTTAATACTGCATTGCTTAAAGTAATTGCAAATTGCAATTTCTGTATCTACTATTTGTGTAAGGAAAATATAAAATGCTAAAATAAGCTAGAAGCATCTTTTAGATATTGTTAGCACGTAAAGGGCAGCATGTAAAAAACAGGTTGGTAATTAGGTAGAATAGTCTGCAAGAAATGTTTAAATTAGTAACAAGCCAAATATTAGAAACCTAAAACCTTTAAGGGGTGCCATTAACATATTAAAAATTAAAACAGAGTAAATTTAAGGCATCCAAGAAACTTCAGCACTCTCTTAGAAATAAGTTGGAGGGAGAACAACTGAGTTATGTAAAGACCAAGCACAATCCAAGTTTGTAAGTGTGATGCTGTTATTTTAAGTATAATGATTCTCAAACTTGCAGACAAATCCTGGAATAGTAATAAAAAAGACCCTTTCAAGCATTTTTTCTTCTATTGTAAGCAACAATTTGCTATCATTCCAAAATTCTTTTATTGAAATCTTTGACCCTCATTTTTAGTCTCTTAATGAAGGTTATTCAGATAATCCATGTTAGTCCTTCATGCTCTAATAAAGTTTATTACCTAACATGCCTAAGATAAACAGAAAATATAGCTCTGTCTCAGATCTCTATAATTCTACAGGATTTCTTTTCTTTTGCGATGAAAAAGTAGGGTTTTTTTTGTAATTATTCAATGTGCTTGTAAGCAGAAATACAGCAACTTGTATAAGAAAGTGTGGTATCTTTCTTTTGACTGCAAAATTGTTTCTCTTGTTCTTTTGAAGTGCTCTCTTAAAAGGATGTCGTTGCCTGGAAATTGACTGCTGGGATGGCTCAAACAATGAACCTGTTGTGTATCACGGTCACACTTTAACGAGCAAAATTCCATTTCGTTCTGTAATTCAAGTGATAGACAAGTATGCATTTGTGGTATGTATATGCATATACATATATATTGGTTAAAATGTGATGGTGGCTTTAACAAAAGCCCGTGGACATGGTTGTTGTCAGTGATTTTCCAGAGTAAAAAAATATGAACAGAGACAGTGCTTGTGGCAGTGGGCATTGTTGAAATAAATTACAGGAAAATTGTGCTATCTGTTCTTAATATCTTTTTTTAAATTTTATTTAAGAAACGGTAAATATATTTTGCTGATAATTATTATAAACCAAACTTGGTGCAAGGAATTCAGAAGGTCTTACTCAACTTGTCAATTCTCACTTGAGATCATGTAAGCAAGGACTGAGTATAAAGTGATAAACTACTTCAGAATCAGTCTGATGTTTTACTCTTTCTTTATATCTTTTCATTTTTTAAACTTCACTTATTCTCTTGTTGCTATCAGTCTTATATCCTATGCTTGAATTTATGAAATAGAGAAAAATGTTAGATTATAGGTGAGTTTGAGACTTACTCTGTTTTCCATCCCCTCCCTTTTTAATTTGAATTCAACGCTTGATAAAGGTTACCATCTACTGCTGTCTGTTTTTCAGACGACTCATTAGGGCAATGTCCCTTCTGCCTGTCTCTGGCAAAGCAGCAAAAGCTGGAGAGCTTTTGGCACTGTCTCAGTCTTTTGTATAGGTTTCTGGCAAAACTCCTGCTCAAATGAAGTCCTGAACCACTATTAAGATAGGCCTTGTATTCAGGCCAGCATTGTGTGTGTGAATACATACACATTGTTCATCTACCCAATGTAATAATTCCCTGTTGGGATGACTTAGTCAACAGTATTTCAGAGCAGTTGTGATATAACCTTGAGGTGCAAAAGAAAGAGCTTCTTGGGAATAGTGGATATTAGGTTTGAAGAGATGAAGATTTCTTTAATTTTGAAAAACACCAAAATGGTCAACATTGATGTTTTTAGAATTTGGAATGTTTTAAGTCTCCTTTGAAATTATCATAAATCATTTTTTATGCTTTAGTGTGTCTGGGAGGTTTTAGCCCATCCTTCTTTTTTGGCACATGGCATTATAATTCCTCTTTTCTCTTTGTAAGTTCATTTGTTGAGAAACACTGTTTCAGACACACAGTAGCCAATGAATCATTCTTTAGAAGCTCTGTGTATCAGCTGAGCCATTAGCTGTAAGAAGTTCTACTTTTTGCTTCCAGGTTGTACTCTGCCCCGTGCAATTGAATCAGCCTGATTTTTAGCTGATATAACACTTATTTTCTCTCTACTTTCTTTATATCCAATATTAATCAGTATGTTAAATGCCTCTGACAAATTATTTTCTATGGATTATTGGACAAATACACTTCAATATGCGCTTTCCAAAGATCAGCACAGATATTACCTGTTTTCTCTAATGAAGTACTGTGTCTTTAACTGATCTTCATTTGATTTCCCTAGTTGTTTTTTTTTTTTTTAATCTCTGTATGTGTCTAGCCCTGGTTTAACCCCCCTTAACTTCCCGAGGATGCATTTTTTTCACTTCTTCAATTGTGCTTTCTCTTTTTCCATAAATACTGCGAGCTTTTTTTATTGTGTTATTAACCTGAAACAACTGACCTATATTCTGAAGGTTTTGAAAATAAAAGGAAAATACAGATTACCAAGGGGATTTTTGTAAGATATTTTGGGAAATCAAGTAGTCCTTTTTTTATTTATTAATAATAAAAGCCTTTAAATTATATTTCCAGGCTTCTGACTATCCAATTGTACTCTCTTTGGAGAACCACTGCAGCCCTAAGCAACAGGAAGTAATGGCAGAATATTTAGAAAGTATTCTTGGTGACAAACTTCTTACTTCAACAATTGGTGATACAGTGGTGACTCAACTACCTTCTCCTGAGGTAATAACATTGCATTTTTCTCTGTGAAAAATAGAGGGGGGAAACGCTTTGGGTTTTGGGGTTTTTTTTCAGTCTTTTGAAACTGAGTTTATGAAACTGCTCATCTGGTTTCTGAAATAGACTTCAGGTGATAACAAAAAAATAATTAACCAACACAATAAAAATCACATTAAAAGATAAAGAAAACAGAAAAAAGCAAAAATTAATCATGTGCATTCATGCTGAAATTTTTTATTTAAAAGAAAATTGTTTTCAGTACAACGCTGAAACGTGTTTGTTAAAAGCTAATGTACTAACACTTGCAAAGCTTTGCATCTTGCAGTTCACATCAATCTAACTTCTGGTGCTTCAGATGCATTGAAAGTTTTGTTTTATATACAAATAAAGTTAAGTGAAGTTTGTGGGTTGCAGTTTTTTTATATGGAAACATGGCAGCTGTAGTAAGGTGTCTTGTTATTTTTAACCATACTTACTAACGTTGAATAAACCTGCATATCAAAAACCAAGTAGCGACACTGAAATTACTCTGATTTTGTTAAAGTAAACAGTTACTTAACATGAGTTAAGTTATCATAGTGTGGTTCATCTACAGTAGTCTTATGTCGGAGATGTGGTAGTATAAACACAGAAAAGAGCATCTGCCTTTAAAAAGGGCAGATTTATACACTGGGAAAGACTTGCCAAAGATTGTAGAACTAAGTACTGCTCAATCTGAACTCTGAATCTGAGAGCTATGCAAACATCTGATTAATTTGATTTTGGAAATTTCAAGTTATTGAAATATTGTGTTGTAATGAACAGTTTCAAAGTTTCTGTTGACCTGTAAAGTCAACATTTTGAGGTTAAACTGAACAATTCTCTCCTCTCCTCTCCTCTCTCCTCTCTTGCTTTTCTGTGAAATGAGGCTTCCAGTATTTTAGTTTTAAAGAGGAAACAAAGTATAAATATTTAAAGATTATGCTTTGAACCAAAATTTAAAAAATCTTCACTTTAAACATGTTAGTGTATCTGTTTTCTGCTACTTTATTTTTTTTGTTGCTTAGATTGAATGAATTTCCTGAAATTTAAAGATTTTTTTGAAATGGAGAACTGAACCTACATTTTTTCTTCCAATGGCATTGTTGATGGTACCATTTCATTGAGTTTTTTACTACAAAAACGTTCTCTCTTTCTCTGTGTATTTCTCCCTAAGGCAGTGTTTCTCAGCTGGTGGCTTGAGACCCCTGGGATATGAAGTCAGAAAGGGCAATTAGATGGGTGTTGAAAATTTTATTGCAAACTAAAACAAATAAATTCTCATTGTTCCAGTCTTTGCACATAATTTTCTTTCAAGGACAAAAGACTTTTTTTCATCTCTTGTAACACAAATACATGCATACATACAAAATAGTTATTTAGGCTTGTCACTGTTATCAGTGATATATATTTTATACCCTTTTTTTTTTACAATAAATGAAAAAGGAACAATGCAAATGAAAATGTGGGGAGGAAACACTGTAATAAGGAAAGACAACACACACAGATGTATTTTTGTAAAGGATTTGTCATGGAAAAAAAATTTTTGTAGTGATGTGTCTGAAAGACTTGCTCAAGTATTATCATAAAGTTATATTTTCATAGCAATGTTGTTGTAAATGTATTTAGTACATTAATAAATTTCTCAGTAAACCAACATATTTTTTTAGATTGTAGCATTATATTTTTATATCACACTGTCCAATATCACTTTGCAACCTTGAAAACTGTTCTGTAAATTAAAAAAATATATAAACTGTATTAAACATGAGGGTTTGTTTTAAAGCTTTTCAAAGTATAACTGCATTCAGTCTAATAGATGTCAAAGGATCACATGTTCTCTGTAGCAAACACAAAGTCAGTGTACTACATCTGAATCATGGAGTCACTAAATCACATACTTTAAAATGTTACTTTCTATGAAATATGTCCATTACCATTGGGAATTCATACTTCCGATTTCCATAGCTTAGAGTTTTCATAAGTCAGCTCTGTAGAATTTTTACCTGAAAATACATTGCTGGGTTCCATATTTATTCCTTATTTAAATGTATGCTGATTTACAGAAGCCTGAAATTAATAAATCATTATGTTGAGAATGAACAAGGATTAGGATCATCTCCATTTGTCTTAGCTGCTGATCAAGCATGTAAGAAAAAAGGAAATATGTAGTTATGACTGAATTTGCAGATAGTGTAGTAAGCTTGACTCTTGGCTAGCATCTTTTTGAAGAACGACTTTTTGGTCCATGTTCAAAAGGAGCTTAGTGGCATCACATCCTTAAAGCTTGGGACCCTGTGCATGTTCAGGGCCTGGGTAAATTAATTATCATTTGAGTGAGCCAGATGCTGAACTTTGTCTTAAGCCTGCTTTACTTAAGCAGTGCAAAAGAGATGTTACAGAACCATAAATGATGAATTTAAAATGCTGTTCATGAGACGGAGTGTAAAAAAAAATAGTTGTCACCTATATCATTTACTGTTCCACCTCTTTCAAGAAGAAGCATTAGCAAGAATAGGGAAGAAGCTATCACATCTGATATGATTCTATAGGAAACCAATTGCTAAAGCCATCCCAGAAAGAAAATTGTATATCAGAAGTGTTAACATCAGTAACAGAGTAGGGGCATTGTTCTTTAAACATGACAGTTTTCTGATTTCTAATGTAAGTCTAATAAAATGTAGTAAGTGTCAGGGTGATTAAAGTTCATTGCAATTGCTCAGATGTGAGATTGGTTCAACAGAATGATAAGTGTTCATCAGCATGCCTCAAGTGCAGTGAATGCAATTGTTTAGAGGCTGATACAACCGGTAGCCTGATAACTCATTTTGAAAAAAATTACTATGACTAATGCCCTCAAGGGAATTGGTGAACTTGCCCACATGAGTACTTTTACTAGCAAAATTCTTATCAGATGACTGTATCTATCTATATTATATTCATATGCAACAAAAAGAGAAAGCTTTGAATTCAGTTTCCTCTTTTGAAACTTTCCTATGTAACTCATCTCTATTTATATGTGAACCTGTATCTTTCATTGAATATTGAAATTAAAAAAAGAAAAGAAACAGAAAATATAGCAAAAAGAAACATTTTAAAAAAGAAATTCTTATATGCTCTGATTTAGCCTACTAACAGGTCTTAAGTTTTCTTTGTAGAATCCTGTTCAGCGTATTCTGTGGCCAACAAACATTCCTTTCACCTAGATTATTAGCTTTTTCCTTAGCATGTTTTATTGGATATTCTTTTAAAGTCTGTTCTAAATATTAATTTAAAATGATGATTTCTTCAGTGCTGCTTCTTTTGTTAGACTATTACACTGTCTTATATGAAAGTAAAAATAGATGGTAAATTGCTTATTTGCTAAAATATTTACTGATCTTGATTATAAGTGAACATGAATGTCACACTAAAGTAGCTCAGTATTAAGGTGAATATACTTCAAGTCACTTTACTATGTGTGTGTGTATATATATATAGGAATTGAATTACTCTGAGTTTAAAAATTAAGGTATTTGGATTAGAGTTACAGTGCTTTACCTCCATTTTCCCTACAATCTTGTTTACTTTCTTTTGTCATTTTCACCTACCTTGAGTTGAGCTCCACACTCCTGCCTTCTGGTTGGGTCTTTGCAAGGAAGGTGGCAGGGATTGAAAAAGTCTTTCACTCTTCATTGACATGAACAATAACCACAGAGACATTTTTTTGTAATATACTCTGTTAAAGAATATGCCAGTCTAATAATATCCCTAGGGACATAGCACAAACCTCTTTACTTCCACATGTGCCTTACATGCCTATAAACGCAATGGGCATACTTCTGTCCCTCAAGTCCTCTGATTGTCTGTGTCACAACAAGTTATTGACCATTTAGTTGTCACCTCTTGTCTTCATGACCTGTGCTATTGTCTTCTTTGATAGGCTTTTTTTTAACAAACTGCTTGTAGGATCCCTCAGATATTTGTCTCTGGACTAACCAGTTCAGCCCTCCTTCCCTTTTCTCTCAGATTTCTTTGGCAAGGACTTTCAATGTCCAGCTTCTCTCTGTCACATGAGACTGCAACATTATGTTTCGTGGGTGGGAAAATCTCATCAGACAGCTACTGTTCTTCCTAGTTTTGCTCTCCCTATGGAGGGGTACACGCAGCTCATGCAAGGCTTCCTTTTAATACCCACTTCTCAATGTTCTTCAAGATCTGAATCAAATGGTGCCCTTGTCTGTCCATGAAGTGGAATACCACATAATTTCTCCAAACATTTCATAGAAACATTTGCTAATTACATGTTCTTATTTAGATCTTGGAGGTGTGGAGATCCCCATGGAAATTATTTTCTCCTCTGTTGTCTGATCAATCTCCTACTTCCGTTTCTAAGTAGGTTTTGAGCTACAACTTTGTCAGAGGAGATGATTGTATGTGTCTGCAAGAAGGATTAAAATGCAGAGCAAACCCAATCTTAGGTGCTTCCTTGGACCACAGCTCATGCATGATATTTCCTATCATTTTAAGTCTAAGTGAAAATCACAAGTAGGTCCAGAAAAGAAAATTGGATGGTCACTGAAAGCTATTGCTCTATGCTTTTTCTCAACACCCGCTTGCTCTGAAACACAAAACCCAGAAAATTTCAGGAAAAGAGGTTTTTTAATTCTTTGGCCTCAGTCATATGTTCACCCTGCAGCTGACTATACTAGTACCATTAATTCCCTGTAATATTAGTGTATTCTGTAGCATCTCAACAGAGAATTCTTCCTCTACATGTGTAGTAGAGGAAAGAGAAGGCTTTTGCACTGTTTCATACTCTCACACACCCTGTATCCACTGAGGTCACTCTTGAACTTCACCAATCTCTTCTACTATATCTATCCTCTTACCTCTTTCCCGTGCAGATATTTTGCTACCCAAAGCAACAGACCCACTACAATCCTCTCCTTGCAGTCTTGGCCACTATGGTGCTTCTAAAGGGACTTCATGAACGTCTTTTAATATTCACTGGAATATCAGGTCCTTTGAGTCGGCTCCCACAGTAAGTTATATCTGGCATCACTGACTGGCGCCAGAGACCTCTGCTGATTGCAACAGCACTCCTGGATTATGCTGGTATAAAGTGACAGAATGTGGTTTCTTGTGCAGCAATTTGTAGATGAACTTAGAAAATATTAGAATTCTAGAAGTAAGATTAATTTTTTCTTACCCTGCTGAATCCTTCCTTTCTAATGGTTTTGACAGCTACTGAAAGAAACAAGTAAGCCTCAAATGTAACACACAAAGAAGAATGTAAATGCATTGATGCTTTTGATGAAGGTTTGTTCCTCAATTATTTTGTATTGTAGTACATCAAACTACCTTACACTGCTGGCATGATATATACATGAACTACTTAGGAATTTTTCATTATTTGCAGGTTTCCTATCACAAAATTGGAATGAGATATTGATGCACTGTTAACTGAAAGTGAAGTGGCAACTATTGTTATTTTACAAGTCATCTTCAATGTTTACCACACAGCTGCAAGATCAATTACTATGTTGTCGTAGTTCAGAAGCATTTCTGGCCACAATTTCCAAGGTTTCCCCCTTAAAGCCATGCTATCTAAATAAAAGGACCTATTTAATAAACTCCTTGAGAAAGATTCATAGAATGTCTCCAGTACAAATTCATGCTCTCTGGGCATTTTAAATCCTACTATTAAGGGGAAAACCAACTAACCCCATAGCCAGGACTCCTCATTCACCTTTTTTCTTCGCCAGTATCTACTCAATATACAAAGCCGCTTTCCATACGTATTCACTGTTTTCCAGAATGCACCAGTCTGGGTGAACTAGTACCACAGTCTTCGACATCTAGATATAACATTTGAGTGTATGTCTGAGATTCATATTGATACTGCACTTTCTTCCTTTCTCTGTAAAGACCTGTCTCACTGAGAAACTTTCAAAAATTGGTTGTACCTGGTTGTCTATAATCTCTGACAAATAGCTTCTTTCTGATTGTAACATCTGACAAAAGGGTAATAGTCTGATTAAGCTGTGGCTATATGATTCAATTTTCAGTCTGTCTCCAAATTTTCCACTCCCATATCTTTATAGGATTTTATAGTCTTATTTTCTTGTTATTGAAAAAGTAGGACATGAAGATTTTCACTTAGAAATTCAAGATCAAGACTGCTTTAGCATAGCTAATTCTGTTGTTTCAGTGATGAGAATACTTCCTATTTTTTTGACCTACAAGTCACATATGCAAATGTCTTGACCAAGTCTTTGCATCAGAAATATCTTTGCTTCTTAGAACGTCAAAAACATTTCCAGTCCACTGTTTTATCTTTCAGTCTGTCTATGGCATCTATTCTTTACAAAAATGAGAAGAAAGATGTTGAAAATGTAGCATGCCTTGGTGATGACCTCAAAAATAAGAAAATCAGTATTGTTTGTCATAAAATTTCTGGATTCTCTAGGTTGGGCTCAGACTTTTCTCAGTGGTGCACAATGAAATGGCTATAGACAGTGGGGAAAAAAACCTGAAATACAAGAAATTCCATTTAAACATGAGAAAAATATTTTTTTTACTGTGATGGTAGTCAGGCACTGGTGCAGGTTGCCTGGAGAGATTATGGAGTTTCCATCTTGGAGATACTCAAAACCTGACTGGATACAGCCCTAACTCTTATTGACCCTGCTTTGAACAAGGGGGTTGGACCAGGTGGTCTCCAAGCGTCCCTTCCAAACTTGGCCATTCTGTACTTACACGATATGAATGGTTCCCAATGACAGAACGAGGGGCAATGGGCACAAGTTGGAACATAGGAAGTTCCATTCAAACACAAGAAAAAACTTCTTTACGGTGAGGGTGACAGAGCACTGGAACAGGCTGCCCAGGGAGGTTGTGGAGTCCCCTTCTCTGGAGACTTTCAAGACCTGCCTGGATGCAGTCCTGAGGAATGTTCTCTGGGCAATCCTGCTTTAGCAGGGGAGTTGGACTAGATGATCTCTAGAGGTCCCTTCCAACTCTGAAAATTCTGTGATTCCATGATTCTGTGATATGGCTTCCTGGTTTGACCTTGGACCTGCCTTGTGACTTGTCTGGTGGTCACTGGACTGCTTCCTGAACTTGCCTACCATCGCCAGACCTATGCTAATTGTCTTACTATTGCCCTAGTTGGTGAGATCTTTGCCCCATGACTGCCCTGCTGTCACCCTCAACTCCTGGGTCACCTTGTGCAGCTCCTGGCCCCTGCTGCTCTCTCGTTCTGAGTTGTTGCAGATTCTTGAACCACGAGCAGCAGGTTAGTTAACAGTGTTATTTGCAACATATTTGTGTATCAGTTACACCCCATTTTTAGCCTTAAAAGTCTCTAAGAAATGCAAAATCATCTGCACTAGAACTTTCTGCAAGACCACTGTCAGATGTCTTTTTGTTTGCATGATTGGGAAAGTCTATGTGTGTTTTAATATTTCTCTTACATCTGATGGAGTCCTCAGGTAAAACAGGACAAGGCATTGCCAGCTAAGGGTCCTGTTTTTCAATGGGATCTAACCTTACTGCCAACAGTTATAATAGGTCAAGCCTCTGAGCCATTAGCAAATTGATCCTGTCTTTATCTTTGAAGTTTGGTTCCTAAGTGGGACTCTTTCTGGTAGATAGAGCAGAAATAATACCTTGCAAAATTGTTTTTAAGGAGTGTTTCTTAGAACACATGCACTTTTACCCAGGATTGTGTCAGGTTTTCACTTCATCCAGAAAATTAGTCTGCCAGTGCCAGCCCTCCCAGTTGCCTTCTTTAAGCATGTCTCCCTTTTTTGTATTTTTAATAAAAGGACGTCTACAAAGATTCTCTGGTGTATTTTGTGTCTACTACAGAGCACAACACAGAACTGGAATTTTCATTGTAGGGGACTTCTCACTAGATAACTATATAGTATGAAAGTTTGTTATGAGATAGCTAAAAAGGTGCTTCTGATATAATTAATATCTACTTAACTAGAGCTCAGACATCATTACTGGTAGTATTGACTTGAAATATGTCAATAACTGTGATTTATAAGGCTGCCACAAAGACATCCTTTCACACTTTCACTATGCATGATTCTCTTCTTGAATCATTGAATAATGCTGATTTTTTTTTAACAGTTGTACTTAACAATAGTGCGCTGTTATTGTCATTCAAGATAAATTTTGTCAATGCCTTAAAAGCTTCCCACATGTTAGGCTTCATGGAAGGCGTCACATCTTTACCCTTAGATCAGAATTTAAGACGGTAATATAATTCTTGAAAGAGAAAATGATGTAAAACTTTAAACTGATTTTAACCTTGTTGCTTAGCAAGATTTTCAGGATTTGATATTCCTCTTACTAAGCACTTACGGCTGGTCAAGAGAGGAGGAGAGAGAAGAACATGTTCAATTTAAATAAGGGAAGCTATCCTTCTCTTTTTAATACTCATGACCCAAAGACAGAGTTTGTTCTCTACATTTCTGAGGATGGAATTTTGTCCCTTTTTACCTTAAATGGTCAGTAGGTGGGTTTGCCTGATTCATTCCAAAGTGCTTGTGATTTTGTCTTGGTGTCTTGTATTACTTCAGCTGTTCTGATTTGTGTTGTATACGACATTAACCAGAATGTCTATTTTGTACAATAACTAAGTTTTGTTCATTTAATTATTTAAATATTTGTTCCAATTGATTGCACCTGGAGGTTTTTGCTTGTGCCAGCCTTGAAGTCCCATTATGCTCTAGGGAAGATGTATTATGTTTTACATATTTAAATGTTTATTATGCCTACTGTTTATATATGGGTACCTAAGTAACAATGGGTTTTTTCAATATTTTGTATTTTATATTTATACTAGAAAAGAGAAGTTATGGTGAATGTTCAGACTTTCAGCTTATTATCTGCTTAAAAGATTTAGGCATTTGTACAAAAATATGCTGCATGTTTAGCACTACGGGTTACCAATTAAAGAACTAGAATTTCACATAGTCACTGATTTTGTAACCATACATTTTTCATACATTTTTTTGAAGATCTGTTTGAAGCTCAGACTTAAAATCCATGGTATGTCTTTTTCAGTTCATGGTTAACTTCCAGTGATTTGGGTTAACTATTATTGGAATCTGCTTCTGGCAGAAAAATAGCAAAATTTCTTCTTGCTAGAGTATTTTCTGTAATTGTGAAAAGAGAGCTGTGATTTTAAAATGTTATCTTTATAGAAAAAAAAAACCGCAAACATTTGTCCTACTTCAGGGTATTTACATCTTTGCCAACAGTTCATAAACAGAAATTTAGAAACTATCGACTTAAAACATCATATCCCATTTTTATATGATGACACAGACTATGGTCTTTTTCTGATTAAAGCAAGTTTACATACAGGAGGCAGTAATTTATCCATAGAAAGGTTTTTCTTCCCTTGTATTCCAGGTCTTATTTTTTAATTTGTAGAATTAAATCTTACCTATGACTAAAATACAAGACCAAAATGCAACCTAAATACAAGACCAAAAGTGGATAGAATTGCTTTTAGAAATACTAAGATGCAAAGAAAAATTCAGAACTCTAAAATATGAGTAGCATTACTCATAATAAAACTCTTCTAAAAATATCACAGGAAAAAAAATGAGTGCATCAATAAGAAATGAAGGAAATGTTAAAGGGCTTCCTTATTCTGAATCACCGGTGCAGAGAGACTAATCAAATCTTACAGTAGCATGGCATTGATAGATATTAAGCATAGGATATCTCATTCCACTGGCACACTGACAAACTACTAATACAAGATCTGAAGTGATAAGGAGACTATCAACAATGGAAGTTGCAATGTAAATAAATGGAATGTCTATTTCTTTGCCTAAGGCTCTAGTTCCTATTATAAAGCTTTGGTTTTAAATACATGTTTCTATCATCCATGCTTTTCATATTTACTTAATTGATACCTTAAATTACAATATTTCAGCTATCTTTTTTTTAATATGTATTTGTTCCTTGTTTCTGTAACCTTCCCAGCAGTAGTCTTCCTTTTCACTAATGTATATAAAACTTAAGGAATATTTTTGTGGATTACTTTATCCAAGAACCTAAGTCCTGTTAGGCAGTTCCTGTGTACAGAGGTAGAGATCAATGTCTGCTACATAATAGCTGTTTTACTGTGACTATTATTTCATAAATCTAAGTGAAATTTGTACTCATAGGATTCAGGTGTATAGATGAAAGCTATCTTACTAGAAATGATAAACTTTAATGAATTTTTTTCCTACATTTTTTAATTATGGAAGTTGAAACATACCCATTTAAAAATAGAGAAACTGCTTAGGCAACAAATTACCAAACTTGGTTAATTTCTCTGACCAGGTAAGATCAGCATGAGGATGCACTGTATAATGACGTAACAAAACTTTTAATTTGGTACATACACTAGATAGTTGTGCACAAATGCACTAACCAAATAAGGTAACAAATTTCCAGCAACTGCAATGATAGCTAAAGAAAATTTGAAATTAATACCAGATACATATCTGCAAGTCTATATATAAAAATGAATTCATGCATAGTAAAAAAAATATACCTCCTATGACTTACCTGGCCATACCTCTGACATACCTCATAACTTCCTACCTTAATCTTGCTCACAGTTTCAGCATTTGTCTATCTGTGTGGTGGAAAGCTTTTTTTGAATAGATATTCACACTCTGTTGTGTGCTTTGATCTCCAGATTCTGTTTGTTTTACTTGCTTTTGGCTTCTGTCTCACCAATATCTATCTTCACTTCATTGGGTTACCTCATTTCACTATACTTAATAAACAGCTTTGAACATGGGCTGAACAATATCTAGATACGAAAACCTACAAATAGACCATACATAATTCTAGTTACTACTGTTTAACTTCTTTTTTACAGGCACTAAAATTCAAAATTCTTGTAAAAAATAAAAAAGTTGGAACAATTGAGGAAGGTATGCTCAGGAGAGATCTTGACAGTCATGGTGAGACAGGAGAAATTTCTGATCTTGAAAATATGTCCGATGAAGATGAGACTGATGAAAAAGCCCCTCTTTACCCAAAGAATGATTCCTCAAAAAGAAAAAGTGAACAAAGACCTTCAGCCCCACCTCGAAAAAAGGCAAAGGTAAATTTTGTCTCAACTGAATTTAGAAAACATATAGATCTGTGCCAGCTTTTTTAAAAAAAGAAGGAATATATTACCCTAAGATAGAGACTCAATTTAAAAGGTAGACTTTAAAATTACCTAGAGCAATATATTTTGAAATAATATTTTTTAGCTCAAGCTTTCAGAGTTTTCCTGAATCTTTACAAGACGCTCCAAGCTGGGGTATATTTTAGTATCCAACTAAAATCAACCCTGCCTTGTGCTGCCATCCTAAACTCCACCTGCATTTTTCATTTTCAGTTCCTATGCTTTTCCCAGGTGCTCAATACCACAACAGATCTAAGATAAAGTTGCCCAGCTACTTTGTTGTTCTCAAGGCCCTCCTGGAGCTATGCATGGAGAGCACTCATAGGAGTTCCTGATGATGAAGGACAGAGTTAACTATCTATTTCTTTCCACAGTCCACCAGTCTATCATGGAAATTTTGAAGACTTGCCGTTCCCCCATTTTCTTTTCTTCTGGATGAAATGCATGAAATTAGGTGTAGAGCTCTGGCTGCACTAAAACATTTTTAAGCACTTATAATCGAAAAGCTATTTTTACATTTATCATGTAGAGACTTAACATTAAATACTATTTCTGAAAGAAAGTGTAAAAGCTGGATGTAATTTTCTTTTTAATAGTCAAATTAAACTTACTAATTTTTTTAACCAACAGTGATTATCTGCCATGGAAATCTGTTGCTCCATCAGGGTTCAAACTGCTTTGTTCAAGTTTTTTCAGCAGGCAGTAAGCACCCAGTGTCCAGTCACTTTTGTACATCATGCTCTGATTGTCTGAATGCGGACAGACTGGCAATGCTCCTCAGGGCTCAGTGTTTTTCCTGAGAGGCAGAGTCTCTTCCTCTGTGTTTCTTTTCTCTAAGTGATTTAAAGGTCAAGATCTTTGCTTCTTTTTCTTTCCATCTGATATAGAAGGATAGTAAGGAAAAATTCTGAGGAAGAATGGAGTCCTCTTTGAACAGGGAAGGCCAAATTTTCAGATAATAGGATCACATATATTTGTAACATCATGTTACAGACCAGAATATATACCACATACTTCCTGATCAACAGCAGCAACAACAGACGTCTGGTCATGTTTCACAGGCAGAAGAGAAAATGGTTTCTGTGGTCCCACTGTGTTGGAGTGGGAGTATTTATTCTGAGGTCCCACTCTATTGCTCTGTTGGAGGGTGGGAGAGCATTTGAATCCACACCCAAGATACCCCAGCGGTGCTGGTGGTTGGCTTTGGCTCTGTCACTGCCTTCCGCTTCCACAGAGTTGTATTATTTCAAGAGTTTTGTGCCAGTACTCCTATTGCTCCTCATGGGACGTAGCCCCAGAACAATTAATGCACTTGAACTTTACGTAGTTTAAGAGCCGCAAGCAGGCAATCCCTATTATTTTGTCAGCTGAAAATTTGCCTTCACAAACTTTAATAGAATGTAAACATTATTAATACCATCAGCTCTTTGCTGGCTGTTACCACTGATGAGGTCACAAGTTTGTGCTAAGTAAAATGAAGAGGTCACATAGTACCTCAGTTGAAGAGATAAGACCCTGCTAAAATTTCAGTCACTTCAATGTACGGCAGCTTTTGCTTTTGCTTGCTTTGGTAATGAAGCAAGACTAAACAAAGAATTTGGCCAGAGAACTTTCCATCCTAATTAAGAACAGAGTTTTCCTAACTTCAGAGCAATGCTTGGAGGGATACAACTATGATTGATTTGCTTGGCTGGGTAAAATATTCTGTTATTCTACATTTTGCAGTTGAGTTTGTTCTATTGATGTATAGATTCTCCTGGTCTTTTTTTTTCTTTTTTTTTCCTCCAAGTACTTCCTACCAGTATACTTTTTCTAGTACTTTATCTATTTAGGAATATGAAGTTGGACATGTATTTTTTTAAGTAAGTAATGTTAAGAGCCATGAGAAATTGTGTTAATTTACATACCTGTCTCAGAAGCAGGGAAATGATGAAGCTGTCCAACAGAACACTCTACTAGGAAGCATTTGAAACATCTCTCCATTTACCCTACAATTGCTATGATGAACATAGAGACAATAACCTTTATTGTCTCTGACTGGATCAACTCTTACTATCAACAGTCATATCTTAAGCTCAAATATTCATTAACTGTGGTACATTTTCCCATGTTTTATGCATCCAAAATCATAGTTTATTCTGAATTGTTAATAATAATAATGAAATATGTTATTGTGATTTTTTTATTCTTCCATTATTTTATATTGTGATTTTTTTATTCTTCCATTATTTTATATTGTGATTATTAGATGAAGAAGATAAAAATTGCCATTGTGTTGTCAGACCTTGTGATTTATACCAAATCTGAGAAGTTTGTGAGCTTTGAGCATTCCCTAGCTAATCAGAAGTGCTATGAAAATAATTCAATTGGAGAGGTTCAAGCACGAAAATTTGTAAAACATTCAGGTAATTTCTTTTTGATTTAATCAGATAAAAGTTACAATGTTGCTATGGTTCACTGCTTAGGCATTGGAAGGGTTAAATGTTTATGAAACACATGCTGTCCAATTTTATTTGGTTGTATTTATAACATTGTTTTAGAACTATCATCATTTGCGCTGCATTTTTATATTTCAGTTGGTTTTGTGCGGAAAATTGAAACACAGCTTTTGCTGGTTTTATAAGAACAACACTAACATATTACGCAAAATGTATGAGTGGCTTTTGAGTTGTTGTTTTCTGCATCAAATAATTTAGAACTTACAGTTAATACTTAAAAATGTGTGGAATAGTTTTCCCCCTTCCATGTACGGTCTGTAGTACTCACTGGAGTTGGGCATGCACTATCCCTGGCTTTGGTGATAACTGCAGATAAGAGAATCTGCATTGACGAAACGAATAAACCCCATGGCAGGCAGTTTGCTCCACTGGACCAGATCTTTCATACCAGCCAAGCTGGATTATTCAAAACTCATTCTGTGTTGGAGCGTCTCCATTTGGTGCAGCCAATACAGTGCAGTCTCTGCTGTTTTAACTCCAGCTGTCTGCCAACAGCCTTAAGGGAGTGTTAAGAACAGAGATAACTGACCATGGGAATGAAGTCTGCCACAGGCCCATTCATTCAGGGCCAGCCACCATGTTGTGGAGATGATTCAATGGTTGGTTAGGTGAATGGTGCTGAACAGCATCCAAGCAAATAGGTTTTTGCCAGCCATCCATAGTCAGAGTCCTCTCTGGTCCCTCTAGCAAGCTAGTGAACATAAAAATAGTTCTATTAAAAAAAAAGGGGGCGGGAGGAGGATGGCAAGGATGAGAGTGATGATCCTGGAAATGTAAAGCTTTCCATTTAATTACTAAACAGGAATAGTGTAGATAGAAGTCATTTGAAGTTTTCCATATCTGTTTAGTTTATACTTTTGTGGGAGGGAACACTGCTAGAAGGAAAAAAATAATTCACTTGGATAGTTAACATCTTCTGAAGATTATAAAGGGACCAATTAAGTGTCTTTTAGAAATACGCTGTTCTCTCATCTTGAGATTCTTCAGTCATTTTGTTTTAACTTCAAAACAACAATCAAGCTAAAATAATCTTGGGATGACTTTTTTTTCCTATTGAACTATAAAAGAATGAGTGGGTGTTTTGATTGATTTCTTGTTTTGTGTCTTTCCAATTTTCCATGAGAACACAGTGGGCTTTAGTATAAAAATCATATATTTACCTAACAAAGACGTGACAAAACAGAGTATTTCCATGAAGGAATGATTCTTGGTTATTGAACCTTTAACAGAAGTCTGCACTATAGACAGAAATACAATCACATTTTAAGGTTTTAAAACAGGATTTCAGCCATATCTCAGAGTAGCCCATATACTAATGTTAACATGCATAGAAATGTCCTAAAATATAAATACATTGATATAATATACTGATCATGTAAAAAAAAAAAAAGAAAATAAATTGCTAGATCCAATTATATTTTTATTATTATTTATTCAAATAGGATCTCTTTATTAATAACATTTTTCTCACCGAGGTTTTATCATTCTGTTTTTCAGCTAAAGATTTTGTTTCACATACTTCAAGATTCATTACAAGAATCTACCCCAAAGGAACAAGAGCAAACTCTTCAAATTATAATCCTCAAGAGTTTTGGAATGTGGGGTGTCAGATGGGTATGTACGTTTGCAGAGACTGTTGCGTTCCAGGCTTTGCAGAGACTATACAGATACAGATATACTATATAGATATTCCTTCCTACAGTATTTTTTTGTGTTATCTAAGTCACATATTTTCCCTCAGTGGCATCGCTTTCATTTTGTGTTATCTAACCTTCTCCTTCAGTCTACGTATCCTAGTAATTTTACACCCTGAAATCCAGGAATTCTCATATAGAATAACTAAGGGAAATATTATTTTCATCTATTCACTTTTGTAATTAGCTGCAATTAGGCCCTAATTAATTATAAATATCACTTTCTGTTAAATAGCTATATCTTATCCCAAATATCCCAATTTATTAGAATTCATTAATTCCATTAAACTACCTTTTTTTCTATTTCATAATAAGAAAAACACTAGTAAGAACAATACAAAATTTTTCAGTGTTGAACCTTGTTTTGTATTACTCCTAGCCCTAAGACAAAGGAAAGCATGATTTTATCTTATGAAACAGTTTAGCAAAAACACATATATAAACAACTTTCAACAACTAAACCAGAAATTTCTTGGTTTTCTTCATATAGTATCTCCTTTTTTATTAATAATTCTATGATATTTATCTGTGGGTGTCTGTAAGGAGAGTTTAAGTGACAATTTATATTTTACTGCCTGTATGTTTGGGCTGAAATTATTATGTTAACTATGTTACCTTAGGTTTTGAGGTAAAAGGGAGCGTGCTATGCATTAAGCATTGTACTGCCAAAAAAAATATTTGCATTATACCTTTCAAGAAAATGAAAATAGATTACTTTCTTTTGCATGCTGTATTAATCAAATTCCATAACCTCCATGTTTATTTGTCAGCTTTGGCTAAGGTATAAATAGACCGTGTTTATAAGAGAAAATGGGAATGATAGCTTCTCCTTAGTCTTTTTTTTTCCCTTCCTTTTTTCTTTTTTTCCCTTTTTTAATTATTTCTCTTTTAAAAAAAAACAACTTTCAGCTAAGGTCTAACACTCTTTTTAGGTACTTTGTAGTTAGCATGGGAGTAGAAGCAGCTGCCTGTTTAGCTAAAGGTGGAAATTGTTGGAATGCAATTGCATTTGCTTTTCCCTAAGTTTGCCCTATAGCATTGAATTAGAAGAGGTGATGGAAAGATATATACGTGTGATTTAGGTATGTTTACACAGCAATGAAAGCCTTCTCTGAAGGATCTGTGGTTTTTCAATGGTTTTATGTGACTGGAGTGGCACAGACACAGGAGATGTGGGTACAATTAATATTGGTGCCAAGGATTCCCAGATTATGGTATGCTACTGCAAAACAGAACTCAAATGCTCCTGGTCAGCAGAATACCCAGGTACAGATGGGAGCTGCTGGGAGTCTCCAGTGACTGTATAGATATAAAATAAGTTTAGAATCTTAATTTCCAGTTCAAAGCATATTTGTTCCTAAGCAATGAAATAACAATAACTTCTGTTTGTCTTCAAGTTAGTTTTTAATTTGAAATTGTTAAAAATAAGCATGATTTTTCTACTCAGCAGGCTTTGAAAAACTTCTCACCTGTAAGCACTTTCCCCTTTTTAATGGCTTTAGAGGAAATCTTGCCTATATCTTTTTTGTTCTTCAGTTTAAAACATTCTCAGTTACAGTATATTTTTCTACGTCAGTCTGTTATACCTTCTTCAGCCTTAGGTAGAGAACAATATTCTTTGCATCCACATATATATTCTGTCTTTTATTCTGATTCTATACCAAGGCCACCTGAGGGAGACTGTGGGGTGAGCAGGGCAGTTTGCTGTAGGCAAATATATGGTAAGTGAAATGTATGGTGTCACCTTGTTATATTACAATACACACTCATACAGAGAAGGGCAGAGATTTCACTTTGCCTGTAGGGCCCTGGAGCTTATGTGCATCCTTGCTACAGGCTTCCTTTTCACTTGTTTCCTTTCTCAGCTCCCAAAATATCTTCTGTTCCAAGTTACCTTCTCAGAACTGTTTTTAGCAGTGTGCTATTTCCAATCAGTCATTTATATGAATATTATTTATTTTTTAACCTCCTAGTGTATCCCCAGATACTCTCCTACAGTTATATAGCTTAGAAGGAGCGTCATGCCTCAGCATTCACTGAGAGCTCACTGTTCCCATGTCTGTGGCCCTGGCCACAAGTGGTGGAGGACATCCCCAAGCCCAAATTTCTTACCATTTGCTGTCTCCACCCTGAGCTACGCCATACTGTCAGTGCCACACTGTTGAGGTAATGTGGGAAACAATGACTAGGGAGATCGTGTGAATTTGGCCACTCAGTGCTGGCTGTTCAGTGAAAGAACTGAAATGTACTCAGACCCCTCCATAATTCTCTCATTGTTACAAATTCTGCATCTCATCTTAAGTGTTGTATTGAGGTAGAGTTTTACAACTACAGGAGGAATAAAAAAATTACTAGTTAGTAAATTTTGTTTGTGCCTGTGTCATTATAAATGTTTATTTATAGTACAGGTTTGGACTTGGGCTAGGCTACTGCTGGAAGTATCTTGCCATTACCATACCATTTGAAATCTGTTTGATTATATTCTGTCCTTGTGGTTGATCCTCACTTAGCTTGATGTTGTGCTATTGCTGGGTTATTCACCTGGGGTGGTGCACTGTCTGTGTACTGTCTACATTGCTATTAAAAGCTACTAAGCTTGTTTCATGCTTAGAGGAAGTGCTGGCCAGAGGTCCTTAATTGAAAATTGAATTCATCTTCCAGGCTTATCATACTGCAGTTTACTACTTTTCTTTCTAGTCTGTAAATCTCCACGCTGATCTCTGCGAAGAATACCTGTTTGTTACATCTCAAACAGGACTGAAGTCTTTCAAAATTACTACATTGCTTGTTGACTCAGCGTATACTTTAATGAAAAGTCATTCTAAACATTAGTATACAAAATGTGATTTTTGCTGTATAGAGGCTTCAGGCTCCTTCCTGCAAAAGTTAAAAATATGAAGGAAGTGGTTAGATCTGCCCTCTTGGTTGCATCATTTGCATCTTCATTTAAAGAAACATTTTTCTTGTGGGAATAGGCTGATTTAAGCAATTCTCCACATATATTATTTCCAAACTGTGTCAGATCTATTCTTGATTCCCTAATCTGTTTTAGATAACTGCTTGGCAGATATATGGCTGCGCTTCACAATGCAACTCCCAAAGCTCCACTCAGTCAATCTTCTACTGATGTCCTTCCACTAATTTAATACAGATTTTTTAATTTTTGTGTCTGTCCTGTGTTCGTATAGCCCACATACCTTCCCTGTCTTCCTACCATTGCGCTCTTCATCCCATGCACAGAAGTAATCCCTCTAGATCACTTCTACTGTTTTCTTAAAACTGTTCACGGGACCCTCAGATTTCTCCTGTCACCTAATCCCCTTCCTCAGCTCCTCTAACCCTCCCCACACCTACTAGCTTACCCTTCTCAGTTAAGTTCCTCTAACATCCATAACTGTCCTGACCGTGCAAAGAAAATATATTAGGTTTTGTTCAAACCTGCCTGCCAGGTCTCTGCATCATGTAAATGCTGAAAGCTGAGTTATTCCTTCACTTCCCTTAGTAATAGACCCAAAACAGTGTTCTCTTCTGTACCTTGCCAGCAATTTCCTCTAAATTGGTTGAAACATATTAACTCAGAGCAGCCTGGCACTCCGCTAAGGCAGGATGAAATGGTCCAACAGGCTCAAGATTTGTTGAGGCTGAGGACTAGAATTATATAATTGTGTAAACCTAATTTCCAGAGGAAGGCAAGTTAAAAACCACAGTAAAAAGTATGGAGTTTCCACAAAATCTCTTTTGGATATCACTGTGCGCTCAGTGTCCATTCCCTGAAAATTGAGACTTGTAAGAACGGGATAGGTTTTGTGAACAAAGAGGTCTTATGGAGAAAAATACCTGCAGTAACTTTTTATAGTCTGGGAAAATTAGTATGTCTCCTGCATACAAGTGCAGTGTAGCACTGGAAAGAACTGGTTTGGTGTATCCATATCGCCTTTTTATTTAGTAAATAAAACGGAAAATAAAGATTTATGAAGAGGAAGAAAATTCAAGACAGTTATTTAAATGGACATATCAATTGTATTATATTGGTTGAGATAAACAGAGGAAAAAAAAACAAACCAAAGAAAACCTCAGTAAAAATAATAATAGAAAGACTTAAATATCCTTTTGAATATGTCTTTTGCATGCAATAGAAAACACCGTCCGTGTATCAAAACAATCTACAGGAATGACTAAAACATGTCATTAGTTGTATGAGACAGCTGTGGTATGGCAGGTACAGAATTTTGTTTTAGAACAGGCTATATAGCGCATATGTTTTCTGGAGCACTCATAAAAGTTTATATGCTACTGTGAAGGTCCCACTACCTGTACAATGGATTTTTTCTTATTGTAAATTTTGTTTTGGCCCGTGAGATTGAAATGCAACTTGGCAATTTTGTCACATCTGTTTTGCGGCTAAATCTTATGTGCAATAATATGACAAAAAGTAATGCATAAAAAAACAGAAGGATAAAGAGTTCTCTAACAAGTTCTGATTTTAACCTCTGAAGAGGAAAAGAAGCCCACTAATTTAGATCTTGCTATGCCTTATGTTTGCAACTTAAAATGACTGTCAATCTGACCTTACTTGGGCTCAAAGTGAGTGAAAACAAAGAAGAGGCAGACTTTGGAAAGCCTCATAAAGAAAGCAAAGGGCACAAGATCACTAATTTATTTGGAATTTTCGGTTGTTGTATGTTTTCTGTGAAACTGTATTTACCTTTCTCACTGGACAAATGGCAAAACTAGAGGCAACAGGACGGATTTTTTTTTTTTTTTCCTACATAAACAGATTATGTTTGATCATGGGAAGTTCAGACATTCCAGCAATCTTGCTAAACACTATACATTTTAGAATAGGTGATGGAGTGTCAAATTTAGTAAAGGAATTTATGAAATAATGAAATTGAATTTAAGGAAAAACACAGACTCATCTATTAAAAATTGTTGGAATACTACTTTTTCTTATAGATTTAATTGGTTTTTCAGCATGATAATTTTATACTTTGATATTATTTTTATTGGAAATTTTTTTATAACAGCAAAAGTGTAAAGCAAGCATTTTCTATAACATGGTTTTTTTCAAGATCTAATGTGACATCTGAAACAAACTGAGACTTCATAAATTATAGCTTTGAATTGTTGTTGCTTGAATTTCTGGTAAAATTTGTGAAGTGACATGCTCTAATGTTTTTATTTTTATGTCTGTTTAGGTTATTAGAATACCTCAAAGCTCTTTGCAGTATATGTTATTGCAGTAAGATACTAAGTGAGCACTCTTAATCTAGCACCGTGATCCTTAAAACCTCGCAGATGACTTAACTCTAAACATTGCCTATGACATGGAAGACAGATACATCACAGCATTTCATCTTTGTTCATTCTGCATCTAAAAGCCTAATAGCTAGTCTCCAGCCATTAAACAGATCTTCAGCTATCTGCCCAAAATGGGCTCCAGATTTTGTCCCAAACTAAAACACCTCTTCTACTCTAAGGCAGGGGATGAGTCTGACACGTCATACACCTCATGGCAAAAACACACCCAGGCTGTTCTGTACAGCTATCCTTCCAGTCTGGAGCTCATTCTTTGTTTGGGCTTGCTGTGGCCTTATCCCAGAACTGACTCATGGAGGATATGCTGTAAGAAAGACATGAAAAGATTTCCTGCTAGCTTCCAAGCCAAGGAATGCCCTGGAAGAATTAAATGAGAAGGCATAGAAAAGCAGCGCTTGGTTGCCCTCTCCCTCTCAAACGAGAATTCAAGGACAGTCATGACAGATCTGTTCCTGGCTTGCTGAAAGAGGGGGGAGGTGTTGATACCTATACTATTACTTTCTTCCAAATACGGTTCTAACAGTCCAAAAATTGGCGTTTTGGGAGGGAAAACTAGATCTCACACAACTGACATAAATCTTAATGAATACTGTTGAATAGTGTGTTGTGGAAAGATAATATTAAGATGCCAAACAAAGTGTGCTTATTATTAACAAAGTCATGTAGTTGGAAAAAAATCCACAGCTGTAATAGGCCACATGGCTATGATGATTTATGAAAGCCCAAAAATGTTGTTTCACCTCTTACTGTTTGCTCCCAGAAGTCCCCAGCCCAATGGGACAGCTATTAAAATTGCAGACTCCAGGGTTATGATTAATCTCATACTTAAAACATGGATCCATTTCTGGTTATGTTGTCCCTTAAACGTCATTGACTAGATCCTCACTAGCTGTAGTGGGGCAGCTAACTCATGTCTAGACATCTACAAGCTAGGTGGGACAATATCACCCTGATATATTAAGCTATCTAAATACACTCACCTTTCCTTTGGAATAGCTCCAAGGGCCGGGAGGTGTTTTGAATAAAGGTTTCATGTTTCCTCTGCAGGAAGGTCTCTAACTGCCAGGTTTATGACAAAGCTCTTGAGTCACTCTGGAGCCTGCTTCTTTTTAGGCAGGTTTTTTGGTGGGCTTGGTTTTTTTGTTTGTTTGTTGTGGTTTTTTTGTTGTTTTGTTTTGTTTTGAGTTTTGGGTTTTTTTTGTGTGTGTGTGTATGTAATAGATACTGGAACTTCACTTAAAAGCAAAGAAACACAGAAATTTCATTTTGTCAGCATTTTGTTGACAGTAATAATGGAAATAATTTTCCCAGCTATCTTCACTAAATCCACAACTGCAGACTAATAGAATATTAAATAATTTATCTGAAATCTAGTTAATTTAAAAGAATGACAGAAAAAAAACTGCAGGGACACAATTATCTCTGAACTCCTTGCTGACCTTGTTCTAAACCCTGTGTTGGAGACCCAGACTAAAACAGGAAAGGGAAGTTGATAATATACACTATTCTGCCAAGAAGCACAAGGCAAACAAATTTTAAACATTACTTTGGAAAAGTATGTTTCAGGTGTGAAATAAATGAAATGACAAGCAGGAGATCCTCAGACTTACACAGAAGTGTAACTTTCAGACCGATACATTAATTAAATAGCAAAAATCAATTTAGATTTTAGATTTGACAGTTTATCAGAAATGCTTTAGGTACTTTTCCCATAAGAACCTCACAAGAGATGATCCGTAATTGAAACTAGTTGCAGATATACTTGGACAATGGATGATTTTTAATCACGCGACATCGTTTTTCCAGTAGAGATACTGGTAATTGAGTAGGAACAGTGTCAGCAACTATGAACATTAGAATCACTGAATCCGTAGTATTTCTTTAGAGTGTCTTTAGAGCAACAGTATTGAATTGGCCCAAAACCAGTAAGGACAGACTGACTGCGCATGCTGAGCATGATGTGTCAGACAGTTATGCATGTTACTCAGTTCTCAGAAGAGTAGTTCCTCTTACTAGAGCAGAGTACCTCATATTGTGAGTCATTCATAAATTAGGTTTCTGTAGAATAAGAACATCCTTTTCTAAATGCGTCAGTGATAAGCAAAGGCAGAAATTATAATTAAGCTTAATAAAATCTGAAGTCTGAATAGCTAAAGCCCAATTTTATTCTGCAAGGAGAGGAAAAAATTACATACACTTTCACCAAATTTTTTGGTCAGAAAAAGAGATGAGAGACAGTTTGTATGCCAAAATTTATACTAACCTGTTAAGTCTGCTGTGTGTTGTAAGGGGACTAATTACTCTGTAATTTTTTTTTTTTTTTTTTCTGGTAGGTGTAAGTCCTTGTTCATAAAGTTTGGGTAGGATCTCACCTATTCACTGGCTTGGCAAGATGGCTAAAGCTGTGTAAAGATTTAAAAAACTCATAAAGCCCAAGGCAAAGGAGATGCTGAAGGCAAAGGAGATGCTGAGGACACTTAGACTGACTTTGGACAGTATGTCCACAAGCCTGAATTTACAAGCACCCAGAGGTAGCAGTGGGGATCAGAGTGACATGTCAAGACAAGACCAGAATAGCAAGTAATGCTGAGGCTCAGAGCAGTCTGAGGTGGCTGCTGTAATTTGGCAGAGTCTTAATTATGCTGGAAATCTTTCTAATTTCTCAGATAGACCCAGATGAAAAAGGTGTTTTAAAACCCTTGCATTCCACATTTTTCCGAGATTACATGTTCCGACCACTTGGTGATAGAGCACATTATCTTCCTTACATCTGCTGTTAGTGAGAAGGGGTTACAGGGTACTATAGTATGCATTACATTTTCCTCATGTGAACTCCACCAAACTGCATATTAGATTCAATAATATTTTCAATATACTAAAAGGGAAATACTATTTGTATTTAAGGATATTGTGATAGTTAATATTTGCACAGTGCTTAGAAATTAGTATTATATTTATCATTCAGATGATGAAGGTATTATCATGTTTTAGTTTGATAGAATTTGTTTACTACTGATAAGGCATCCTCCAACTGTGTATGCTGCTTCTGTTAAATGAATGCTTGCTTCCTGGTATTTGAAACAGGTGACAATTTGTCATCATGTTACAGTTTATCCTTCCTTCAGATGTCTTCAGTTAGTTACAACATAATATAATGACTGAATATCCCCCCTTTTCACCCACTTTTTGAGTCAACTCATACTCAGTTAGCATGTCTTTCATTCAGGCTATGGATGAAATTTTTAAAAAGCCACCTACATAACTTTGAAAAAAATAATGTGGACTACAGGGTCACATAAGGTCTTCTGAAAATATTTCTGTAAATTTGGGCAGTGATGGATTGGGTGCAGCTGTGACCTGCATGGGAGAAGAAAGGATAGACAGTCAATGCCTAGCTGGGAGTGCTGACGTGGAATGAGTGCAGGGTCTTCAAATCCAATCCCATAGATCATCTCATAACCAAAGACAAAATATGCCAGATCATTAGGATATGGTCCTGTTTTTGTAGTGTTTCCTGGTCTATGTGGAATTTAGTTCAAATTTTGGATATCTAAGGCACAGAAGATGCGTTGCCTTCATTGGGAGCAGCCCATTTTAAGAACATAGACAGTTAAAAGCTGAGAGGATGGCAACAAGACAGATCAAAGGGTTGGAAGTGTGATCCATTCTATCTCTTTAGACTCAAATGAATGAAGTAAATCATGGAGATAGAAACATTGGCACTGAGTGCTTTTTGCATATATTTTTGGAGATTGCATAAAATTCAGACATTTTGAGATGGATTTTAAATGGCATAAAATGCAATTAAGTAACTAATTTTAATGAAAATCGGTGAGAAATGCATGCTTATCCATTTTTAAATCTTCACTTTTAAATGCAGAAAATATATTAAACCTTACAGTCATAATATAGCTGATAGAACCAGGAAGCAAAGAATAAAAACTAAAAAATGACATTTAAAAAGTCCCAATAAGAATATTAATTGAGAGACAACATCACAGACAAAAGACATGCAGTTTTCCTCAACTGCCTTCAAATCATAGTCACTTAGAAATCTAAGTACCCCAGTGCTCACCTTGGTTTTCAAAAACTTTTGGTTTCAGTCTAAAAATCAATTATGTCTTGAGTGGTAGTGCCTATGGAAGATACTGTCTTAGAATACTTAGATTGTGGTTAGTTCTGCAATTAGTTGTGGGACTGACTTCAGTTAACTGCTTGTGATACAGAACTTCAGGATTAAATATGCCGTTTGTATTCCTCTGTGCATTATGGATTGTTTCTTTTTGGAGATAGGCTATTTCCTATCTTGCATTTGCTATATGAAGTTATTTACATACGGAGCCAACAGGGACAGCCATGGCAGTCCTGTACTTTGCAAGAAGACCTGACTATTAAATACTCTGATCTGAAGGAGGTTTGGCCTCATGGTTCCAGGAAGACTCGGTTCCTATTCAGATGCAGGAACCACACTGAGGAATTCCTTTGCTCAGGTCATCCTCCAAGCCCATGTTTTGCTCTGCCATTTTGATTTTGATGCCAATATTAAAAGGCTTTTGGTGCTTAATGGAAGGACTGAGGAGAAAGTTTAACTTACAGTGCTAAACTTCAGGTGGCTGTTATTGACAGTTCCATTCCTGAATTCAGCAAAACAGATGAAACATTGGGTAGAAATTCAGTCTTCCTTGCGAAAAAGAGGTTGCTGAGACCACACTGCTAAACAATGGAAAACAGATTTTAATTTATGAACCTTGCCATTTCTCAAGAAGTGTAAGGGTTATAACTGCATCTGATTAAAAAGAAAAACTGTGCATCAACAGTACACCATAAAGCATTCCCCAAGGAAGCCCCAAGCAGCTATGAACCTTGCACAGTTGTAATAGAAGTATGCATCTCAGAGAATATAATACAAAATTTCACATTCACTTACCTTAATCGGGTTACAACTTGCAATACGGGGAAATCAGTAGGTAAATTAAAACTACTGTTCAGTGTGTTTTTAACTTATTCTAAGGTAAAATTAAATTAAGTAAAAATATAGTGTTGATGTTTGAAGATAGCAACCCATAATAACATTGCTCTTCACTTGTGTTGCAAAAGTAATTTTCCTAATATGTTAAAATGTAAAGTATTCTCTTTTGCTTGTTTCTGTTGTTAAATCAGATTTTCCTGCTTAGTAGCCTATGAAGCTTGGCAAATTTAGCAATAGTCTCATTATGTGCAATCATGTAATTTGTTTCATCATGTATAAGCTGTTATTTGAAGCTATGGCTGTTCGATTTGCCTAATTTCAGTTACGCTTTTTAAACTACTTATTCTGAAACTATGGCCTAGAATTACCTATGTACCAAGAGATCTTGGGTTATCTGTAGATCATGCTGGGATCTAGGCTTCAAGGGGCCTCAGCATTGCAGGTCTGTAGCATTCATTGCACTGCGTGAATCAATGTATTAAGATACAACAAGGACCATATAGCACCACATTTGGGTCTGTTTCTGGATGATCTGTTGAGTCATAAAATCCAAATTGTGAACCACTGCCAAAACTATACCAAGAGAATAATTACCCTCTTAAAAATAGGCAATGGTGTGCAATGGGCAAAATGAACATTTTGAAGTTTAATTTCTGTTGTCAAAGCTAAAATAAGCTTAAAGTTCCTTTGCATATTGACAGAGAATCTATGCCTGCACCTACACTAGCATTTAGTTCAAAGCAGGGGTGCACGTTGTGTTTTGTTGCTGTTGGTTTTAGTTTTTTGTTTGTTTGGGATTTTTTTTAGGCAAGGTTCCCAATTGTTCCTATTTAATGCGTGTTGGTTCCTGTTGCAGAGCAATCTTAGCTAGCACAGATGGGATTCCGTTCAGATGAAACAGAGGATGCACTCTGGGAGCTCTTGATGTATTCCAGCCATTAATTGGTATTGAGGTCGTGGGACCAGGCTAGAGCTCTTCTGAAGTAACGCCACCGAAAACACGCGTAGTGCAAACATTAAGTCTGTAGTGCCAGCTGCTTCACTCTACAGATCTGTTCCTATGTGTCATTTAAGACAGAATTTTTTTAAAAGGTCATCAACGCAGTGAAGAAACAAATAATTTTTGCAGTGAAACAGATCCAAATTTCTTGCATTGTCCACATGAGATAAGGATTTCTGAATTCTGTCAAATGTTCATTGAATACAATTATTTTATCTCATAGGAACATGTATTAAGGTCCTCTTCCTGAATTATTATGAATCATCACTTGTACTGCTTAAAGTCTTCATTTTTTTTCCCTGCCAAACCATCAAATAAATGACTCTTTATCATTTTCTATTTAACACGTCATGTTATCACTTCACTGATTTGACTTGTGCATTTTCTATTTTGAATGTGACAGGAAGCTCCAACGTACTGGAATAGGGGAAAGTTTCATTAAACAGGTCTATTTCAATGTTGGCTTTATCTCATGAATTACAATATCCTGTTGATGAGAAGTGTGCTATTTTATTATTGCTGCTGCAGCAAACCAAAAATGTTTTGAGCTTCCAAGGAGAGGAAAATCTGTCAGGCGTATACTAACAATAAACACCAGTACTGGAAGATTAAGCTTGAAGAGAGTTTGCTCACATAAATTTAAGAACACTTTAAAAATTGCTTCTACTTCTAGAAACTTATATGTATTTGCACTGAATATTCTAACTTTAAACTAAAGCTTCTTTATCTTCTGAGTGACATGCTTTTGTGACAAATTCTGCACCATAACTAAGGTTAGTTACAATCCTATGTTTTTGCCTTCTGCACCAGAACTTTGTAGGCAGGTTTAAGGTGCAGGTTCTTGTCACTGCAGAGAAACCAGTATGTGAATGTAGTCCTCATGGAGAAAAAAGATCTCTCATTTGCTATTCTCCAAGGTCTAATTTAGAAAGAAAAGGGAAAACACATTGCAATGTAAAAAAGATCTATAGGGTAATTCCGAAAATGTGTAGTTTTAAATAGCGCAGTTCTTTTGCACATGAATCATTCATTATTGAATACCCCTAAATTTACGAGAAATAACAGGATCTTACGTATGAGTTGAAAGATATACATATTTTAATCTCATTTGCTTTTGTTTTTACAATTATTTTCAGAGAGTTGTTTTATAAAATGATATCAACTTTAATTCACTAAAATCAATATTTATTTATTTTTGTAGTGGCCTTAAACTTCCAGACACCGGGAGTACAAATGGAATTGCAAAATGGAAAATTCCTAGACAATGGTGGTTGTGGCTATGTTCTGAAACCAGAATTCTTGAGAAAACACAATTCAACATTTACCCCACACAATGTGGGAAGATACAGTAAACCAATGTCTCTGTCAATAAGGGTAAGCTTAGTTAATTGTTGATTTGTTCCGTAAAATGTGAAAACATATGTTATGATGTGGTTCAGACCTATTTGTTATCTATTATTGGTTTCTCATTTTAACCCCATTCCCAGTTGTTGGGAAGTATAATATTGTTTTTTAATAACATGTTAAAAGTCTCATATAGTATCTACTGCTGCTTGGATGTTTTCCCATCTGTAGTTCACTTATGCTTGCTAAAAATATGTAGGTGTTGAGAAGTTATAAGCCTTTGTAAAAATACATGATTTTTCACAGTGTTGTGTACAGAAATACAAATATACCTTGCATTGTGTCACCACAGTAGCTGAAAAAGGGACTTGTCAGTTACAGTTGTGGGGGCTGAACTCTGAAAACTCGGAAATAAAATGTGCACTTTTGGTGTTATTTTATTTAAGTATTAGTAATACCACATATACTATTATAATGCTAATTGACAAATGGAAACGTTTAAAGATGCGGTAGGAATCTTTATGCTCTTTTAAGTTTCATTATCTTCCTATGCATGCATAGAAGACTATCATTCTAAAATTATATAAATAAGTGGGGGATGAATCAATAAGCCTTTCAATTATTTCTACTTCTCTCAAATTCAAATCTGATTTACTTCTTAAAAATATTAGAAATACATGCCATTTAAAACAAATAAGTTAGAAAAACCCTTCTATGGAGGTCAAGTAGATGTTTTATAATTGTTCACTAGTTAGAAAACTACCTTATCCCAATGAAAAAGTGCTATTTCTGATTACACAGTACACTACTTGCATAAATGCAATTTAGTTAGCATAAAATTAGTGTATAATTGCTATTTTGTTTCTTTCAGATAAATAAATAGTGAAGATAAAACATTAGATAATAACAATTATAAAATACTTACATAATGCATGCACCTAATCAAGAACATTTTAGTGTCCTAAAAGTGAGCATACCAATTATGAATAGACATTATTGGATGATTTCAAGCATCCATGCATATACATCAGTTATTTTAGCCCTTATTTGTATAAAGCTGGAGTTAATTAAAATGAGGAAAAATCCCCAATTGCAACGCAGAAGACAGACAAAATCATTGACAATGGAAAGGTAATGTCTGAATTTGGAAGAAGTTGGAAAACAGAAAGGCAGCTTTTTAGACTGAGGATATGGGCTGAGCTGATAGACTGTGTAGTTGTCCTGGTTTGAGGACAACTGCTTTGCCTAAACCACGACAGTAGTGCAGGATACAAAGAAGCAATGGCATCCCACCAGCTGAGGGACTGTAGAGCTCAGAGATCCTCATTCATAGAGTCAGTGGCAAAAAAACAGGAAATCGTGGTTGAAGACAGAAAGGGTCAGGAGCAGGAGTCAAAGGAAAAACAGTTTCTGCTTAAGAAGAGTTACTAACTTGATGAATGGAGAAATTACTTAACAAGTAGAGGGCAAAGATATAAAACATCTAGGGGGCAAATCTCTCTGACTGATGACTGACTGACTGACTGAATGAATGAATGAAGAGAACAACATAAGTGAACACAAAAATCACACAGGGCCCAATTTTACTGAATTAATAACCTTAACCTGATGTGCCACAATTCCCGTCAACAAGAAGCATATAGCCTTTGAACAAGAAATACATATATTCAAGGTATTTCATATGGAAACTTCTGATCCTGCCATATTATTTACTATGCTCTCTGTATGTCTGCTTCACCTTGGGTCTCAAAAATTGATTGTAATTACGAATTTGGGTCACAGTGTTCTGAAAACAGCTCACTCTTCCCACCCTGTGGGAGACTTAGACTGGGTCTAGCAATGGGGTAAGAGTGGGAAACAGGACTTGGCCGATGTGGCTAAATTTTAGTCATGACATTCAGGGTATGTCAAAGAAGCTTCCCTAGTTCTAAGTGGGCATTCCCTCTGTGCTTGCATCTTGCAAAGCGTTCTAGTGAAGGTAGTAGCTATTTTCTAGGAAAAAAGAGGACAGAATCAGGGTTTGCTAAGCCACTGCTTTTCAGTGTTTCAGGCTAGAAGGTTTTTTTTGAGCAAGGTGTTACAGAAAATATCTAAGCAAAAGGTGGAATTTGTGGTGTTCCATTTTTTTGGTGGTTGACAGGGGAATAAGAATCTGTATCATGAGTTTTGATGCTTAGTCCTGAGAGCTGGATCATAAGAGTCATATCTTTCACCTAGGCTTGCAGGCTTGTCTGTCTCTCTTGATACATTCTATACATTGACTTCTAAAAAGCAGATTACTGTGCAGATGGTTATTCTTTCCTAGGTGTCCTGAAATATAGATAGAAAACAGACAAAGTTGTGACTTTCATAAATCCTTTCTTAGGCTGGGTGCCAGATTACAGGGCAGTCTGAGGCAAAATTTTCAGGTAGCTAACTAAATTAAGAACAAAAACCTCAGGGAGCCCACTAAATGCAGAGTTTTTATGTGTTACTGTGAAAGAGAAGGAATACAGGTGAAACAGTCTGCTACATACCCTGTAACACAATGCTGATGTCACTGTGGGTGTTAGCACTGGATCCCCTAGACACAGCTTTAATAGGAATTCATGAGCTTGACCACAGAAAATGCAAAAATCATGAGATATTATTATTTCACATGGTAACCAAATATATTTTTTATGGTTAGTTATTGATTAAAAACTTAAATCTGAAAATTATTATTTAAAGTATGATATCAGATTTTATTTTTTTTTACCATGAGGGTGGTGAGACACTGGAACAGGTTGCCCAGAGAGGTGGCAGATGCGCCATCCCTGGAAACATTCAAGGTCAGGTTGGATGGGGCTCTGAACAACCTGATCTAGTTGAAGATGTTGCTGCTTATTGCAGGGGGGTTGGACTAGATGACCTTTAAAGGTCCCTTCCAACCCAAACTGTTATATGATTCTATGAAATTAGCCAAGAATTAAATTAAAGATGAAGCACTATATTCTTAATTTTATTGTGTTTAATATGTATTTTTATAACAGTTTATGGCTGATATATGCTTCTTATAATAGTTTCTTATGAAACAGTATTTGCTAATATGGCTACTGTACGGCTACTATGTAAAGTTCATTCTTACAGTTATTTCAGTACATTACAACTTTAATTTTCCAGCTCATCAGTGGTCATCAGCTACCACCCAGTAACCTGTCGAAGACTAACAAAGCTGACCCTTTAGTGCACATAGAAATTTACGGTGTGCCAGAAGATCAAGCAAAAAAAAAATCTAGTGTTATAAAAAGCAATGGTGAGCATAAGTCTTATTCTCTTGACTGTGAACAAAGCACAATATTTTATAAAGAATTACTATTTTTCCATCCCAAGAAGGTCTTATGTACTTACAGAGACTGCAATTCTTTCTCTCTAGACTAGGACCTTCTGGCACAAAATCTGTAGCAGAAGTTCATGCTATGTGCCATTTTTTCAGACTGGTAGGTTAAGGAAGCACAAACTCTCTTAGTAGCGCTCTCTTGAAGGAAGATGGAATGCATTGTCTTTACTTACTGTTGTGGGCTCACCCTGGATAGCACCTCAGCCTCACAGAGCCGCTTGCTCATTCTCCCCCAGTGGGATGGGGGAGCAAGTTGGAAGGGCAAAAGTGAGAAAACTCTTGGGTTGAGATAAAGACAGTTTAATAGGTAATGCAAAAGCTGCATGAGCAAGAAGAGCAAAATAAAGAATTCACTCACCACTTCCTATCAGCAGGCAGATGTTTATCCATTTCCAGGAAAGCCATGTGTAATGGTTACTTGGGAAGTAACTCTCTAACTCCGAACGTCTTCCCTTCCTCCTTCTTTCCCCCAGTATTTTATGCTAAGCATGATGTTATATGGCTTGGGGTACCCCTTTGGTCAGTTGGGGTCAGCTGTCCCAGCTGTGCCTCCTCCCAACTTCTTGTGCACCGCCAGCCTAGTCGCTGGGACGAGGTGGGGGGGCGTTGCAGCGTGAGAAAGAGAGAAGGCCTTAACACTGTGTAAGCACTGCTCTGCAATAGCTAAAACATTGGTGTGTTATCAACACTGTTTTAGTCACAGATCCAAACCATAGCACCATACGGGTTGATATGAAGGAAATTAATCCTATCCCAGCCAAAACCAGTACACCAATTGGTAAATTTAAAGTCATTTTTTCTGAATATTTTTCTGTGACTTCATCCCTTAGCTGATATGAATTTTCTCGTAGGACTGACTGGTCCCTTAATTGCTTGACAGGTGAAGTGTGTACTCTTTGTAGTTGTCTTTGAGCACTGCCTTACCTTTATCATATAGATCTTCTTGATGTCGCTCAGACTAAAAGTTTCCTGTGATCTCCCTTCTTCTGTGCCTCTGTCTTCTATTTTTCTTTTTTGTAGATGGCTGCTGTTTTAAATTGACCCCTGAATTTCTTTTTCTCTCTGTATGAACATTGCTCAAGACAAAGCAACCCCTCCTGTTCCACATCTTCTTTTTGTATTTTTGGTCAAGTGATTGCTTTACTACCTTAGTTTATTTAGCTCCTGCCTCATCTTCCAACACTGTAAAAAGAGAAACTTTGGCAACAACATGAAACTGGTATGGCTATAGGAAAATTTAAGTTGAGCAGATGTTCTGAACCCGGTTTTTGCTGAGCCATTTTGCTCTTATCTAAGAGATGACACCAACTTTCTTAAACTTTAGATTTACAGTATCATGTAGCTAATACATGAGAAATCCTTAGAAGGGTCTGGTCTGCATACTGTAGGCAAGTCTCAAGCTCTCTATGTTTGCTTCATTCTGAGAGCTTCCCTCTGACAGTTTTAACTCCATAAATTATACAAAAGATGTGACCTATACACCACTGCAGTCAGTGGGAGTATCACCATTTATTTAAATGGGCACAGAAATCTAGGAAAGAAGAATGAATCTTTACTAGTTCAGACTAGTGATAACAGATAAAATAAATCAGATATTAAGTAGAATAAATGAAATGGTATTTTGATACTGTGTATTTTCTCTTTATTAGCTTTGAGCCCTAGATGGGATGAAACTTTCTCATTTACTGTTCAAGTTCCAGAACTGGCATTGATACGATTCTGTGTGGAGGATGAGATATCTCTGGTTGCAAACGAATTCCTTGGTCAATACACTTTACCACTGCTGAGCCTGAGCAAAGGTAGTATTTTTATGTGAGCCACCTATAACAGTTCAAAAAAATCTGCAACATTCCAGGCTTTTATCATTACTGTAGTATTGATAGAGTACAGCATTATGTTTATTTCCTAAAGGAGAATTGTATGACCATAGGTAAAAATGGCACTTTTTGTTTTTTTTAAGTCATCGTAGTCTCTGAATGCAAATCCATGACATGGAAATCAAAAGAATATTAATGACAGTTAATTATTCCTACTGCAGTATTCAATTCCAGATAGAAACTACTCAGATGGTATTTTAACTCATTATAATAGGAAACAGGAAGACAGTTTAGTCAGAACTGCTATAAAGGCAACAGTTTCATGCGCTTTCTAATCAGGCTCAAAACCCAATACAAGCCAAATTAACACAAAACAACCCCCCCAAAAAAACCCCCAAAAAACTTCAGGTAATCTATCTGCAATTTTTCAGAGTAGAGAACAAAGAATATAAATTAAGCAACATATTTATGGTATTTTTCTTGGTAGCATTTCTTTGTTGAACCACTATTGCTTCTGGAATCTTATGTGATTAATTGGCTGCACATAAAGAGCAGACACAGGAGTCAGTAGGCCAAGAAGAAAGGCTTATGTAAAATGGCTGTTTATTACATTGAATTTCCAAAGCTATTTGTGACAAAACTAACAACCAACTTTTATTAGTGAATGAAGATGTGAAGGCAAAATGGAGCTTGCAATGGGCACTCTGCCTTTTTTATTAAGCTTAACAGGCTATTTAATGCCTTTTTCTTTCCAGGTTCTGAAGTCATAAAGCTGTTTGTGATTCTTAGTTGAGGTTGAGGAGTTACACAAGAACAAAGACATTACTCTTAAAGAACACTTGCTTTTCTCCAACATAAATTTTTACACTGATCACCTTTTACTTTCCTTTTATTTATATATTTCAGGATAATGAAAAAAAATCCCCAAAACTGCCAACTCATGATGTCTGAGACAAATTTAAATAACAGACACTAAAGCTTACATATGCTTGTAAAACCATCGATTTGGGCTTCTATTTTTTTTTTTTAAAAATAATTTTTCAGTGTCTCCCAAATGTGCCTGTATGATTAATTTTGGTCACAAGTGAGGGATTTTTAGTTTGGAAAAGTAAGAGCATGCAGATTCTACTGGAAAGATTTTGAGTGGAGTAATTCAAAATGCTAGGAAATGAGTGTAGGTACAAAACCTACAATAAACAGTGCCAAACAAATTGCCCCAGCTCCCACTTAACAGAACGTAAAAAAAAAAAGTAAGATGCCATCAAGATGCCCAGAGGCATAAGTAAAATGCTTCTGAGATGAACTGGCAGATAATTTCAAAATTTATTGCAATGCTTGACATCGAGACCTCTAGATTCCCAGTTTGGAACCGTGGCTTTGCTTTAGGTACCTAAGCTCCCTCAATAGAGAAAGGGGAAAATAATGCGTCTTACAGAGGGAGTCAGTACGGTCTTTCTTAGGAAAGAACTGTCTAAACTATGGTGAAGAGTGAGTTATGATTTACATCTTAGTCTTCACAGCTCCTATTGCTTTAATCTGCACTACAGGACTGTCCCTCCTTCCCTAGGATTCATATTCTCGAGTTGTCCCCTGAGGGCAAGTTGCTTCCAAAAGCTAAGCAGTGCTTACATCTCTTTTTTTCTTTGACGGCAGTGGGACAAAGTTGTGTCATTGCCACTCTCCTCTGCATTTTCTCTTGAAAGGATTGAAATGTATATCATTGCTGCTTTCCTTTGCCCAGCAGCAGCCTCCCAACTCAGTTGTAGATTACACTGGGGAAGAATGCTTGCTGCCCACCTGTAGCAGTATTTGATTTTTCACGTGATGATTAAGTAGGTATACTCAGAGGAGCTGAAGGTGAGAATAATTCTCTAGCTGGGTGGTTAAAGGCAAAAGGAGGAAGGTCCTGGGTTACAATCCCTGTCCCAATGAGCATGCTATGCAGAATACAAATACAGGACAGGAATTCAATTATTACTGTTATTATGACTGGATCAACAGGTAGTTAATTATTTCAGATAAACTGGAACAATTTCAATAAAAAAGAAATTTTACTTCTCTCAGGACACTTTGTAGAATATTCTGTAGGTAGGGGCTAGAACACAGTCTTAGTCCTTGAAGTGTATCTTTGGATAAGGCCCCACGTCGAATACTGTGTTCAGTTTTGGGCCCCTCACTACAAGAAAGACATTGAGATCTGGAGCAAGTCCAGAGAAGGGCAATGAAGCTGGTGAAGGGTCTAGAGAACAAGTCTTATGAGGAGTGGCTGAGGCAACTGGGGTTGATTAGCCTGGAGAAGAGGAGGCTGAGGGGAGACCTTATCGCTCTCTACAACTACCTGAAAGGAGGTTGTAGCCAGGTGGGAATTGATCTTTTCTCCCAAGTGACAAGCCATAGGACAAGAGGAAATGGCCTCAAGTTGCCCCAGGGGAGGTTTAGATTGGATATTAGGAAAAATTTTTTCACAGAAAGGGTGATCAAGCATTGGAACAGGCTGCCCAGGGAAGTGCTGGAATCACCATCCCTGGAGGTATTTAAAAGACAGGTATCACAGAATCACAGAATTTTCAGAGTTGGAAGGGACCTCTAGAGATCATCTAGTCCAACTCCCCTGCTAAAGCAGGATTGCCTAGAGTACATTACTCAGGACTGCATCCAGGCGGGTCTTGAAAATCTCCAGAGAAGGGGACTCCACAACTTCCAACTCCACAACAGGGCAGCCTGTTCCAGTGCTCTGTCACCCTAACCGTAAAGAGTTATTTCTTGTGCTTGAACGGAACTTCCTATGTTCCAACCTGTGCCCATTGCCCCACGTTCTGTCACTGGGAACCACTGAAAAGAGTCTGGCTTCATCCTCCTTCAACCCACCCTTTAGATACTTATAAGCAATAATAAGGTCTCCCCTCATCCAGGTAGACGTGGTGCTTAGGGACATGGTTTAGTGGTGGTTTTAGCAGTGTTAGGCTGACGGTTGGACTTAATGATCTTAAAGGTCCCTTCCAACCTAGGTGATTCTGTGATTCTGTGAAACAAACTGTCTTCCACCTACTGTATGCGTGCTCTTAAAACCTGGCTTCAGCTTTAATATCTGCTGCCCAGAAGCTGAACCTTAGATGCTAGGTGAACTTTCATGTTGTATAAGAGTCAAGAAAATCCAAACTCAGATAAGTGAGGGTCCCAAAGACTACACACCCATCCAAGCACACCTAAAGAAGGATTTTGAAAACTGTAGTTCTGAACATAGATACTTATTCATAACAGATACTTAGTTAAACACAGAACATCTTTTTTTTAATCAAAAGTGGCATTGTTTATTATTATGAAATAATGGATGTTTACAGCCATATAAAGCAATACAGGTTTGGGGTTTTGGAGAGGGGATTGATTTTTTTTTTTTTTTCCCCAAGTAGATAAATTAATTAAGTTTGACGGTGAGAACTATAGCTTCTCCAAATGCTTCAACAACCAGATGAACATGTAGTTTCTAAGGCATGCCTTGTTTCTGATACTGGGAATCACTCATATGTAAGAGGAGATCCTTAAGATGTCACGGTAGAAGATCTTAACACTAAACTTCTTTTTCTGCCTCAGCTGGACAGTGCATTACTGCTGCAACACCACTCTTCTCTAAGGCACTATCACTGTTGATTCACAAGTTATATAATTTGCTATCAGAACAATGCATGCAGCACATAACATCTTTGGATGTTAAAATGTATGCTTTCCCCATGCTTAAATATCACTGGGCTAAAAGTCTTCAGTTCGAAAAAACATCACATCCTGAAAGACACTGGAATTTTTCACTCTGTGTCTAAAAATACCAGAATTGAAATACTGTATATATAGCAGAGAAAACCAGTAGAAATGGGATTTGGGTTCTGTATAATTCCAGTTTATTTTAAAGAGTTATTTAGAGAATCATAAATTAAGCTTTATTTGCATAGTAGATCATAAAAACACTCCATCATAATCGTTGCCTTTGTGGTTAATACACTAATAAAGTGTCCTTATATTTACAGGTTACCGTAACGTTCCCCTGTTGTCCAAAGATGGTGACAATCTCAAACCTGCATCACTGTTTGTTCATATCTGGTACTATTAATGATGCTCTGCAGTTGTTCTGGAGGATCACACCCTGCTCAATAAAGCAACATCACTAGGCTTGCAACAACCCAGAGGTCTGATTTCCAGAGTGGCACATTCTCAATGATTTTGTTAAGCTAATGGGACTTCTTGTGTCAGTAAATGGTATCCTGCATAAGTAATGGCTACTGATGTTGGCCCTACCATTCTTTAGAACTAATTCATAACAACTGAGCTTTTTTGGACATTTTTAAAATACAGTTAAGAATTGCATTTGCAGCTGATTTAAAAATTTAGATTAATTATTGACTGAGCTTAATAGTCTAATATTCATGATCTGAGATTGCAAAATTATGAGCATGTTACATTGACATTTTTATTTGTATTGAACAAAATTTCTTACCATTGTATCTTTCTGAGGAGACAGGAAAAATTACATATAGAATGTACCCTTTAAATTTATAATAGCAGCAGCTTCTGATGGGGCCATACCTCTTTAATGTCCACAGTAATTTTGCTACCTGGAAAACTAGTTTTGAGGAAAAAAACCAGCTCTTAAAATGATAAAAACTCAGATGCTAATATCAGTACCTTTTCTTAGCTTACTCTTGAACCTCCTGCTGCTAAGGAAAGACAGATAATTCATGGACTGATTTGTAAAGGTCTATGTTCCTCATAGCAGCAGGGAGCTTAGGATACATCTTACTGTGAACTCAGGAAATAGGAAGCACAATGCTTTGAGGCGGACTTGAAGAATTTTAGAAAAGGCAAGGGTTGATTGTGTGATTCAAGATCTCTGAGGACAACTTCTTGCCTGACATACATATCAGTGTAGATCTTGCCCATAAGACACAATTTTCCCATCTTCCTTACAAAACTGAAGTATTATTGAGCTTCTACAGGCCTGAATCTACCCAGTTAATTGCAGATTTGTTACTCAAACATGGCTTTTTTTTTAAAAAAAAGAGGATGTCATATTGATAGGTTTCTTTCTTTTTATACTAAAGTGTTGCTTATGTTTGCAGACAGTTCTGATAATAATATATTTTAATGCTCTTTCTATTTAATGCCATTTTAATGCTATTTTATTTAATGTTGCTCTAAGATGGAAAATCGGGGCATGCAGTAAACAATGATTAGAAAATATCACAGGAGGTAACACTATTAGAAAATTGCATTATAGTTATAATAAGGAAACCAAGACAGTAGACTAAGAAGAATCTAAAATCAATATTGAACTGTAAGGTCATGTAATTTGATAACATTGTAAGCTGGTATCAATGTGTTTTCTGTGCTTGAGTGACAAGTCACTTGATTCTTTATCCAGGAGAGCCTATAATCTAAAATGTTAGACTTAATGATCTTTGTAGTGATCATATCTGTATGGTAGCCAATATCCCTTTCATGTGGTAAATATTTTATAGCTTTTTTCAGCTCTGAAGAATACTAATAATATTAATATTCAAGCAGAGTTCCCCCCACCTCTCCTTCCTGAGGAGGAGTTTAATTTCCCCAGGCAATCGTGTGTATCTATTCTCAGATACGAACTGACCAAGTGACATAGTCAATTGGTTTGATGCTGAGAAAAACTTCAGCTTATTTACTTTCCTAAATAACACTCCTAGTCCCACTTCAGGAGCTTTATACAACATTAACTTCTGAAGACTGATTTGTGAGTCTCCTTTGGGAGAAGGCGGCAATTATCTTCAGCTTCTGGCATTATTATCCCTCTTTTGATCACTTTTCCACCTGGTAGGACAAATGTCAGACCTACTCAGTATATGGTAACTTAAAATTTTACAGCAGATCAGATCACAAATCAACATGTCTCCTGTGCCTTAAAAATGTGCCCTTGGTCCTGGGAAGGTATATATACATGGTCAGCTATGTATGTGTAAGAGGCTGGCAATAATGGACAGTTCATTATGGCTACTCACATGCTAAATGTGCTTAAGTGCTTCCTCAATTTAAGTAAAAATGCTCTGAAGAACAGAGCCCATAATCAGCCTCAGTGAACTCAAAGGAACCACTCACGTTCACTGTTTAATATGTATATATACATTTTATAGCCCTGAGGTCAATGCATGTATTGACTTGATTCCCTTATGCAGCATAAGAATGCAATGTGGTAAGACTGGTGAACAAAGGTTACTTACAGCATGATCTTAAATAAATACCACCCTGAAAGCTCACATTCTATGTGTTTTATTTACCAGTGAATATTAGCTTCTCCCTCCTCCTTTCTTCTCACAAATGACCAGATATATCCGCTTCTTGGATATCAGAATAAAAGAAACAATGATGTATCTTATTAGCAAATGAATATCTGGATCGAATGTTACATTATATCAAAAGTTAAAAGCACACTAACATATACCACACAAAATGTTTAAAGTGCAAAGCTTTTAAGTCCTTTTTTTTAAAAAAAAGAAGAAGAAGAAGAAGAAAAAAGCATGGATTGTATAAGATTTAACATGAAATTTGCTAGACATCTGAAATGTATTGGCATCCAGGGAACCATCCCATGGTTCTCTGATGAAATCATCATATGCAGTGGGGTCATAGCAGATGCTGACAAAGTACACCATTATCAGCATTGTTTCAACAGAGTCAGTGGAATTAATGAGCAAAGAATTAGGCCCCACACTTCAATGTGTACAGAATTTAGTATTTTTACAGTTTCATACGAACAAAACAAAAATCTTTATTGCTGTCATAAGAATTTCCCACATGCTGCTACAAGTTCTTAGCATGTGATTTCTCAAACTCACGCTGACAGGAATCTGTTGCAGGAAGATGGCAGCAATTTTAAGACAATAGCCTTATGAATAGATATGTTAAGGTATGTGATCAGCAGATGACTGCATATTCTCAAGGGCAACTGAGACAAAATGTACCGTGGGAAATGGGATAAAGAAACATTAGTAGATAAATAATTGAATTATCTTAGACAACATTTAAATTACACTGTTTCCCAGTGGATACCACTTTTCTTCATTTAAATGGACACTGCTCAGTTGAATGTTAACAGCTCCCACAAATGTTCCTTTGCTTTTCACAACAAGCTTCAGTACACGGCCTTTGAGCTCTGCGACTCTGTCATACACAACCTGAAATATTATACAGTGAAACAGAAAAAACACATGAATTTGTGAATCTATTTGACAGGCAAAACACTTACTCCAATACAGCATTCAGGATGATGATTACAACTTTGTAATAATTGCTATATCCTGCCCTCCAGAATCACAAACTACTAATCATGAGCCCAATTCACTCAAGTTAGTGAATTTACCTCAGAAATATATTTGACCTTATGTAGTTTATATAAAAGAGATTCTGCCAGCTTAGGCTTGTGAAATCTGATTACCAAGCATTTGTAAATAAATTTGAAACCTGTGTTGTGCAATGCTTGAGAAAAAATTAGGTATACATAATTTTCCCTGTGAAAATTGAAACTCTAACTTAAGCAGAGTTTTGAGCTCAAATGTGAAGAAATATCAGATCCTCCATGATGTTCACCAGAGAAAGATAATATGGCTGATTTTCTGGAGAACAGATTCAGATGGAGGGTACTTATCACAGACAGCAGCATGAAAACATAAGATAGGTAATTCTGTAAAAGTGTAGATTATTATAATTTTTAAATATCTTTCCATAGCAGATGCTTTGATAAATGGTATTGCTCTTCTGCAAAACTCAGGAAAAAAAAGGAAAACAGTTCTGATGTAAATTTTTTTTAAACCTATATGTATATTGTATTTGTTACATGTTCCTTAGTAGTGCCTTAAAGCAACTTTATGCTGCACTGATATGTCTTATAAAGGTGTATCACATCAATGCACAGTACCTCAGAATTTTTTCTCAGTGCCGTACTTGTGATTAAATCTTGTGCTACATACCAGAATTACAAAAGATCAAGCCAAAGCAAAACGAAATTTTCTTCTAACCAAGAATTCTATAAAATTTTGTAACTGTTTTAGATCCAACAAACCCACATCATAAAAGAGATAATAATCTTCCTTTGAAAATTGTCTGTATAAATTTTACTATTTCAATACAAATAACTTTATGCATGATTCTGGATGCTAACTGTATCCAAATGTGCCCATTATGAAAATGCATGCATTTTTTAATGGAATCATCAAATATTAAACAGGACAGAAAGCTCAGCCCACTCAGTAGAAGCTGTAGATGTGGAACATCCCTGAGATTGGACCCAATTTAGCAAGTGGAACTTACTAAATTTGGATGTTTTTGTTAGTCGAGAAGTGCTGTTAATACTTCTCAAATTAAACGAGACAGCTTGCTTAGCATCTCTTTAGAAAATTACTAAGGCCTATAGTTTTTAAAATATCCTGGAAATTACCTTAATACTATGAGGTTAACACACTGAGGTTAATTATGAAATGTTAATGGTGTATTTTCTGAATTTAAAAAAAAAAACAATCTGGAGTGATAGACTAACAAGAATGAGCTGCATTCAGAACAGATTCCTATGTTTCAGTCTCTGCATTAATCAAAAACTGCAGAGTGAACTGCATGTGGGTTGACAAAATGTGCAAGAATGCTCTCAGCTAGTTTCAGGCCTGAAAGGTAAGCTTTGTTAAGAGAAGTACATTTAATCTAAAATTTGTATGGCTGGAAATGTTTTTGCTATTTTAGTTGCAATGGAAAATGCTTGAAATTTTAATACCTCTGTGCAGTTTAAAAAGCAAATGCAGTGACATCCTGTCACTTCAGGAGAATGAGAAAGTGAAACTGCCTAAAAGGAGTTTGCTATGTGTCCTGGTTTTGGTGGGGATAAAGTTAATTTTCTTTCTAATAGCTGGTATAGTGCTGTGTTTTGGATTTACTGTGCAATCTCAATGCAGTCTATACATATGGCACTGCTGAGGAAAAGAAAATTCAGACTGAGTCCCCTCTAGCTTGGATCTCTGCGGGCTGGACTGCTGAGTCCTCCCTGTACAGACTCTGCACCTGCTAAGAAGCAGAAACGGCCATGGGAGACATCCTTCAGAGAGGGATAGAGTTTATAGAGGCTCAGCCCCAGCAATGTTCCTCACGCTGAGCGGCAAGAGAAAGGTGGTTCTGAACTTCACAGGTGGACGCAGGAGGCTCAAAATTATTTCTTCTCCCAGCAACCCAGGCTGGCCCCGGCCACCCCTGTGGGATGGCAGAGTAATTTTGTCTGCACTGCAAGCTGCAGGGATGTTGCAGCGAGCGCTAATCAGACAGGACATCAGGCTACTCTGGCAGCAAGCACCAACAGACAGGACATCAAGCTCTCTAGTGTAGGGGGATAATCGGTGCTGTGGGGATGAACGGCCACTGCCACAGGTTGTGGGGGAAAGAAAAACTGTCCCACTCACTCTTTTTACCTGGCTTTTACTGGAAAGGTCTTACCAGGGAGCAACGTTTCCTTTTCCATTTACAAACCTTTGGAAATAGAATCATAGAATGGTTTAGGTTGGAAGGGACCATAAAGATCATCTAGTTCCAACCCCCCTGCCATGGGCAAGGACACCTCCCACTAGACCAGGTTGCTCAAAGCCTCATCCAACCTGGCCTTGAACACTTCCAGGGATGGGGCCTCCACAGCTTCCCTGNAAGTCATAGTATGGAACAGCTGTCATGAAAGTTGTGTCTGGTGCATTTCAGTTTTGATGTTTACTGTGCCTATTTCACCAAATTGTACGTGAATTAAAAATTCCAGCTTCTCTGTCCCCCAATGGCATATCCCCACCAAAATCAAAGTGAAATGATGAAGAAAATCCAAAGAGTAAGGACAGGTACAGGAAGTGATAATATAGTTCAGGATAAATCTATGATTTGGTTACTGAAGTGATACTAATGTTACTGTAGAAAGGTACCTTGTTTCTTTGCCAATATATTAAAGATATCACCTTCAGCTGTTGCTTTACATCACCAGAAAGTGTACATGTAAGAGCTAAGAAATCTTCAGTACGGTGGATCACAACAGGCGTGAACTGGGGTAATGAACAACTTTCAATCTTTGCACAAAAAGAGTCTTTAAGTTTTGAGCAATGACAGACCTTACAGTGCAGGGTAGGTGGTTTTCAAATGATCCCAACAAACTGTTTCTAAAATGGTATTGCAAATTCATCTGGAGCAGGATGTAGGGACAGAAGAAAGGTCTGGAGATAGCTGAATTAGTATGTGGATAAAACAAATGCCACCTGCCAGAATTTCACAATCAGAACAGTTAAATCCTGAAATGATTGTGTAGTAAGAACATTTGCCACCCATTTATACAGCTAGATCAAATGGAGATGAGTTATCACATGGCCATTCAGCAAATCAGTGGGACAGTTTAGAGCTGGAATTCAAGTATTCCTGGCTCCAAAAAGAGAAGCACTGTTGACCTACAGGAGTCTAATGACATTTTAATCGCAAATGCAGGACAGTTGCTTCTCCTTAGGTAGCCATGGCACAGTTCCTAGATTTGCTCTTCATTGTCCAAATTAGCCTTTGATGCACGGTACTGGAGGGAGCGACTGTGGCTCCCGGCGCAGCTCCTCTCCTCCCCCTCCATCAGCCTGCTGGGGCTATTCTGGTTGTCGCAGGCCAGCGTCCCCTCTGCTCCCAGGGCAACTGCAGTAACACTAACAGACTGATATGGCCCAGGTATATTTGCTCACATCTGGCTGCACCCCAAGGGCAGGATGGAGAAAATTCCCTCTCGTTCTGGCTTCGTTATGGCACACACTCTGCTTTGGCTTGGATGTTTGCTCAGTTCGTGGGTGTGCATACACACGCGCACTCAAGAGACAAACTGAGGACAACATATGAGCAAGACCCCACTGCAGCTGGTTCTGGTCATTGTGATTTTTCTCAGCGAGAGTTTAAACTTAAATCATGCAGATTTATTTTCAATTTCTTTTACTTTCTTAGTTTCCACTAAACTACTTTGGAAACTCCCGAGTAACTCCTATTTATTCCTAACAGTGGTCTATAAGTTGCGTTCCATTTTTCTGTGTTCCTTCTCCTTTTCTTCTCAACCATCATGTTTTAATGCAATGTTATACCAGTGTGAATGCAACAAACTCCAAAGCCCAAATAAAGGAACGAGACAAAAAAGGAGTGTTTGTTAAAAGCAACTCCAAAACATTTGGCACAGTTCATTCTATTGTCAGCCCTCCTGGACTTTCACATCTTTACTCTCACACACGAGTGAAAATAAAAAATAAAATGCACTTTTGCAAGGCTGATAATTTGCTGTAGGCAGTCATAAGCAATAAAAGTACAAAACTAAAACCAAAAATACCCAAGAGAAGCACATTTCAGAATTTTCTCAGTCTTGAACACAGAGAGAAATTAATATACAGCTTCCTTCCAGCCATTTGGCTTTAATAAAAACTTATGAACTCATAAAAAAGGCTAGTACATTTCTGTACACAGCGTTTTGGACAGTAACTAACTTAAAAGACAGCTGACTTATATTTTTAGTAGTTTTTCTTCCCTGGGGCCACTTCTGCCTCAGTCTACCAGCCTTGGACAGAAAATGCATACAGAATGATAGCACATATGGAAGAACAGAGCTGCTAACAGCTCAAGCATTGGGTTTGAAATGTCCAAGTTCAATGGAACCATATGTCCCCACTGCGATTAGCGTTTCTGGTGAAAAAGACTGAGCATCTGTGAAGAAGGCTGTAAGTTTTGAGTAATGGATATTAAAGTTTTCATGGAATTTCTCTTAACAGCAGTGAGATGCTCCTTAACCACAATTAAATCTCCTCCCAGTGACTACTGTCTGACTGCAGACAGGATTTTGGATTCTCTTGCATTCAACTTGATGCAATAATGACTTGAAAGATAATTGCCTTCCAGTGTTGCTGGCTGGTTCTTGTCTGTAGTCCATTTTGGATACTTTACAATGAATGTTTCTATATAATCATATTATATTTCTTTGCTATAAATATCCTTCAAAGGTAAAGCAATTTGTTTAGACAGGTCAATTAGACTCATTCCACTGTCTCTTTGATTGTAAAAAAAGGAAAGGACATAACAAAACCCAAAGCCTAGCTCCCTCTTGTTCCACTGCAGTACCACAGGGAGGGAAATGTGTCTCAGCTGTTAGCAGCAATACTACTTGAGGAGCCTACTTACAGAAGTGCCGGAAGTCATCAGTGTAAGCAGCTAAGTTTTGTAATCAAAGACATGTGGGAAATGAAAAAGAAAAATATTAAAACTCCAGGACTGGGAAACTGAGAGATAAGGACTCTCAGTCTCAGCTGACTAACTTAAGCTTCATCATATCTTATCTATGAAACAGGGTGGAGTGGTAATATTTTCCATGCCTTACACTTTAAAGCCTGCTCAAAAGTGCATTTGTAAATGGCTTTGAGATCTTTAGGAGATTTGCTATATGTAATAATTATAATCTCCAATTTCACCTACTGTTTGGAGCTCATCTGCCCTTACAAAAGAATATAGTTTATGCCACTTCCCATTCTGTCGTAAACGTTTCTCCATACAAACATTTCTTTTCACTCCAGAGGCGCGAGCACTTCAGTGATGTGTGAAATAATTATATATGGCTGTGAACTGCTAGCATTTTGACATAAAAAGAACTGGGCTATTTATTATTATGTTATCAATTTGGTTGTCTATTTTCAAATGTGAATTTGAGTAACAGCAGCCATTCAATTAGTAATTTTTACGTTATTGTACAAATCTGCATTCAAAACAGTCTAGGTTTTGGTGCAGTGATGCTTGGTCGCATTTGGGTGACATGTAACTGTGGTTATGGTGTAAGGCAGAGCGGTGTGAATAACGCAACTGCTTTCCTGCAGAGACATAAAGAGGCTGTTTCACTTCTGAGAAAGACGCAAAGTGAAGATTGTCCCCATTTGTGGTTCAGCTTATGATATGCTCCTTCTTTTTGATCGTACTCATTGCAACGGCTCTGAATGCTGTATTGTTATTTTATTTCAAGAATGGGCAAAGAAAATCAAACAGCTAAGAAATGGTGGATGAAAGTGAATGGTACTCACAATTTCATTGTAAGTAGGGTCAGAGCTTTTTGGAGCTGTTCTTGTTTTCCTTCGACTGACCTCATAAGGATCTGGCAAAAGATAAAATTCAGCGTGTGCACTTGGGGGAGAGCCATCTGGGAGGCGCTGAAAAACAAAATGGTCGTAAATATGAATGCCCATGTTCTAGCAATAAAAAAAAATGAAGAGTACCAAATGAAATCTGTACTTCAAGCAGACACAGAAACATGTTATATTCTCAGTATTCTCTTGGCTAAATTGGAGTGCTAGTGCAGTAAACAACAGGAATTCTTAGAATTCAGCTTAATATTGAATCAGGAAAATAGAAATGAAATAATACAAGAACAAGGTGAAATTGCCTAGCTTTAATATTTTACGTTCTGATGGAAAACCCTTAAGCCTCAATCTACTTTAACTCAGCTTAATCTGATACAAAGTCTACCCCTTCCATTTTCCAGTGCAATGCATAGAAACTGGATTCTAGCCAGTAAGCTCCTATTGATTTTAACCCCTAAGTAGCAGTGCCGGTGCTAGGGAGAAATGATTGTTTCTAAGGGGGTTTCATAAAGCATGTTACTACAGAAGAGCCAGGAGCATTTCTTGCAGCAGTATGGGCAGAACAGGATTCTTATAATAACAGTCTTTCCGATCTCTCCCATCACACAGCTGCAAACTCTCTTTAATTTTCCAGTTCAGATTACTGAACAATATTCCAGATATTCCATCTTGTGGTAGCTACTCAAGATCAGAGCCAATCTATTAACCAGGCTCAGTCATAAGCTAATGCTGGTGGGCGGAGAGTTTTTGGTAACTTCCAAGCAGCTGTAAGGTTATTCCTAAAGCAACATTACAGTTACTCAGAAAACACATTGGTAGTATGAGATGCTTTAAAAGAACACACAAGAAACATAATCATGAAAAACTGGCACAGGTATCTTGCCAGCGTATGTCACTTAGTGCTTGTCTTATAATTAAGCAGAAACCTTTATGTAGGTAACGCAGTATACAATCAGAAAGCACAAAATGGGGCATATCAAAATATCAGTAATTCTAATTGTATTAGCAGCATTTTAGGCAGCAAGTTTACCTGACATAGGCAACCCAGTGACAGGATGCAAATGAAAATGCAGGCAAAAAGAAGAGATCTTAAAATGTTTGGAACCGATGAGCCCAGAGCATTACAAAGGCAGTTGCATTTATATTTCTCATTGTAATTTTACCTGGCTCAGAATAGTTTCTCAGATTTTGATTATTCACAGTACGTGTCTAGAAATATGGGGCTTTCTACAGGCATTATCAACAACGTATCCTTGTGATAGGAGAAACCGCTGGTGTCCTAGCAATAAATAACTTCTCTACCGGTAAGAAAAACAGTGCTTGTGTGTGTGAGCAATGAGTTCCTGCACAACAAATCTCTAGTTTTTGTTATCTGAAATGATCCTTCAAGGCAAATGATGCGGTCAACTGCAAAGCTTATTAATGCTATCATCAACAATGTACAGCATCAAAGGATGCACTACTCAAATCATTACATATTGTCAGCACTATGTGAACAATTAATGTTACTATTGCCAAGCTCCCCAAAGTACACCTGATTTAAAATATCCATGGGCTTTAGATAGATGGGATTCAACCGTCAAAATAAGAATGCCGTTACATGGCAGTGAAACTAACAGGTATTTTCTAGGACAGAGTACCATATTGTTAACGCAGGATTTATAATTTACACTGTCCATTTGAAAGCCCATCTCTATTGATCTAGGACTATACTGAAACTTCAGTCAAAGATTACAAGTAACAGTAAATTGAACAGCCTCTTAAAAATCAGGAAGGAGAAAGAAACATAGCCTGAAATACCAGTCCAAGCATCCAGGATCCTAACTGTAATCAAGCTCTTCCCTTCTCAATGAGTAGATAAGCATTACTGTAACTTGAAGGTCAACAGATTTTAGTTGTTTCAGGCAAAAAAGGGAACATGGTTAAAAAAAAAAGAATAAGGGGGTGTCGATCTTGAAGAAGACCTTATCAGCTCAACTGCTGAGGCCCAGCTCAACAACCTTCACTATCTAAAGCATGGACATACAGTACAGGGAGAGTCTGGTAAAATGTCAGGCTTTACAAATCATCCCAGAAGTGTATTGCCTAATCAGGGACCGTGTCAGAGCTAATTTTGAAAGATGAGGTCAGCAGCAGCTTCAAAGGGCACCAGGCTGAGGAGCCCAGATGGTAGGTAATGGGCTACAAAGGTAACAGAGAGGACGGCTGCATGCGTCCAGTTCTGCTCGCCTTTGAGCTGCCCAGATAGGACAGGGTGTCCTCACTCGTGCGGTGTCCCACCGCACACCTCAGGACAACAAAGGCACAGATCAGGGCAGCGTCCTTTGCATTTGAAACTGGCTCAGTCTGACATTCACCTGCCAGGGAAAGAATCCAAGCTGATTGCCCTCTGCTTGTTTAACAGGACCCGGGTATGCTGAAGTGCACGTGATGAATCGAAAAAAAGTCAGATAAAATTGCCACTACACCTTTTGAGTTGCTCCTTGTACCCCGCTGGCCATGCTGGCACATTATCTAGCCTTCAGCCAACCAACCTTCCTCCATCAGCCCACTCCTTCCAAAATCTAAGGAAGGCACTTTGCAGTAGTGCTGTGGCCACGTGAAACACGGACAGAAAACTCCTCACTATCCCTTTGAATGTAGCTAAATACATATTGAAAGAGGTGAGTGGGAGGAGAGGGTCAAGAGAGAAAATCAAAAAAGAGAATATTTTAGCAATTCAGAGAAGAAAACCCAAGGCAGAGCAGTTGCTCTGGGATCTTTCAGAACTAAAACAAAGCCACTTTTCATGAATAGTAGCAATCAGCAGCCAGACTGTTAGAGGTAATTTAAACTGCAGCCACCTGAATTCCAAATAGAGATCTTAGTTCTGGTTGTTGGGTGTGGGGTTATTTTTTCCCCCTGCTTTACAGATAACATTTTCCCACTTCACCTTCCCTTGCCAGGGAAAGGCAAATGAGCCATTCTAAATTCCACAATTGTCCCGATTCTCCATCTGCAGTGGCACTGTTATGCCATCAAGCCACCAAAAAGCTTCAGCTGAGCACTCTTCAAGCCAGATCACAGCTTCCACTTCTCAGCTGCCCTCCTCTGCCTCCTGATGGGACACAAAACGTCTAACGAGGGTCTCTAAATGGTAAAAAGGCTGTGTCCCACTACACGCTCATCATTCCAAACTACTGAGGAAGAGCAGGCGTAAATCAGCCATGGCTTTACAGGAGCAGAGTCTGGGTAGCTCGTATGATGAGTTTGTGCTGGCTGCTCTTTTGATGGGCACAACAGTTGAATCTTTTCTTGTGAAAAGCCGGCTTCACTGAAGGATTTCTTGCGATAAGACTTGCAAAGGCCGTGGAAGGAGCTGTACTTTGCTAGACCTTCCCCTACCAGGGACACAGAGGGATCTTGGCAGTTTGATAATCACAGTGCGAAAACAAGATCAGGATCAACATGGCAGACATATTTTTTTAAATCCAAAGTAGGTGAAATTTGAAGTAAACTGTTTTATTAAGACAACTGACATGGCAGGCAAAAATCCCAAGCTTTTGGGCAAACTAGTCCTTTCTCAGGCTTTCGCGTGTGAGTCGAGCATTTGTTTGAATAAAGGAAAATGGAGAAAACATCAGAATATTTTTTTCTTTCTAAAGATGATGTCTTCGGTCATATTACAGTGCCACATTTAGTGAGCAAAACCCCTGGATTATCATTGCACTTCTAACTCAGACTGCATTGGCACATTTGTAAACTTAGGTGAACATGAATATCTGACCTAAATGCCAGTCTCATTCGCACCAAAGAATACCTGTTCAGCTGGGTCCATTATAAACAGAGTAAGATTTCTAGCAGACTTATAAGTAATTCCAAAGTCCAGCAAAGAACCCTTTTATTGTTATTAATGGATCAAAAATCACTGAATTCTGTCTATAGTCCAGGCCAGAAGGAAAATCAAAGGGTACCTTGGGAATGCCATTTTGCACTTTAACTGCTCTCCAAAACCTTTATAGCTTGAACGTACTTGTGATCAAGCAAACAGAGAAAAACAAAGTTTTGGATTTAATTCTATTTATGTTTAATTCTGCAGTCATTTCATTAACCCAAAACCAAAGGAAGTTTACTTCCTTTAAAAGAAGTTTCTCCCCATTTAAATTACTGTCTTAAATCTTCGATGGTGTATGCTTGTAAATAAATTCAAGCTATAAAAATCCGTAAGGCTGGAGAGGTATAAAACCAAGTTCCCAACATAAATGCCACAGCTCTCCTTGCTATGCCTATGGACAAAAACCAGCAACCCAGTGATTTTGACGTGCCAATACAAAATTTTGAGTTGAATTTAGAAGCTGAGTCCCTGTACTTTCTTCAAATACAAATAAGCCACTATTGAACAGTTTTCTCAGAGAATGACCTGCCTACTTGACCCTGATAATGACTGATGTTTTTAAGGAACTCAGCTACAATTGCCTGTATATATGTTCAAAAAAGCAGTTTATTTTTGAAAAGTTATTTTCTCCTAAACTCAGGCAGAAGGTGATGAAAATATTTAAGAATAAGGATGAGTGAATGAGAGGAAATAATACTCTGGATTTATTTCTCTCCACATCTGTAATTCAATACTCTAAAACTAATACAGACCTGTATCTGTTATGGCTGTGTTCCATTTTTCACTCCAATTTTATTTTCCAAAACAAAAAAAATATTGCTATTTATGCCCAGAAACCCACACAGATAGGTTACATCCTGTGTAATTTAATTTAAAATATGCTAGCTGTAGCTGGAAAATAATGGATGAAATTCAATTAATTTTTCCACAAGAATTACATTATCCTAATGACTTTTCTCCCTTGATCATTACTAACCATCCACAACTCTCTTTAAGGATGGATTCTTTGTTAGCATTACGAAAGGCATAACTACTTCAAAATTTGCCATATATTAAACTATGCAATTTAGCAACCAATATGAATATTGAGCCTTACTCGTATGAATTTTAACGAAAGTTTTATTTTTAAAAAATGCACTTTAGGGATAATTTATTGTAAAGCTTTTTAAAACTCACCTCTTCCTAAGTAACATCAAATTTTCTTTTTAGGTGACTATTGCCTCAAATTTAAATCATGATGTCATCAGTTTCTCTTAGTGTTAGACAGGCAGAAATTTTTCCACCTTTTGTCCTAGAGTAAAACGGATTGATGGCTCCGGAACATTTGATACTTCCAGCTGCTGTTCTTTTTTTTCCCGTTTTTCATTTTCAACCATCTTGACAAAAAAAAATATAATTATCAAAGGTGACTTGTATTAACTAATGCCACCTTTCCTCCTCTATAGATAACTTCCTTTCTTCCCCCAAAATTGATTTCCTGGACCACTTCAAATCTCAGTTGCTTTCTTTCCCTTCTTCAATAAAAAAAAGAATTCCAGGCTTTAGAAAGGCTCCCATTTCAGCTACTGCCGCCAAATTAAAAAAAAAATTAAAAAAATTGTTCACTTTGTCCAGTAGCTCTCTCTGTTCTCCTATCCTTTACCTTCATCTTGTGTTTTTCTCTTACATGCACTGCCGTGAGAATTTATCTTCTACACAGGGAAGAAAGGACTACAAAATATCCCTTAATGTTTAATATTGAGATATCCCTACTCCTTTAAAAATCATGTCACTATAGCAAATGGTTAGAAAAAAACAGCTACAAAACAAAATGTTTATATATTAAGTGTAGACATGAGGCAGATTTGATTATTATCCAATAAAGGAGGATTTAAAAAAAAATCCACAGAAGAAATCAGCCTTGTACCCCAGCAACCTGTATAAATTACTAGCTGCGTCTTGACTAAATGAAAACTAGGAAGAAACGTGGAAAAGCCATCACTGCCGCTACATTGCCTTTCACTTTCTCCAAGACCCTGTGTAACTTAGCAGAGAAAGGCTAAACCCTGCCTTTGTCAACTGCAGCTTAATTAACAAATACAGCCTCTGCCTTAGAAAAAGATAACATCCTCTGGACTAATTCTAAATTTAAAGAGCTGAGAAAGTAATCAGCACTAAAACAATGATATTACAAAGCAAGAGGTTCCTTCCAAAACAGATTAATAAAATATATAAACCTTCAGGACAAACGGGATTGCTGTGTGAACCGGTGGTTGTGTTGTTACTTCATAACTGCTAACATGGGACCAAAGACCCTTCCTTGTTTTTCCTTTGAGCTCTGCATATCCCAAAGCACAGAACGCCTCTTTTCTACGCTACTACTAAACTTTTAGATTTCCTGCCACAAAATATTTTCAAATTACTTCAAAGAAAATTCAAAATAAAATCACATTTGCAGTAATTAAATAATAATTACAAAAGAAGATAATCCACTACGTAATTACGGTGCACCCTGCACTGTCTGCTATTGGCAAGACAAAACAGAAAAGCAACCAGCCAGAAGTGACAGCACAAATAAGGTATTTATTTCCCAAACAACTGCCTTTTTTCACCTGAAATTTCAAAACATTGAACTGCTTCTCCGCAAGGTAAGTTTTCTTTTATTACACTTTCTGGTCCCAATTTTTCCCCCCTCTTCTCTGTGAGCAACTTCACTCCTATTCCTAAATTCTCTCCTATCTCATACATGCACCCGGGTATGTACATAAACAGAGAAGACACACTGCAACAGAGGTCACTGGCATGGAGGTCAATGGCAAAGCAACAAAAAAAGAAATGTTTATCTCAATTTAACGCAGGGAAATAAAAGATATGTTGCTTCAGAACAGCACATGTTTTGTTTCAAGGAAGTTCTGGAAAGTAGTTTTTGAGGGGGTGTTGTCTACCTTTCAGAAATCTGGTAGTGCCAGTGGTGTCAGTGGAGCAAGCCTCCAGATGGCTTTCTCGCTATGATAAAAATACAGAGGTGCTCTATCCGTGTTATTGATTTTAATCTCCAAATATAGCTTATTCACTTTGTGTGGTCCAATGCCTTCAACATCCTCATCAACCTGCCTGTTCTGCATGTAGCTTGTCAGTGCACCAAATGGGTGAAGAGCGGGTGCTGTTTATTCATGAAAAAATAGTGCTTTTGTCATTGCAGTTTATTCCAGCCCTTTCTCTCCCAAGTGAAATAAGGCTTTTTGGCCAAAAAAAGCGCACAAGTTTACTGGTTTGGCTTTACTTGTAGCAGAGTAGCAAGGACTTGCATAGTCTGGCTGTTAATAAAAGATGGTATGTGGCATTCCTAACAGGGGAAACAGTGCTGGCAAAAATAGGGTCAAGAGCTGTCCCGAGTCACAAAATCTCTAACAAGTGAACGAGCCAACACTCTCCAAGGTTCCTGACTGTCAAATGGGAAAAAATAACCCTCAGTCACTGAGCCAGAAGGGAAGCTTCACAGCTAACACCCTGCAACGAACACACCAGTTCTAGGGAAAAATGTTGAGGTGTTGGCCTATCGCAGTGTATATGTGAGGTAGAATCACAGAATCATTTAGGTTGGAAAAGACCTTTAAGATCATGGAGTCCAACCGTTAACCTAGCACTGCCAAGCCCACGACTAAACCATGTCCCTCAGCACCACGTCTACCCATCTTTTAAATACCTTCAGGGATGGTGACTCCACCACTCCCCTGGGCACCCTATTCCAATGCTTGATAATCCTTTCTGTGAAGAAATTTTTCATAATATCCAATCTAAACCTCCCGTGGCACAACTTAAGGCCATTTCCTCTTGTTCTGTCACTTCTTACTTGGGAGAAGAGACTGACCCCCACCTGGCTACAACCTCCTTTCAGGTAGTTGTAGAGAGTTATAAGGTCTCCCATCAGCCTCCTCTTCTTCAGACTAAACAACCCCAGTTCCCTCAGCCGCTCCTCATAAGACTTGTTCTCTAGACCCCTCACCAGCTTCATTGCCCTTCTCTGGACTTGCTCCAGAATCTCAATGACTTTCTTGCAGTGAGGAGCCCAAACCTGAACAATATTCAAGGTGGTGCTGCAGCAGTGCCAAGTACAGGGGAATGATTCCCGATACAAGCCAGGATGCCGTTGGCCTTCTTGGCCACCTGAGCAAACTGGTGGCTCATATTCAGCTGGTTGTTGACCAACACCCCCAGGTCCTTTTCTGTTGGGCAGCTTTCTAACCACTCTTCCCCAAGTCTGTAGCGCTGCATGGGGTTTTTGTGACCCAAGTGCAGGACCTGGCACGTGGCCTTGTTGAACCTCATACCATTGGCCTTGGCCCATCCATCCAGCCTGTCCAGATCCCTCTGTAGGGCCATCCTACCCTCAAGCAGATCAACACTCCTGCCCAGCTTGGTGTCATCTGCACTTACTGAGCATGCACTCGGCCTCCTCGTCCAGATCATTGATAGATATTAAAGAGAACAGGCCCCAATACTGAGCGCTGGGGAATACCACTTGTGACTGGCCACCAACTGGATTCAACTTCATTCACCACAACTCTTTGGGCCCGGCCACCTAGCCAGTTTTTAACCCATCGAAGCGTATGCCCATCAAGTCATGAGCAGCCAGTTTCTCCAAGAGAATGCTGTGGGAAACAGTGTTAAAGGCTTATACTAAAGTCTAGGTAAACAACATCCACAACCTTTCCCTCATCCACTAAGTGGGTCACCTTGCTATAGAAGGAGATCAGGTTTGTCAAGCAGGACCTGCTCCAAACTTATGAAAACCCACGCTGATTGGCCTCATCACCTGGTTGTCTTGTATGTGCTGCGTAACGGCACTCAAGATGATCTGCTCCATAACCTTCCCCAGCACTAAGGTCAGATTGACAGGCCTGTAGCTCCCCAGATCCTCCTTCCGGTCATTCTTGTAGATGGGCGTCACGTTTGTTAACCTCCAGTCAACTGGGACCTTCACAGTTAGCCAGGACTGCTGATAAATGATGGAAAGTGGCTTGGTGAGCACTTTGCCAGCTCCCTCAGCAGGTATGGGTGCATCAGTGTTGGTCTGGCTAGCACTCACGCATGACCTTGTTTCAGCCATTAAACTCAAAAGGGGCAAATTCCACCTTCCCTTACACTAGGCTACAACTGAAATAAGCAATTTCAGTGGCACTGGGGGAGCTGGCACAGCCCCGCACCACTGTAGCATGGTAGAATTTGCCTACTGCTCCCCATCGGAGACTAACTAGAAAAGCACTCTGCTGTTAGGGATTTTTTTAAAGGAACAAGTATTATTTGTTAAATATTTAACAAAACCAGGTTTTTTCTTGTGAGGAGAAAGACAGTTCTGGGAAACAGGCTAGACCCCAAAAGATTCAGGGCTTCCTAAGAACTATGTAAAAAGCTTCTGGTTTGCTTAAGTCATTTGAAAGAAAAGCCCATCTAACTCTGCTTAGAATAAAGTAAATAAAATGAAAGCTGGCCTGTGATACCCAGAAGGTTCTAAGGGTTTCCCTTCCAAGCCTTTATTTCTATAGAGCTCTGAACCCAGAATCGAACACTTTCAGAAAGATGAAGAAAGGAACTGAGATGTAGCTCTGACACCCTGTTTAAAAAGAGTCATTTATTGTCTTGAGGATCCAGAAAGAGTTGCATATTAGGATAGACACAACCCCCAGTGAAATGGGGAAGAGTCTGTACACCCACATTACTATAACTGTCAGGTAAAACAGGCTCGTGACTTTTACTGTCCATCAGTAGCAGCAGACAAGGAGGGCTAGAATTTAGCTCCAGCAAGTAATGATACAGCTTTGTGTACATATACCGTTTCTGAATTAACAAAAAAGAAAAATGTCTTAGAATGGCTTGTGTCCCTCAATCTAAATCCTGAGCTCTGAGACCCCTCTAATACTTCACCAGTGCTCAGGGCTAGATTACTGGGTGTTTCACACAGCACCAAGTAGGTACAAAAAAATTACCAAGGCTGCAAAAATAATATAAAAGAAGGCAACTGTATAATCAGAAGTGTGAATGTATTAAATGTACAACTCCCAGTAAAAGATTTGAGCAAGAATCACATAGAAGGTTTTTTTCTGAAGGAGAAGGAGGTGACAAGATATGTTCTAGATTCCCGAACCACATGCTGTATTACTATCTTTAAGTCATTTAAACGCCTCTTTTTTTGCATAGATGAAAGAAATCAAGCTTCAGTCATGCTTTAAAATTATATTATTCTATGGATAAGAAATGTTGGTGCAGGGCATAGAATGAAGAGACCAGATTTCATGAACAGATCTCTGAATCTTTTATTCCAGAATTACCACCAAGCCTGTAAAGAAGCTAAATTCCATTGCCTTCAACCCTGTATTATTGTTGTGCTTTGAACATTTAATTTTCAGATGACTATTTAGTCACAGAGTCTATGACACTGGCTGAGATAAGACTGCTCCAGTTTGCACCGTTACGTAGATCCCAGAGTTTCTTCTGTCTTGAATAAAGCACAGGGGAGAACAAATACTTAAGACAACATCCCCATTTCACTTTTCTTTTGAAATCACTCAGAATTAACACCATTGCTGCCTGGTAGAGGGTATGAGAGAAAATTAGCCTTTGAGAAAAGAAACACAAGCAAATGCTGTTCTGTTTCTCTTTTGTCACATACGTATTTTTTTCTCTCCCTGCCTAGGCACAGACAGCAAGTGAATATAAAAATGCATAAAGAAATAGTGACACTGTTATCTGTGTCTTCACCCTGCACTATTTTTCTTCTCAATTTCTAAATTAGTTTAAAAAGTCTGTATATGCCTGATCCAGATTATTTTTAATTTCTCAAACTGCACAGAGCTCCCCCCACTTTTCTTTAGATTATTCTACAGCTTGCTATCTCCCTTTGTAAGAAAGCATTTCATGATATGATGCATGGAATTTCTGCTCCTTAATTAACTCTCATTACTTCTACTTACGCTCTTGCTCAATGTGCTAAATAATTCCTCTTGAACCTTGCTGTCTTCTCCCTTAAATATTTGCACGATTGACTTGTGTCCTTGTTAGTCTGTTCTCAACTAAGTTAAGTTTTAGTAACAATAAATCACTCCTGAAGAATCAATCAGTCCCAAGTAACTCTACTGAGAACTGTTCTTTGAACTTGTATTCTAGTTTTAAAAAAATGTCCTGAGAGAAATATGTTACTATCAAAGCCTTATAAAGATGAACTACTTTCTTTCTGCACCATGACATCAGGATCTGGCCTTTCTCATTGGCATCTCTCATAGCAACCTCATGTCTCACCATTTGCTTGTTTTATCTTCACATTACTGTGGGATACAGATCTATACCTCCCCGAGGAAACACTTTTCATTTGTCCAAGCTGGTTGTAGGGTTCTGGAAATTACTTTTATTCTCTTGATCTTGCTATGTCTCCACTATTATTTTTAATGTTTTCTTCATTTGCAACCAGTGGCCAATTTAATTTATGCTCACCTTCATCTCCCAGATCACTCATATTACTAAAGAGAGCTCACTGTTGTTGGTTGGTTTTTTCTCTTTCTTATTCAACACATATCAGCTATGTAGGGAATTACTTATTTAAAAATTAGCAGCTAGAATTTAGAGCTGAGGCAGTACTGCAACTGTGACAGATTAAAGGGTTTAACAAGAAATAATAACACAATTTCTGTACAACATATTTGTCAAACACCTTTCATAACAAATATGTTGGAATCCAACAGTAATCCCTGTGCAACAAGAACAGACCTCATCTCTTCCCAATTTAGACTACTGCTGAATAGTAGTACCCTTTGTTTGTAGGTGTTCAGCTAATTTTCAGTCCAAAAGAGAACATAGTCGATCTAGGCTAATTTCCATTAATTTTTAAAGTAAAAGCATTTTCTATGAATATAAAATGAAATCCAAATTCTTTATAACCTAGAGCTGGTACAAGAGTTTTCTTTCCATGGCTTTTTATTCTGCTTTTCTGTGCCAGTCTAGGGAGAACTCCATCTGAATGTGTTACTTCCCTCCATCAGCCAAACTGCTGATTTCACGCTGTCAACAATACTCTCTGAATAACTTTTTTTCAGCTCAAAGAGTTTTTTTCCACTTGTTTTCCATCCCTGGATGACTGACCAGGCTTGGCCTACCTATGCAACTTTTTCCCAATCCCTGTTGGCTGATCCATGGGCCGCAGTAAAGAAAGCAGGATACATTAATAATATTCTGAAATGATAATATGGCTTTTTATTTAATTGGCAGGCATTGTGTTGCTGGCAGGTAATATATTTTCCATTTAAATCTATATAATGATATTCATAAAGTGTAAAAGTCAGAGAACCCATGAGAGGAACAATGAGAACCAACTAAGACCGAACAAAAATCTCCACCCCTTACCCACCTCAAGCTAGAGACAAAACCCAGCAAAGGCAGTGGAGCATCTACCTGTATTGTACATGGGAACTTCCCTCTAGCCCTGCACCTGCAGGCTTAGAAATAGATTTCAGCCCTGTGGTTTAGGGAAAGTTTGGCTCTCACCTTTCTTTCCAAAGCATTTAAGCCATCACGTCTCACAGACGTTTTTGGAAGCAATTTGTAGTCGGATGGTGTAGGACATGAAATGGAAAGAGGCTGGATGTCTGTGTAAGCCTAAAGCTGATTACTAATTCGTCACCCACATATCAGCTATCCCAGAATCATTAATCACCAAGAGTGGTACATGACAGCTTCAGAGCTTTTATAAAAGGAAAGCTGGAAGTAGTTTTGGAAAGTATTGTAGGAGTTTATTTTTCTTCCAGCAAGTTTTCCCCCTGTAAAATTGGCTCTGAATTCATCACCCACACACGCTTTCCTGAATTCTAGTAACATTTTACATTTATTGGCATGAGGTTCAGGATAAGTTGGCTTTGTTTCTCCTCCCCACTACCCCGAGGAGTTATTCTGTCCACAAGAAGTATTGGGCAAAAATGTTTAGCAGTGAGGATTGAAAGTTTAGCTGCTTATCTAGAAAAACAGGGCATGCCTGAAGTCACGGCAATGAAGTAGGCAGACAAAGCAGACTTCCTTCTGAGCCAATGCTGAACCACTGTTCCCTTCTGGTTGTCTGTGAAGCAGGAAAAGAAATACAGTAGCCAACCTTTTCTGAACTTCAGAAATGGCCTTCTTTTGCCTCTGGTGTCTTTTTGAATAGATGAGCAAGCCCAGCAGTGCAGCAGTAGATATCCCGGCTGTTTCTGGCTGTGCAGTACTAAGCCAGTCCATAGTCTGCTCTATGTAAGACCTGGTACCGTCTTGATATCCCCCATTATCTGTGTTGGTTAATACAGACGAATGGAACTGGACTTGAGCATTTCAAGTTCAAAACCTACGTGTCTTTCAATTTTCATAAATCCACCTTCACAGCTTCTACGCAGATCTAGGACCCTACGTTTTTTAAGGTAGTCTCTCAGGCTTTCTTCCTAGCACTTCCCCTGTGTTCCTATTCCTGTCTGCTGCCATTTTTCTGGGCATTATGCTGCCACAGCTGGACTGGTTTTGCTCTTAGCTACAATAAATCCTTTCACGTGCCAAAACAAACCTCCCCTCAGTTCCTGTATCTTCCTTCTAAGACCACTTAGTGCACTTTGCCAGGTACTGTACTACTGTGTTTGCACAAGAAGCCTGCCCTGTCTCATTCCCTCCTGCTGCCATATCCTCCATGACTCAGAGGTCTCCTGTTTTCATCCCTCCACAAAGGTTTCCTTCTAACTCAGCTTCACTTTATTAAGGCAATAGTGCCTGTACCGCCTATGCATAAAGTGCCTGGTGTTGCACTATCTGCATTTGAGTGGAGCAAGCAATGCCCCAAGAGGCTGACTTAAAATTACATACTATGTATATTTGGAAAATTGCATTTTATTATCATCGTGGCTTTTGTGTCTTTGAAAATTAGATTCAAAGTTTTTTTTCCTCAGCAGCCGTAGTGACGCCATTCAAATCATAAGTTGAAGCAGTGAGTCTGCTGTGAGTCACCTGACTTACAGAATCTCAGGATTCAAATAAAACTATGAATTGCTGAGGAAAATCTTGAGACTGAAACATTGTTAGTATTTTATAAATATCTGTTTAACAGAACTCATCATTTAAGACAGCACCCACTGTCTTAAAACGCAGACAAACATTTGCAACCAGTCTCAGATCTCTCTGTTCAGCTTCTCCGTCTGCATCGCTGGTCTAGATGCAAGTATTTTCTCAGTGAAAAAAATACAGCTTGTGCTTTACAGGAGGTTGGATTAGACTAATGGTCCTTTCCAGTTGCAAAAACTGTAAGGTTGTTCTTCTCCATTGTTGGTCTTTGAAGAATTTTTGATAGTTTTCTTCAAGCAGGACTGGCTTTCATAACACATGACTGAAACGTTGCAGTGGTAAGGGAGAGGACATTCTGAAGCAGATCTAGGGATGACTGACTTGTACATCTGCAGCAAATATGGCACATGTGGATGCATCAGATCAAAAGTGCCTGCACTGTGGAGTTCGTGCACGTATCCACATTACACAGCCCTCTGGCAGGTCTGCAGCAGATCCATGCTCTCTCAACTGCTGTCACGGGTTTTGTTTATGACATCCCACATGAACGGGCTTAGCTTCATGAAAATGTCCTGCAAAGCTATAGCATTGCACTCTTTTGACTTCCTCCTTTAAAGAAGCTATGTGACACTTGACAATGGCTATAAACGACACCAGCTCCTTATGGATTCCCTTGTGCGTTGTATATTTGCACAGCAGGATCTAGATCTCCTGTTAAAACCCCTAGAAGTAAATCCACAGAAATAATAAATAGTAAATAAAATTTATTTACATGGATCAAAAGTCTCTATCACAATTCCTGTCAGTTCTGTGAAGCTACATTTGGGATTAATTTAACCCACTACAATTATTTTCACATCTGAACACATCGTAAAATCTCTATAAAGAGATAAATTAAATGGGGAAGAGCAGCACAAAAATTATTTACTATAAATTATGAAATAAAACAAGAAGGCAAAGTAATCTCTGCACAGATGAACCACTAAAATATAATTAGTGAGACTCTGCAAAAGACTGAATATACGTGAAATAGCTTTAACATGTCTTGAATAAGATATGATCTTGGCATACTTTTAAAATCCCTACTCAGCTCAACCGAAAAAAAAAAAGGAAAGGAAGGAAAAAGAAAAGAGAGCACGTCAGAGAGATTGATCTATATGACTGGAAAGCTGAGAAGATTCCTAATGGGATAAAGAACCTTTCTCTTACAGGTTACTAGTCTGAAGGCAGTCCAGCATCACAGTACCCCAAAGCACTACTATTTCATATTTCAGGTCAGATGATGATGGATGGATGGCCGGATGGAAGGAAGGAATCGGAAGCCCAGGATTTAAAAACATGATTGCCTAAGTTAGGCTGCTAAAATAATGACCTTATTTTCAAGTCATGAATCATTGTTAAGTCTTACTGAATTTGACTCCTACTACTTCTCTGCAAACTCACTAAAATGGATTTAAGTTACCTACATTCAAGAGCTAGACAATTACTTAAAGTTGTATTGTCCCTTTCCATAACGAAGTGAACTGAACCCTGGATTTTATATTTGCTATACACAGCTGTCTATGCTGTAATTTATTTTCCTTTAATTAAATAGCTGGAACTTTCTAAGTTAAAGAACACCGATAGGAGCCTATCCACTTTAAATAATGGAAACAAGGTGAAAGACTGCTTCCGACATCTGTAGCTCTGTTTGTGTGCATCTCCACATTCCCCACTTGAACTCACAGTAATAGCATCAGCATGGCAATCACTTAAATATACCCCTCCCACCAACTACAACTTTACCAGAAGGTTATCAAAGTCACTTAGCTTTAAAAAGCACAATATAAAAAATAAAGAGGGTCTTACACTACATCCTGAAGGTAAAGTTCGCATAAATTGGACCTGTCAGCAGAAGTTGCTCTCACCTGTCAAGGTGGTGCACAGGAAACAAAAGACAAGTCTTTTGGGACAGAGACTTATTGGATATTATAAACCAAAATGAACATGCTTGAATTGCAAATCAGAAGCCAGAATGGCCAACAGAGAACAGTTGGAAGCCTCATGTGTCTCATACAACTAATTAAATATTCACCCTCATTTTCATACTGGCTGGTGCTCACATACACTCCTCAGTGTGGCCCCATTTAGGGAAAGCAATTGCAATCCAGTTTGGGATGGAGGCAGCATCAGTGCATGCAATGAGAAGCCACAACAGTTAACAAATGCTCTAATCTCCTAGCTAAACAAAGATAGTGAAGGATTTCTTTGCCACAGCCATTACTTGAGACCTGAGCAATTGGGAATTCAAGAGCACGTCTAGGTGGCCGAACTCATTATGAAACAGCAGACATACTGCTCCAGCCGAGAGATCACACACGGCACTACCTAGATCTCTCAAGATATCCTCATCAGGCAATTTCACCTGTCTTGTGCTGCAGGAACGCTGCCAGCTTCCCCCTCTCATAGTCTGGCTCCAGGAACCCACAGCACTTACCACTTAGCCTCGTGACAGAGAGCGTGTTACAAAGCTGAGAACCACCCCGCCAAATGGCTTCGCTTCTTAAAATACACCTCTACTCCCTCTGCCAACTTCTTCCCTGTTCATAGATCAGTCATGCTGGACTTGAAAGAAACGTATGGATAATCAATCAATAACACCAGGCTGACATCCTACAAGAACTCATACCGCTGCATGATGCCTTATGTCTGACTGGTATCAAAATGTGTCAGCTGAAAGAGCCAAAATAGTCCTCAAAATTGGTTTTCTCTATGGCCTGGAAAAGGCCATTACCATCCATTATGGAAATCCGGTTCCTGTATCTGTCCCACACCTGTAACCATACTAAGTAAGCTCAAAGGAAGAAAGCAAGCGTTAAATGATAACAGAACAGCATCGTTGTTATTTTGAGTTAAAATAAGTTATTCCAGAAAGGCTGTTTGAGGATTAATGTTTTCACAGTAATCTGCAAATGCAAGGATTTATGAGTTACAGATTATGATAAAAATACTCACAATGTTCCTCATGTGTTTCAACATTATTGTCAGACGGGTGCTCTCGTAGGATATGACTAATTGTACTCCAGGCTTATGATCAGTTGACTGAGGACCTAAAAAAGGCCAGAGAGTCTGATTTTTTAGTTAACAGCTCAGCGGAAGTACATCTGTAAAATATTGCAGTACACATGAACTAATATATAAAAAGAACCTATTGTGTGCTTAAATCAGGGATGAAATTAGAAAACACGGATAAAGAAAATGGTCTGACATGCAGCACTCATTTTCTTTCCTGTTTATACATTGACAGTGAGATTTTTTGTTTTCTAATTGCCATCAATCTGAATTTCAGTGGGATGTTTATGCTTGAGTAACAAATAATTGAGGTGGTTTTCTTGGCAATCACTGATGACACTAGTCAGTATTATTGCATTTCTTCTGTCTGGTTCAAAACATTGCATTGTGGGGTTTTTTTCAGTTCTCAGCAGAAAGAAAAAAAAAAAACAACGAAAAAAAGAGCAGGTTTCCAGACCAGTTTCAAAACAACTATTACAGAAACAACATCTGTATCTAGCATATATAAATTCTCCCTTCCTCATTCTGTATTTTTCCTGTTCCAGGCTGCTTTTCATGCAACCCACTGCTTTCATAGATTTTTCTACTAAGATGCATTTACAGAGTTTGATTCTGTTCCCACTGAAAAACCCATTTTTCAGTTTCCAAGCAAGAATGATCAGTCTCATAATGGGGAAGAAATGACTAAGCATTTCCTGTCCCTTCTTTCTGCTGGAGGCATTAAGCCAGCTGTCCTCACTGCCAAAAAGGTGTGTCCTTGACGCTGGGTAAGTAACGTGGCTTACCTGCCCCACAGAGACAGCGGGGAAAATACAGATGGTTTTTACCACAGCATACCAGGTAATGGTGAACACAAGAGCCTCTCCTCGGTATCTATCTGACCTTCCTATTTTGCAGTGTTAAGCCTGAGCAGAGTGGACATGAGACATTTCGCACCACTTGGGCTGAGACGTGGGGTTCTCCCCACGTGGTCATCACCAAAGACAGCCCAGATACTGCCTGCGTGAACTAGCCTGGTTTTACTTATGCAAACAGGGCTTCATTTAATTAGCCCAAAGCTGTATTACAACCAGTATTATATATTTACTACACTTGGAAAAATAAGAACTCAGTCCTGCTAACCTTATGACAAAATAGTGATCTCTCTTGAGCTGGCCTCTGCTCTGCCCGCCTCCCTGTTGAAGAAGTAGCTCACCTTGAGACCTCAGACAGCAAAGTCCTGCTCCCCTGCATGCACCTTGGGACCTACCACTGACACACCAGCCTTAAACCCGCTGCAGGGTGAGATAATGCCACGAGACAAAACAATAAAGTTGTAATTAATTCTTTAAATAGAAACATGTCTTTTAAGGAGAGGAAGGAATGAGAAAGGATGATGAAAATGGAAGAACTGCCATCACACGCGAGGGTTATGCGCTAGCAAGGGCAGGCTTTTTAGAGAGTATCGGGACCGTTCATCCTCAATAGCAGGCAGGATTCCCATGTCTTCCTTTCAGCCTCAGCAGACACGTGTGCACTCCCTGTCGCGCTCTTTCTCTCTCTTTTCCACATGTGTATACCAGAGCTGTTACAGCCATGGTTGTAACAGCAAGAAATCAAACTCCCTCTCTCCAGCCTTTACTCTGTTATTCAGCAGCAGAGGGGAAATTATAATGAATAAGTTACGTTGGCTGTGTTTTTCTGAAGAAACCAAATGTGTAATCTCTGGAGTGAACAGATGCTAAAATAACCGCTAAGCAGATAGAACTACAGTGGTGTCATGTACTATTGACAGCCAGAGAGCTAGCACAATTGTCATTTATCCTAAGGAAAAGAATTCAAATGAATTAAAAATAACACAGTGTGTACATACAATTGCCATAATATAATTTTTCTAGGCAGCCTGGATATCAACACTTCTGAGTTTCTGATGTTTGGACTGGAATTTTAGAATATGAATCCATCTCCAATTTCTTCCCTTTAGAGACTGCAAAAATACATTTTTAATCACATTCTAATTAGAGAAGGGCCTGAAACAGACTCTTGAAGAATTGAAATCTTATGAAGAAATCACTAAGCTGGGACTTAGAAGACCGAAGTGCAGTTCTTAATTTGTTATTCTCCTTTATGAACTTTGACAAATCACTTAGCCAGACTGTACCTTATTTCATTTCTTGTATGCAAATAAGGACAGGGAGGGATAGGGGATGAAAACTCCATGAAGTAGACAATGCTGAGTTTTTTCCAGGGTAACAAAAAGCCCACAAAAATCAGTTCTTCCCGCCATCATGCAAAGTCATTGTACATATTTTTTTTAAGTTGTGGGTCCTTTCTCCTTTAAGTTGCAACAGGAAAGGTAGAATCCTAGACCACCAAACACAGTGTAAACACAAGAGGAGCTGTGTTTTAACATACAGGCACAATTCACTTGCAGGGCTCTGTTAATTCTGTGAATTGCAGTGGGTCATCCTGGGCAGTTTAGCAAGAGCAAGAGATTTCAGTGGCTAAATTACATCATTAGTATTCAGCTGAACACCGTGCCTTTCCTCTCCCACCAGTACTACCAGTGCTTTTTTCTGCACTACTTAACTTGTATAGTGCAAGTGCTTATATCCAGTCAAGGAATTTCTCTGTGGGAGTTGGCATTTTCATTTAGAAAAAAAAAATGCAAATAAGTTTCTAACCAAGCTGAAAATAATGAAAAACATGGGAGGGGAAAATGTATTTCTAATTGAGTATGTAAAATGAAGTCTGAAACAGACACTATGGGCATGGCTATTACTAAAATATTTGCTCTTGTTATGTAATAAATTGAGTACTAACAGAAAAAAATAAAAAAATTAAGAGGAAGGAAAAGAAAAAAGTAACAGGGTGCAGGGAATCTGATAAACATGGAAGAAACTTCTATCACCCACATTTCATAATAAAAGACAATTACTGTTAGCTACACTCAGCTGTTACATTTTAGGTTTTCCCACATTCAGTGCTAAATTATAGCCTCTTTGAAGTCTAGGTGATTTTAGCTTAAAATGATAATAAAATACACATACAATAATTCCTTCCAGTCTATCCAGCTTGGGCAGATGGACTTGAGCTCAGGCCCTGCATTTTTAGGGACTGTCATGCTCTACTTGCACTCCATTATAGGCAAAGACCAAATGCTGGTCTGTTGTAGATACAGGACAAAGCTCCACTGACTTCAGCTGAAGCAAGATTTCCCTCCCAGGGACTGATTCTTTGCTCACTGGTGTGAATGCAAAAGCTGTCAAATATCAAACGAGGACCCTGGAGTTTGGCTGCCCGTGGAGAGAATGCCACTTGTAACGTTTTTCTATGTGACTCGTGCCTGTGTGTCCCAGCACTCTGCAGTGGAAGTCAGGCACCAATCCCTACTGCAGAAAAACTCAAACACTCTGCTAGTTTATAATCTCTTTTATCAAGGAACATAAACACTAGAAAACTGTGCTTCCTTTCTTCTTTTTGGATGACAAAATTAAGCCAATTAGTGTTCAAATTAAAGATGGAATGATCTTCACAGTAGTGAAGTATGCAGTTCTTTATCTAGATAGTCTTTTCTAGCATGTTGGAAAACTACCAGCTCTATATTCTATCATTTGTGCAATACTTTGATTAGCAGCATTTTAAAATAAGCTCTGCATTACACTTCGCATGATGCATCAGAAATATAAACAGCGAGGAAGATGCTACATAGAAGACTGACAAAATCAATAGAGAAACTGTAATTTAATAATATATTGCATTTCACAGGTGGACTGCAAAGCAATGTGAAAACACTAATTCGCTAAGTGTCACAGCACTACTGTTAGGGAGTTAAGTATTATTCTGTGTTCTGCACACTCAGATTTTCCTTAGACCTTTCTTCCTGGTGACAGACTGTTTTGACATCTGGCACTAAAGGATACTGGAACCTGGTTGGTTTTCCAGGGCCAGGGTTGAACGCCCCAAGCCAACCAGCTGCCTGCTTTAGCTACAGCTTGGGTTTATGAGCCTGCAATGTCCAACTTCAGATAGTCAGCTGTAAATACATTAACTGACTCTCTCACTGGTTTCATCCCGCCAGCCAGCACGAGGTGCTTATGGCCAGCCAAACAGCCTAAATGCAAGCGAAGTAGGAATGCAACTTGTGGCAAAAGCTTTACATCAAGAATGAGCAACTGCAGCAGACTGAAACACTACATAACATGAGCAAAACAGCCGACTCTCCTGAGGGACCATTCACGAGGACTGTGGTTTTGCATGGAGAGGTGTACTGTATGACAGTCTTCTTGGTAAGGCTGGTTCTAGATTACTATGAGGGTGGTGAGACAATGGAACAGGTTGCCCAGGGAAGCTGTGGAGGCCCCATCCCTGGAAGCGTTCAAGGCCAGGTTGGATGGGGCTTTGAGCAACCAGGTCTAGTGGGAGGTGTCCCTGCCCATGGCAGGGGGGTTGGAACTAGATGATCTTTAAGGTCCCTTCCAACCTAAACCATTCTGTGATTCTATGATCTTCCTTTAGAAGGACACAGAGCCAGTTTCTCTCCTGCACTAAATGGAGAGCAGCCCTTGAAAGCTTCTTAGTGGAGCACTAATGAAACATGCTAGAATTGGACTTGCGTTGTGCACTGTTATAACCAATAGCAAAGACTTCACGATTTCATAACTTTGGCAAAGCAGCCTGGATTATTAATATTTTCAGGAGATATAAACTCAAGAGAAGAAAAATAAACAGGATTGATATTAAAATTATTTTGATAGATTTTCTTTCTTCCTTGCTTTTTTTAAAGGATCTTTATAAAAGGCTGTCTGTGAAATCATTCCTGATATCTGCTCTCACTCCCTTGTAGCGAGCTCAGTATAATGAAATGCTGACAATATTCGGTATAATTCAGAATTTACCCCACTGGGAGTACTGAATCAGTATTCATGTCAAATTAAATTTAGCGCTGATTTTTAATCTCTTCATTGCTAGGAGCACAGTACAAATTCATAAATTTTAATTTTTATTTTACTTTAGTAAGTGTAATTACCTACAACATTTGTACATTAAAGCAGTGTAAGAGAAAGATGCTGGCTTGATCAAAATTCATAACCTGCTTCTATTGGGCATTCATTTTATTTTGTATTGATCCTAACTAAGAGACAGATGATTTGCTTGAGTAAAGGCTGAAAGAGAAATCTCCAGATTCATGGAAAGCTACAGCCCGTATTAAACCTGAGTTATTCTTCAAAACAGGCAAAAATTAAGGCCCTTCTAAGCTCATAAAGCAATGAAAGCTGTTGGGGAAGGATGTATTCTTCTCATGGAAATTGCCTCTCTCTTGCAGGCCCAGTGAACTTAATTCCTGCCCCAGACTGACTATGGCATTACTACAGGGTTTACTTTCAAATCAAGAGTGTTTCAGGGCACCCTCAGCAAACAAGAGCCTCAAGGACCACTGTGCTCTTCTCACAAACTCCCTGTTTGCTACCTGGCAGCTTAGCATGATCAGCCACCTCCTGCCTTAGCTGGACCTGGGTCTTCTCCTTCTCACAGGATGGATGTTAATAGGGTACGGAATGCCATGCGGCAAAGATCCAAGTGAGCTAGCTAGGGCATGGCAGCAGCCTAACTCCAAAAACAAGGGGCGAAGCACAGACTAACATATATGAAAATAATTTTTCAGGTGGGTAATTAGCACATGCATGGCTGGTCTTCCTCTGATAGCTGAGCTAGCTCATTTACAGCTAAGATCACCTACTTCTGCAGTTCACTGCAATCGACTGTCGAGCAGGTGCATTCCCTTCCTTGTTGATCAGAAGTGGTGCCATACCCAGAGCAACTCAGCCCTTCAGAGAACTCAGAACTTCTTGTTCTCTGTTTTTAGAGTCTAAACTCATTGAGTTCCAGTTTGGACCTTGTGTGCTACTGGTATTCTATCAATAAATGATAGCGATGAATTTTCTAGGCCAAAGGGCGGTAGTTTTTGTTGTTGTTTTGGTTTTTTTTTTTTGTTTTCTCCTGTATTAAACAAAGGTTTTCCCCTAAGTCTAGAACTGACGTGTCCAAACTTTAAAAGGCAGAGTTCCTGAGCAGGAAAAAACAATGTTTCTGCAACCATACTGCTTGAGGCCAGAGACACATTAATCTGCCCCAACCAGGTTGTGACCTTCACCTCCACTAACTGGATAGTGAAGAAGCAGATTGGGTTACTGTCACATAGCTTTCATCAAACACCCACTAAATACATTCTTACCTCTGTTTCTTTATTCTCTTCTCTGATTTTGATGTCATTGACAACAAAAATAAAGGGCTTACCCTTCAGGCTATATTGGCTCGGGACACCACTGTAGGAATTATGAGGCTGTAATTTATTTCTCAACTTTATTACAGTTCATGCTTTTGCATAAGACTTTTCTATGCAGATTCTCTGTAACAATTAGACACCTAAATATTAGTGAAAAGTCAATATCTTTCCAAAGACCTGGGGCTTCAGCTTCCTTATGCCTCAGCTCACTCACGTGTCTGCATCTTTGATTAGCCTACAAAGAGAGGCAGCCCACGGACTCAGACTACACGTTACACTTAAACTCTGGTTTGGATTTTCTGTGACAAGATTTAGCCTTGTATATTCCTAACACCTAGGACATCTTTGCATTATCTCCTCATTCCTTTGTAAAAGTTAGAGCAACCATTAGTAATTTCCAATAGTCATAATGGATTTAATATGATAATGGCATGCCCTAATCAAATAAATTCTACACAGGGGGAATCTTCCAAAGGCTGAGAAGCCAGAATGGGATTGATTTTGTTCTGATGGATTAAAAAAAATGGTCCCAGCAAAAGAGATAATGAAGGCCCTGTCTGCAGAGAGATTAAATTAACTTAATGGACATGCAAACTAAATCTGCAGAGATACTTGCACTCCTTTCTGACATGTGGATAACTGGTGATCTTGGAAAATATCCTATCACTTGGAGCACATAACAACTAGCTGAATTGCTGTGGCGCAGAGTGCAGCTGCAGGCTTCTTTATGAGATTTTATTTTGCCTAAAAACTGAATATGAAAGATTATTTTCAGTGCAGAACTAGTGCAGTGGAAGACAATAAACATTCACAGTTTACATTTTATGGTTTATGCTTTGGCTCTTAATGCTGTAATGCTGGAGATTAGATTAAATTAGGTGCTGGACAGAAGAGGGAAATGGGTTAAGTATTTAGATAGCATAAGGGAACGATGCAGAATCTCATTTAGTAAGAAGTGAATTACCAGTATCATTAATAATGTATGCCTAGGCATTAACATAATGTTCTGTTATTTACCTGCTCCACTCATTGTGAAAATGACTTTAGAAGTCATCCCTAATTTTCTTCGCTTGTTCAAGCACACATTGTGCTTTGTCATGACTCAGATCCTTTCCTCCAGATTCTTCTCTGAAGCTGTTGTTTTGTAAAACAAGAAACCTGCCACAGTTTGTGTAAATAAAATTTTACTTTGCATATAGGTATGTTTATTCAAAAACAAATGAAGCAAGGCTGAGGAGAATACATCAAAGTGAAAGAAAGCTACAGGTCATATTAGTAACACATTTTCAGAGACCCTGAGAAATCAGGAATTATTTGTTGGTATCTTTGTGTCTTCAGAAAAAGCCACCTAAGCACTTTAGACTCACCTTTGCATTATTATATTTAGTATTATTAAAGAAGTCCTTCTTAGAAAACAATTAAGATTGGTAATCCACATACCTAAGGTCACAGATGATGAATCTTCTGCCAGGGTATTTTTGGACCAATTCAGGAAGAAGCTGAGTACAAGCTCATTCTGAAAGAAAATAAAAAGACTTTAGGGAATACCATGTTGTGCTCTGTTCCTTAAATTATTCCCCTCTAAGCAGATTGCTGGGAAGTTTCTAATGTATATATTAGAGTTAGCAATAAGGGGAGCCTTTTCCCTCTGATCATGGGCAAGGACCCCAGGGAATGATTTCTACTCAGGCACTGGGAAGACAAAGGTGCCCCTTACCACTGACTCAGGGATGACGCATACGGTGCCTACCTGGCCCCTTTCTGTCAACACACTTCCAAACAGCAATGTGGCACACGGGCCACAGATTTGCATTCTTGCTTGATCTCCAGTGTCTCAAGATACGTATTAGCAGCTGCAACTACATTTACAGAGCAGCCCATCTGTGAAACAAATGCAGGAGAACATCTTTTCTGTGTATTGTGTAGTCAGCATGAAATTTGCCCTTGGCACAGGAACGACCCCAAGCATCTGACCTAATGTGTGCCTCCCAGAGGCTTAGATATTGTGCATACCTCCCTCACATGGCAGCTTAATGGACACTCACACTGAAAAGCTCCATACAGTTAACTCCTACCAGAAACCAACAGGGAGTGAAAGGGACGATCATATTTCGCCACCCTGTTTAAAAGAGTAATCCACCTTATGTACCACACTATAACTTTTATTTTAATGTACTGACCTGCACTGCTCTAGTGAACATATATAACAGGTAGTTACATTCAGCTGTAGAGAATTAAAACAATAAACCAAATCCCCAGATTTCAGTATTGTGCAAGGCAATAAAAATGTGAATTCTGAAATGGACTTTTATGATTCTGAATCAAAGGTGGACAGTAATTGCATTTTATTAGCTTTTTCATAAAGCTGTATTTCAGAATGGCCATTCTTTAAGACGGTTAGAATTGCTACATTCATACTGATGTTACTTGGACTGACACTGTAATGAATGGGTAGAACAAGAGACTTTTCAGATTCTAGCATTAAAATGTCACCATTGTTTTTTTCCAGGCCATGGAAAATAATGGGTCTCTTATCATCAAGATGTACTTCATGTAGCATTTGTCTTGTTTCAATTTGACAAGATGTGGCATGATTTGTGCAAGGAAGAAAGAAAAGGAAGAGTTTGGTGACAAACGCAGCTAGTGAGGAGTTAACATGTGGCTACAGCAGACAGAGGAACAAGATGTGTATGTCCAGCACAGAGATAAGATTTAGCAATCTGGATTTGTTTTAGCAGTTGCCTTTTATTTTTCGTTCTACTGTTTGGAGTTTTTCCTCCCACACTGATATTTTGAAGAAAAATCAGGAAAAAAAAAGGGATAAACCAACAGAACTGTTTTCCTTGAACTGAATGACAAATCCTTAAGCTATTAGCAGTGGACTGCCAATATACCTGTTTGTTCTGAGCATGACTAATTGCTCTCTCATCTCATGAAGTCAGCTTACAAAGGAAAGCCCATACACCTGCTTCAGTTTCCAGTAGCTTTAAACAGATGAGTTATTCCCTGTGGGACCTCAATTTGCTCTCTCAGCACAAGTCCCAAGTGTAGGAAAACTCAAGGGTTGAAAGAGTGTATTTTTGGCAGCTCAGCCTTTATTTGACAGCATGAAAATAAGCAGAGAAACTTAAGTAGCCCTTCGAGTTCAAAGATCTTGAGAGAAGTGGGCAGGAGGTGGAAGGAAGAAAACACTAACTGACTTGAAAGAGAAATAAAAATTTCCACACTGAGCAGCATGGCGTTCTGCTTCCTCTCTGCTTACTTCTTCAGCAATAAATGGAAATATATGAACAGAGAGGTTTGTAAACAGGAGGTGCAAAGATTGTTTCAGGTGATAGTTCCAAATTCTCATTTCTAAAGGAGACAGTTCTCAGAAAAAAAAAAGACATTTGGTTTGAGTACAGAAGTGGAATTCGTGAAGATCTTACATCAGGCAGGAATACAACAGGCAGGTACACTGCTGGTGCCACAGCACTAATTTCAAAGCTTTCCCTGTCTGTGTCCACTGTACTCAACAGGTATTGAAGCATGTAGGGAAGTGGCAAGGCTAATGTTGGCAAATGGAACGGAAAACCATAATTGAACAGGTCATGTTGCAGGGGCAGAGGTAGCAGTCTATCCAGGGCAAAGTGCTTCAAAAGCAATGGGGGAGATCTCCTACGTGTTTGTGGCAATAAGCATTTTGCACAGTTATTCATACAACAGCAATTTCTCCCTGAACTGTATTACTCTGCCTGCTGCAAGAGCCTACTGTTTACATTTCCACCAGCAAAGTGTGTAAGTACCTTCTTAAGTTCACCTTTTGCCAGCAGACCACCAAAGCACACGCTGAACTTTCTGGTGATTCCTAAATCAATTGGACTCCAGTCAACGGGACTGAAGTGTATGCTTATAATTAAGCATGCATCTAATTACACTGCTAAATGGAAACAGGCACATCAGAGCTTTGAACTTACGTATGATCAAAAGCACGTTGTATTTAGGTGGATAGAGTCCACTTCTAAACAAGCAATTGTGGTTACAAAGACGTGACCATAGGTGGGAATCTTGGAGACCCTGTGACAGTCTCGGCAGACAGGCAGGCACTGAGGACAACCACAAGCACTCACCTGCCCTTTTTTCCCCTGGAATTCTTACCTTTAAATCGGTAAGTGGAAACTCCCTAGAATACTGCCCATTTAGGGATTTTTAGGAAAGCCTCCTATCATTTGTCTAACTATTCTTACCTAATAAGACAACGATCTTCAATAGGTAATGTTGATATTTTTCCAGGTCAGTCAATAACATTAGCCTCTTGGGGAGCAGCCAGGTATGTATGGGTGCATCAGTGTTGGTCTGGCTAGCACTCACGCATGACCTTGTTTCAGCCATTAAACTCAAAAGGGGCAAATTCCACCTTCCCTTACACTAGGCTACAACTGAAATAAGCAATTTCAGTGGCACTGGGGGAGCTGGCACAGCCCCGCACCACTGTAGCATGGTAGAATTCGTCTACTGCTCTCCATCAGAGACTAACCAGAAAAGCAGTCTGCTGTTAGTGAAACACAGCCATATTTCAAGCCAGATTTAATTTCATTAGAAAGAAAAGCAGCCTCTCCTCTGCTTTCACCTTTCTTTTCAGCTGTGTTAGAGTAGACTTGGGGTCAGAGAACACCCATGCACCTGTTATACTTTAACAGGAGGGAGAATCAGCAGGAAAGAAAGAAACCAGAAAAAGCTGACCTTGCTGCAGCTATTATAACTTCAGGAAAGGACAGCAGAAAAGAGAGGGCTTTGAACCCTCCCCATTTTGGCTCTGCTGGATGCCTTGAAGCAGGAGTACAGGAGTGGTGGGAGTTTAAGGGACCCACATACCTCGGGTGCGCTTTGTACCACCACGTTATGTACCTCCATACGGGCACTACGGAAGCTATTTTCTCATCTCTGCAAATCCCAAGTAGCGCCAGTGAATAAAATACAAATGAAATATGGGAAGCTCTTATCAAACTTGATTACTTTTACAGTGTAAAACATCAGTCACTCTAGAACAACGCTGTGGTCCTGCTTCTCACTGTACGCTTGAAAATGAGTGAATGTAATTTACAATCATTTCTATTTACATCCTCTTTAAAGCCCTGTAAGTCACCATAAAGCTGCTTATAGAACATATCCATAGCTGATACGCTGTCACTGTTAGCTTACCTGCTTGCACTAGGTTTATCTTTGGCCCCAAAGTCCTTAGATAATTTGGTTACTTTGAAATTTTTCATAGAGTCAAAACCCAATATACCTCATTTCTTTTTATTGATTAGCCTGCTGTGCACCTGCACTTACTATTATGTTTGCCAACCCCTCCCACTGTGATAAACAAACCCCCTCAAACATCCAAGCCCACTGAACTCGTAGACAATCTATGTGAAGGATGTGGGACAAATTATAGACGTTTATTTAAGGCTATGTAGCAAGGTCAGTATGTACGTCTAGTATCTGAGCTATGTTATCAATAACAATATCTACAAATTAAATGCCACTTCTTTTAAATGATGAGAGATGGGAAGATTATCCATAGAATGCTACTAGCTGGCTGATGGTACCAAATGCACACGGCTGCTATATAAAACATTGTTTTATATTCAGTTTCAGATTTTTCACTTGTAATGCCCAAGCCAGGTGCAAGTTGTCTTTTCAAGATAAGCATGAAGACATTCAGCTTTGTGAATGCTGCTGTTTGACACCAGGGCCAAGCGCAGACTAAATTAATGGAGCCTTCCCTTTCTTTTGTGCCCCCAGGGAGTATACAACCCTCCTACAATACAGCAGTAAAATGACAAGCCACTAGGACCGCCCTGATTTATATGATAGATTATGAGATTTGGGCTGCAATCTCCATTCAGCCCATCACTCAGTTGGAGTTAAGACTGAAAGACAGAAAAACATAAAAGTGGTCATCTGCAGCTGCCTTTTGTCACAGATTTGATTTATACTTTGACAATGTATATTTTTGTCTTCCTCCATGTTACCAAGTTTCAATTTATTGTTTCTTGATGCTTCACCTCTTATTGGTGGCACCACTTGATCGCTTTGCCATTTAATGAAGCAAAATTCCAGGGGTCTAAACACTGTTGACTATGTTGCCTTGCTGATCTAGAAGGCCCAGGCATTTCAACGCATGCAGCTGATGAGCCAGTCAGCAATGGTGCAACCGGCACAAAACTAAATATTCTTATGGTGTGATCCCATATATTGCCACTGGTTTGGGAGGAGTAGAATGAAACTAAAAAAAGGTGCTAAACCTGGTTTTGATCCTGTCCTAAATGACTTAATATGACAATGAAGGTGCATCAACTTTTGCATTTTAGTGACTGATGTAATGAATATAGCTTGTTGTTCATGTATACGGCCTGGTGATGTAGTTATTTATAACTGAGCGTTAACACAGGAAAAGCCCTCCTATCCTAGGCAACTCTTCAATGAGTCTAAGGGGAAGTCAATGAATGAGGCTTATGCTCAAAGTAAACCACAGACTTAAAAAACCGCTTTGAATAGGGACGGGCATGAGCATGTTTAAGCATTTAAACTGGCCTAACAGCAAATACCTCTGTCAGCTGATGTTTCTGCATTTATTGGATCTGATACTAAAATTCAGAGATAGAGAAAGGTGGCTTGAAGTTTCTATTCTTTAAAGAAGGGTTTAAAGAAACATTTAATTCTATTTGAGGTACAGTGCAAATGAGAAGGCAGCTATTTTCCACCTCTCCTCCTTCGTTCAAACCATTTAGCAGAAAAGGTCAGTGACATTCTGACCTACTCTTAATTATAACACAATTTTCATAATCAGAACTTAGTCTGGACTAAAAAGCATGCACTTAAGGCATGACTGAGGAAGGAATTTGGATATAATCCAATCATTTCTTTATTTCTAGGATTTTTAATTACTTAATTGGTAGAAGCAAGCATGCAGTCAGTCCTGTGTGGACTGGACTAAACATTTCAGAGCTGAAAATGGTGTTTAGTCAATCAGGGTAATGTGTTTACAGTGACAGCAAGGGTATTTTATAATGAAATAAAACCTCTTCTCTCCATCTCAGCCAATACTACAGCATATCATACAGCTGCAATACAGCTATGATACTGTACAGGTACAATTCAGCAGAAAGAAATGACTGTGTCAAGAAAGTAAAGGGAACTCTGTTCTACAGGCATCTGCTCTTACAAGATTTCTTCACAAATTTCTGAATTAATTATTTATTCTTACACAGTTTTACTACTTCATAGGAATGACAGTTTGGTAATGCTTGAGAACAGACAACTCACTACATGGTTTTGGTCAGGCTCCCTAGCAATTTGAGAAAAAGGACAAATTTGACTGCAAAGTTGTCCAAGGCATGAAAAGAGACAAAATAATTGTATTTATTTTTATCAAGAAAGCCTTCTAGCTTGGCTTTCTGCTCAGAATGAAATCAAGAAGACACCATGACACTTTTAAAAGAATCATACCAAAGGGAAAAGTAAAAAGGAACCCTTCACCTGGGAATACAAAGCAAATTACCCACTGACTGGTCTCCTTGTTCTAAGTGGGTCAGAACACGTCACTATTTTCTAAATTTCTCACATCTCCCAGCTGGAGAAGCATACTGAAGTAAAAATAATGATTCAGTGTTTATAGAGTATCAATAACTTTAAAGGTTATAATCTAGAATTGCAGGTTAGCTGCATGGTGGTAAGCAAGATGATTTCCCGCATGCAATAGCACTTTACAGATAGAAACAATCTGCTCATTACTCCATTTATTACCGTGTCCTCCAAGTCCAGCACACCAGTAGCTGTGCAGCCCTCTTGGGCACAAAATCATTTTCTTCTCCTCGTGGTTCAGCACTATAGGCTGTAACCAGACCGGAACAGTTTTCAGTAACTGCATAGTCCAGCATGTTGGAATAGCCCCACTGGGCTGGTTCAGAGCCACACCAGCCTACGTCCCCAAGCAGATCTGTCCACAGTTCCCTCTGAATACCCTATTCATGGTTGTGTCCCAGTGTCCCAGCAGCAACCAGCTCCACGGGTGTGTGCTGCAGGACCATCAAGGGAGGAGGAAAGGCATTAGGAAGCCCATTGCAAGGCAGCATGCTCTGGCTGGTAACTAGCCCATTCACAGCCCATGGAGCGGGAGGGAGATGAGAGCTTCTGCGTGTGACCGGGAAATGTTTCCATTATTATCCCAGGGCTTTAAGCAGTCTAATTTTTCAACCGTAGATTAGGCTTCTACACAGCAGTGCTCGGCCCAAATTGAAAATCCATGTACCTTACAGCAGCCCAGAGCACAGCAGAAGATACAGAGCTCTTCATTTCTAGGTCACTGGCTTATATCAGTTTTTCCTCAGCTGTGACCCAAAGGCGCTAATGTAAAATAAACTCACAACCCTAATGTGAGTGACAGAAATTGCACAACAATTAACCCCGACTTGTGCAGTTTATTTGGCAAGGTCAGTCAAGGGAGCCAAGCACCCAAGTCAGCTGTCCATACCAAATTAAGTGTAACTCTGTGAGACAGATATTATCTACTCTCTTTAGAAATCTTCTCAATTTCAACTCAGGGCACAGAATTTATATTCATATTCATGAGAAAACTCTTGTTTGTTTTACATAGGGACAACTTCCTCTTTAATCTCCATTACACAGTCACAGCTGGGAAAGTTATATAGGCAGGCAGCATACATTTTTCTCCTCCTACAAGATGTTTGAAATTTTGGAGAAAAATCATCCTGTAACACCCTCTTTTGGCATCCTAGACTGTCTACGCTATTAAACCAAACGAGCCCCAGTTTGTGCTATGGCCCTGAGGCCATGGGGCATGACATGGCTCACCTGGCAGAGGCCCAAGCTCTGCTAGAGAATGTGCCAACACTGAGACAGCAGGGTCAACACAGGAGCTCGTGCCTTGGCTCCTTTGAATTTACCAGCCTCTACGTAAGCCTAGGATCAAATGTAAAACACTGCTTTTTCCTGCCTGTCTGACAGCTTTCCTGACAATGGCTGGTCACTGGAAGATGCCCCTTTCTCTCAGACTCTGGTGTCGCTTTCAGTAATTGACCATGCAACTTCTGAAGTGACGCAGTGTAATGATTTAACATCTTCCCAGGGTGCATGGGGCCTCTTCAGTGCTCTTGGTCCTGCCTTTTACGATGCTGAGGTGCATAACGCTTTGTCCTCGGCCAGAAAATGAAGAGGCTCTTTGCTACTGTTTCAACTTTCCATTTTGAAATGAGAGGAGAACATCAGATCTCAGAAAACAATACTGAATGAGAAAAGACCAATTTTAATGGACGCAACATATCATTCTGGTAACACTGAAACATTCTGGTTTTGGTCTTATGTTTGCAAAACAATTTCTTCTACATGTTAACTAAATTGTGAAATGAAGAGTATTTCTGGGCTGAAAGAATGGAACTTCTCATTTAAAAACTGTCAAAATCAGGCTTTTCAATATTTCAAAACTTACTCCTTTTTTAGACATTACATTCCTCAGAACCTACTCCTTACTGTCAAAAATTCAGTGAATCACTGCTTTTGGATGGCAGCAAAGGAAGAGAAGTTTTTTTGAAAAATTCCCTGCCAGGTCTAATAAACCATTTTTCAGTCCTTCTTGTCTTTGTCTTAAGTTCTGATGAATGCTACAATGGTTCCATCTCAAAACGGCTGCATCAGAAGATGTGTCATTTATGTCTTTTTCTTTTTTTTTTTTTTCAAATGAGACCATGGAAAGCTTCCGGAATCTTTTGGTACAACGCTACTAAAAGTCATATGCAACTAAAGTAAATACTGGAAGTACTCACATTAGCCAGTTTCCTGGATCCACTTAATAGCTGCTTCAGGTAGAGATTCAAATCCTTCACTCTTTTATGTTCAAGATCTGTAAAAGGTAAATGCCACGAGTGGGGAAACCTGCAAAAGAAGAATATTCGTAAGTGTCACTCTTGAACTGCATTTGCTGAAAATATTTCCAGCTCTACTTAACAGAAGAAAGTTAACACTTTCTAAGAGGTTTTGCAGGTAGAAGGGAGGAGTACAGTGTCCAAAGGATTGTTTACCCTCTGACTCTGGTTCTTCTAATAATTTGCTGATATTCTGTTTCATACTGTACTCCTTTTTCTGTCTAAATAATTAATTTTAAAAAATAATTAAAAGACCCCTAAAAGGTCCTTATTTGCATTTTATGGTATCTAAATACCTCTAAAAATTGGCCTTTTGTGATCCCAGGAAAACACTACCCTTCTCATTTTTTGCATTGTGCACAGCACAACAGATCTCTGACCTCAGCCTGGGGCTCATGCTATACAAACCCTTACCAGAGAGTATTGGATATCAAAGCCTTACAGCAACAATATGACATTTTATGAATATATCATTGCTCGCTTTTTTACCTCAGCTATTCAGAGTGTAGATAAGTTTTTCAGAGCAGGTCCCTGATCCCATTTGTAATTTCAGGCACTAGTATAATAAAAGTAATATATGAAAACAAATGATCATCACATAACAAAATCAATCCCAACAAAAGCAATAACAATAATAATAGTAATGTTCTTGCTGAATTTTTATTAAGATGAATTTCATTTCAGTTTAGTAAATAAACCATATATGCATAGAATGGCCTTATGTCAACTTTCAAATGCTTTGGTGGTTGAAAATGTCAAAACCCCACTTTTTTTTTACTTGAATCATCTTTGTGTTTTAGAGACAATGCACATTAGATCAGTCAAAAGGTTAGATTTTTAACAATACACATAATCAATTTCCATTAACCTTGCCCTGACAAGGACTATTTCTCTCTCAGGTTGAAGGAGCATTAGAAAAGCTATCTGTGCTAAATTGCACGTAATGGGGTTTGTGATATGGATTGCTAATATTGAGATTCATAACTAATATGTCCTCTGTTCTATGTGATATGGAAAGGTAAAAGTTTTGATCTGGTTGTATTTCACGTTACACCACTACTGTAAATAGTTAACCGTGCCTTGTTTACAAACCTTTGTTTTTCTGGTACAACTTTGTTTATCCACTAGACCTCAAGAGATATCTGAAGGCTTCAGATAAATGACTAAGGAGCCATCTAGCAGTGCAACACACTGAAGAGAGACACTTGGCCTGCCTTTTGAAAGGCAGCTGGTCAGATCCTACTTTGAACAGGTTTTACCCAGTTCCACAGCTCAGTGATAAGATGTCATCAGCTTTTCAAAGGCCAGCCAAATAGCAGCACATGGAGCACTGGATTCCCATCCCTAGAGAGGAACACTGACCAGCTTTGCAAACCACCCAGCTGTAAAAACAGCAAATAGCAGCCTCACCTAGTGAAAATAAAATGACTGAAGATGATTAAGCCACAGTTTTTGTTACCAAGAGATTCAATATAATTAGATTTTATGAACTGTAATTAGACCTGTTGGGTTGGGCTTTTTAAAGCTTGTTTTGTAACAGAAGGCCTTTTATGAAGATAATAGTGATTAACAAGATAGTGTAATTTATTTTAGCAGAGGACAAATTTTTACCCATCTTGTGTAATACTTCTGAGGAAGAACTCAGCACTGGCATAACTTAGTCTGCAATTAAAACAGCAAGGGGCAGGATGATAGCAGTATGTATGTATGACCTTTTGATTATTTTTGCCTATAGCACTGAAAGATCAGGGCTCAGTTAGGCAATGTACAAATGAATAGTAAAAGGCAATTCTTGCCTCACGAAATTACATTGGCAGGAAACGTAACGGGGAGGGGGAAGTGATATGACCCAGGATCATGACATACATGAGCTGCACAGCCAAAAATAGAGCCCAGTTCATTTGGCACACATAGATAACCTGTGAAAGCTTTGGGTTCCTCTGGGGCACAGAAAGGTCTTCTTTCAAGAGATGGTAGGGAGGATCTGTTTGGAAGCAGCTTAAAATTAATTAGACTGTATACCACAAAGAGAGGACTCTGGCTGTAAAATGTAAGCCTTCAGATGATGCATCCTAAGCACAGTGGCCAAACAGAGGCCAGAGAAACTGCTGACTGATGGCACCAATAACTCTGCTGCGGTGAAGGACAATATGAACCTTGTGGTAGTACTGAACACTTACTTAAAAGGCCTTCATGCTTTTGCTGAATTGTGCCTACGGCTGAAACTGACTCTGCACTTGTGAACACACTTGTGTTAGAGATGGTTAACTTCCCAATCATTTGGATTTTGAACTTTGCGCCTAGCTTAAGGAGATCAGAAAAACATAAACTTGCACCACGCACAGATATCCTGTATAGCAGATTCCATTTTCTACTTATTAGCTTGAAGAACATTTTGTGTATAAATTACATCACCTAAATGTTCTGTTGGGTGAAAAGATTTTTGGCCTTTTAAAAAACAATAATTAACCACAATTAATACTCTGTCTGAAACCAAATAAGAGGGAAGGTGCTAGAATGCAAGGGCTTGCTTGGGCCAGCTGCGCTTTGACTTATAAATATGGGCTAAATGTTTACATGTCAATAGCAAGATTTCAGATGCTGAGAACTCTGAGCTTTTGCCATTAGTTTCTTGTGATATAGCCAGTGTTTAGCACTTGTATGAAGCAGGCTCGTATTGCATTATTTCCTCCTAATGAGACATGAATATATACAATTTCAGGAAGCAATACAAAGCAGTAACCAAGTCCTTTCTGTTAGCAGTTCCAATTATTCTAGTAATATTAGACATTTTACTTTAAAATCATACATTTTCAAACTGATTTTGTGGTTACATTATGGAACAAGGCTTTTTCCCTCCTTTGAAGCATCTGGCATGGGCCAGAGTTTGAGCTTTGTAACACACAGACAGACTAATGGTCTGCTATGGTATGGCAGTTTCAGTAATAACTTCCTATAAAGAAATAATTAGGTTTATTATTATTAGAATAAAATCTGGAATACATGCAAAGCCTCAAACTGACAAAGTTCTTTCAGAAAACTACCCAAAACTTTAGCATTAAAGAACATACATACAAAGAAATATTACAAAATTAATTACTTTAACATAGTCTTGGTGAAAGATCATACAGTGACAGGTTACTGCTGGGACTGAATTGTGACAATAAAGCTCTGGAGGTCTTAGTCACAGCTTCAGTCTACTCAGATTAACCCTCTGTGAGTTCTGGAACTCTCTTTTGCAGTGCAAATGTTGTGAGGGACTTTTATTAAAGGTAGATTTATCTGAACAAATGGCTAGTATTACTTTTGAAATTCACTACAAAGTTTCTGAGGTCTATGCGTTTCTAAAGAGAAATATATTTTCCTTCAAAGGGCTGTGCTCACCACAGGAAAAAATCATAAATAGGTACTTGTTAAATATTTTATTTTACAACCTAATAGTTAGTGTGGAAATATCTCCAAATCAAAACCATGATTCAAGCACTTTCAGTATTTAGTGAAATTCCAATTCTCACCAACTGCTGCTAACCAGTTCATGTCAGTCAGTCATAGTGAGTCAAACTGGAGTCAAGTAAAATCCCCTCAGGTAGCAGAAAGATTCTCTAGAATTAACTAACCTAAAGCCACTTAAATGAATGCCTCTAACAAGCTTGGGGTAATATCAAATTTGGATCTGAAATTCATGGACTTTAAGTCAAAACCATGTTGTTTTGGCTATTTACATCAAGTCAAACATCAAAGACCTTTCTATTTTTCAAGCATATCACTTGAAGCTCAGCTTGGTTCAAGTAAAGGGCTGGTCTTTTTGGCCAGCTTTATGCTTTATTGTAGATTGAGCTTGAAGAGGGGCTTGTATCAGGTGAGTCAGTATGACTGTTTAAGAGAAGATTACTTTGTTCTCAGCAGTGTATGCAGTATAATGCATAAGCTGTTTGTAGAATACATAACTCCGCTTGTATTACCAAAGCCATGGACAATCATTACATAATGCAAAGCTGTTTTACATCAGACAGAAATAAATTGTGGGACTCACTGTCCCAGGGAACTGTGAAGAAGTAAGATTCAGAATATGAAAAGCAGGAATAGACATGCACACGGATAAAAAGTAATATTCAGAATTACTGCAACAAATGATAGCCTATTTTTCAAGAGTCATTAAACTGAATGATGTGAGGCACAAAGTATTGGGTTTTGGGGCCAGGACAGTACATAAGATTATTGCATATTTCTCAGCGGGGGTGTATATGCATCTTTTTGTAAAAAGGTTGATCACACCTGCCAATGTCAGAGATCGGCTTGTTTCTGTTCTGACCCAGTGTGAACATTCCTACATTGCTTTAATATATGGATTTTGCTATGAGTTTTGATCAGCATCATGCAGAGAATAAAAACTGTAAAAGGCCCTATCATGCCTTTAATGAAGTCAATACCACTTACCCTTTGATTTCAGGAATAGCTGTGTCAGGCCCAAGCTGTTGCCCCCTTCTCCCATTAAAAAAAGAACAATAAAATATATAAAAGTTACACTGTCATAATGCTCTGATTCAGTTTCTTCTGGGGCTGAATAGAAGGCTTGATAGAATATGTTGCATTGCCTTTGTGTTTCTAAAAATATATCTGCCGTACATTTTCCTCACATTTTTATCTGTGCAGAGAGAGAACCATTTAACAGCAGAATAACAATCGCTAATATGCTGCCTTACTCTGGGAGGACATGTGATGGAAACTGCTTCTGGAGATGGCTGTGAAGTTTTGAGAACTGGTCGAATGATTTTTCCACAAAAGTGACCACATTGCAGGTTTGCACCACCTGGACTAGATACAGCTGTATTGGGGAAAAGGGAGAGGCAGAAAAGAGAAATGATCAGAGAGGCACATTAAAAAAAAAAAAAATGTACAAGAGAAAATATAGGGTGATTTTAACAAAGAAAAACCTTTCTTTAATGTAGTGCCAAGTGCCAGAGAATTCCATTTGTAATTTATAGTCTTTGCTGCACAGAAAGAGAAACTTGCCTGGATAGCATACAACTCAAACACTGAAAGATCACTGCAGTGTGTGAAAACTAATAATGCACCATTAAAGCATCATATAACAGCCTCCGATTTCTATTAGGCTTCCTAATTTTATGCCATGCTTTCCTTCTGGATGCTTTAATTAGCTCTTGATTTATTTTTCACTATAGGGCATGAACTGTTCTCCTTAATGGCTCCCTGCTAATGGCTGTCTGCCTGGTGTTCTTTCTCTCTGGTAGCTCATTGCTTATTGCACCGCTGTTCATCCTGTGATCCTTTTAATGTGGCACAAGCACATCTCATATAAAGGAGGAGGGAGACTCACAGAAGAGTCGTTAAAGATCAAGGTAAATGAGGGCAAGCAAAGAACATAATACATACGGAGTCAGACTTTCTGTTGAACCCCAAAATGGTGGCTCTTGCGATTGACTTCTCTGCATCCAGCATCATCCATTCCTGGGGGACAGTCTCTGGAGCTGGAGGCTTTGCAGAGCTTGTCATTGACATCTGTACAAGGGTGTGGATCAAATTATTGAGTTTAACAGGAAAGCACTCCAAACTTTCCTTTATTTTCCTGAAGAACAAACAAACAGAAGAGGTGCTATTTATGCATCTGTTTTGTTTCCGTTTCTTGATCCTTGGTTTCATGGAGGCAAGAACCAAAAACCCCCAAATCTTGAAACCAACCTCACATGAACATGTACCCACATACACACCAGTCACCGCTGTTTGCAGCAGTACCGCATATCCAGCCCCTGAGTTCCACTGCTCTTGCCATAGCCTGTCTCATGGCTTACGTTGGGGTAGTTATCCTTCATGAGCTGGATACCATCAGCCTTCTTTCGGACGACAAAGACGGACAGAACATTTCCATGTATGTTATGAGGAATTCCAGGGTAGAACAACGTGTGTTCTCTTCAACAGGTAGGGGAGAGTGCCCTAACAGTTTATTTTTGGTTATACAAACCTCACATTGACTTACATGTGTTTGTGAAAAGCTCTTGCATCCAACTCGTGATTTAGCTGTGCATGATGCGTGGCTAAATCCTCTACCCAATTCTTAAAGCTCTATCCCTGTGGAACTGCTTAAGATGAAAAAAAAAAAGAAAGACAAATTTTCTCCCCCTATCTCTCCTCATCTCATCCCTGTGCAAAGCAAGCCAGAACACACTTCTAATTTCCTAAAATTTTAAGATCCTTCATCAGAAAAGACACAATAGATAAAAAAAAAAAAGCTAGATATACATGTAGATATGGACTGCAAAAGTGTTTTAACATCAAAGTGAACTCGACTTGAGAAATAACACTACAAGATAATCACTGGTCTTTGAAGAGCAAGACGCTGTACTCATTAGAAAACACTTGCCCTCTTGAATTCAATTGCTGGTTAAGAGCTATTTAACTTGTGATGCTAATTTTTTTTCCATTTCCCTGTTTACTTCTACAGCTCTCTGAAGATATTCTGGATAGGTTCTGATGTTATAGAACAACAGCCCTTTAGTTTCAGGCCATATGGCAGCAATCCTCTACCAAATTGTCAGGGCGCTGGGGTTTTTGGGGGTTGTTCTTTATTTTTTTTCTTCCAGTTTTAGACTATATCTAACTAGCTTACAAGGGCTGACAATACCCTTAACCACCTTCATCATCCCCTGTTCAAAGCTGAGCAAATGCTCCACCTGTCATTTTAAATTAAATGCTTATTCATGGGTTTCTGTGAGTGGGTTGGATTGCGTACTGCAATCAATTGAAATCAACTCCATTCATTGTATTAGCCTAATTTTCATGATCTCAGATATTCTGGCTAAAGTCTGTAGCTTCATAGTTGCAACCATACAAAAAGAACATTGTACCTGCGCATAGCTCCCTGGCTTACCCCCCCAAAATTGAAATTTCATTCAAAATACTATGTGACTTTATCATACAGCAATTAGGCATACTAAACTGAGGAAAGCAGATGTATATGTTTTTCTTAGTGTAATACAAGGAAAGGTATCTCTGAATTGATTCAGTTAATTATCTTAATTATTAATTACATTCTCCAGAAACAGATACATACAGACTATTTAATAAATGACACAATTTAACATTCAAAAGGAAAACAAGAAAACAAATCTTATTTCAAAATATTAGTAGAAAATCAATTCAGGGCTCATTAATTAGGTTGCATCTATAGTGAACTTCTTCTTTTTAACTCCTATGTATTTAATTTAATGCATAGTTTAAACACTTCCTAATTCACTAGGACATGATTTAGGTTAAAGAATCTGTAACTGGGCCATATTATAACAAAGTAGTTAGGGAATTTGCAATATTACCATGAGGCATATTAACTCTGCAGCTAAAACCAGTGCATTTTAAGTCACATAAAGAAGGCCTCTGCTTATAAACAAGTATTAATTCAGACATCATCTCTATGCAGAACAGCTGATACCAGAATACCACTACTTAAACAATTCAGTATTTTAATGGATTAATGTTCTTTCCATGGGTCCATTAAGCTTCTAAAATGCTTTTAACACCCAGATTGCTCAACATATACTTTAAAGCTAAACAGAGGCTTTTGTTGTCATTGTTGCCGATTTTCCCTGTGAGTTATTTTAAATGTAATCATTTAAAATAAAATAAAAACAGAAATATAAGTTGTTTTCACCCTCTCTCGATAGTCTGTTTTCTCTGTATGCAGTCGTCTTTGTTAGAATAGAGAACATTAAGCAATCCTTATGTCATGTTATCAGCAAAGAACCGAAAAGGCCTGTTTGCTATTCTGATGACATCTCAGAGCGTGTCTTCACAGCAAGGCAGAACAACTCTGGTTACGGTTCTCTGCACTTTCTTTCAAGGGCAAACTGGCTTAAGGAAACCCTCTTTCCCACAGCCTCCTAAAAGCTGGTTCCTAACTACGTATGGAGCACTAGGGTACATCAAACCCATGTATCTTATCTTTTCTAATTTTTCAGTTTATTTTTGGCGTGGATTAGTTCACTGACCCAGTTTATCACATTGTGGTATCTGATTCCCCTTTCTGCTAGCATTTTTAAAGTTCATCTTAAGGATCAGTGGTGGAACTTTCTCCTCGAACTCTCGAAGATCCCCATACACCTTCTTTTCTCTACAGCCACATTAAGTTTAGCCGTAGGCGAAGAAGTTGGTAAGGTCAAGGGTATTCGCTGCTGGGATCCTCGTGCTCCCTAGGCCATTACCATCTTTGCCTGTGCCTAAAGCTGGCTCTGCCTTCACAAAGATGACAAAAAGTTTCTTAGTTATTTCAGAGCCCCGGTAGCACAAGCTGCTTAGAGAATTAGTGCTTAATGGTCTAGAGATGGGAAAACTGAAGTGACCTATACGAAGGGCATCAAAAGCACAGGTTAATCAGAAGAAAACAGGAAACTGTCATTAACTAGAGTAACATTAATTGTGAATCACAATATTGCTAACACACAGTTTTCAGGCAGAAAAATTATTTTTTCCCACATGACAATATCCGTTTACCACGCAGATTGGTGTCTGACCTACTTCTCAGAAAAGTGAGTTAAATATCTGGGATTATTGAAAAGTAATGACTTTCCGCTTTCCACCTGCTGAACTGACTTTAAATTTCAGATTTGGCTCACAGTCTTTGTACAGAACTGTCAAATTACAGTGTCAGGTAAAACATGCACGGACTGGTTGGCTCCTTGTGTAAACAGAGATGGATGAAAAGATTGGCTAACACTTTCAAGAGTGACTAGTGACAGTTGCTGCCTTGATTTTTAGGAAGTAGACATCTCTTACAGGATAGGTATTCTGAGGGCTGGTGGTTAGATATTTTTGGACACACCAGCCTTTCTCCACAGCCTTTTAAGAGCACATACACTCATTATTACTGACTAGTTATCCAGATCTTAGTCTTGATATATATAATAAGAAATATTCACTCCAAACTTCAGAACAATTTTTTTTACCATTCTTGATGGCATCCTGCTTCTCATGTCCATCTAGGCCTGAAGTAATTTAGAGTATAATGAGCAAAATTTATTTTCATGGGATTCTCAGATGTTAACAAACATCGCGTTTCATTTATATCCAATTTTTCCATCCATGAATTTACCAGGCTCCTTTTTAAAACATGTTGGGTATTATGCCCCCAGCAGCTCTTAACAGACTGTTCTGGGGTATTACCATTTTCAGGGACAGACCTTTTCTGATTTTCAGCAACATTTATTCATGGACAGTTGATATTCTTCTGCGTACAGCAGTGATAACCCTTCAGTTTAATACCTTATTTCCCACTGTGATAGTATACGGGCAATAATCACATTACCTGTTATTTTGCTAGGCTTCAAAAATCCAGCTTTACTTCAGACTAAGTCTGATCCCATGGGCTGAGCATATCACATACTCTCCTGAGGTGCATCTTCCAGTGTAGTTTCCCTACTAGTCCTCCTATGTGCCTCTCCCAGGAGAGAGAACATTGCTCTCCCCTGAGCTGGTGGCATGTGGGGTTTACACAACAGTATGAATGCCTCAAACAACATAAATTCAAGGAGGAAGTCTGCCTCTGTTCCTTTGAGGCACATATACCACGATCTTTACAAACTACTTGAATGCCGCTGAGAGAAGTTTAGTACCATAGTTTTGTCTATGCCCTTTCAGAAGTCACCAGCTTTCACTGCTGTTTCAGTTGTTTGTGAGATTTCTTGCTGGAATACCCGCAGCCACCTGAGAAACAGGCATCGGCTGATCAGTTTGATACTAGCATCATATTTTGAAAAGAGTTACTGTGAATTGTCCAGTTTTGCAACTGCTGGCATTTGTGGTTTGGAGTGGATATGCTTGACCTGGGCAACGACAGGTACCTAACAAATGATTCTGTTAATAAATAAGTAAAGGTGGCAGCTGACCCAAGCAGCACCTCCCTCAATCAGGCTGCTGTAGATACGCAATAGTGCTTCCCTGGTAATTGTCAGATCCAGTTTGCATCTCTTATTCACGGGCTTCTATGAGTGGGTTAGATTGCATACTGCAATCAGTTGAAATCAACTCCACTCATTGCATTAGGCTAACTTTAATCCCTTAAAAATAATTTTAAATATGCATCCCTTTACAGGCGCACTAAAAATGTCAGGCAGCATGCGACACGATGCTGACATTTGAAGACATCCAAAGAGGAAATTTATATCCAGAGGTAAGATGGGTTTCCAGTTTCTGGTAAAACTGTGTTGTCAGGGGAAGAGGAAAGGAGGGAGGGGAAAGGATCAAATTGAGTTTCAAGGATCAAACTGAGTTCAGGGCAGATGCTGGAGAGACAACAATGTTTCATTTGGCACTGGGTGCACAGAACTGACAAGCAAACACAGAAACTCTTGTTTTAACTCTCAACTGGTGCATTGTTTGTCCACAATCTGAGGGTGCGACCTTCCAGAAGGCTGTAAGTTGTGAGGCTTAACACTGCCGCTCATCAGCTCATAACAGTGAACTGACCCGATGTGAGAAGAATACAGGACACAAATGACACCACAGATCATTGAACGTGTCTTAAATCAAGAAGGAGAGCAAAGCAATTTGGTAAAACACAGAACGCTTTACGATCCTGAAAGGGGTCAGTACACTGCAGTCCAAACTCTGATGGCATTATTCTGTTGGCTAAAAAGGTGACGACAAAGAACAAATTAACGTTGTTTTGCCAGGAATATTTGTGACATCGTTCATCATTCCATGTTGTTTTTAAAGAACAGTAGAGGCAATGTCAGTATTATCGCTCAAATCAAACTCAGACAATTGCTAAAAGCAACCTATTTCTAGAGGAATACAGAGAAATACTGTTCTCCTGTTTCCACTAGCAGAAGATTGAGATTTTCAGCGGATACATTATATGATTGAATCTGAAAGATTACAATAACTACCTTGTACTTAGAACAGGAAGTAACTTTCTGTTGGCAGTGTTTAACGTTCCAATGGCCACACTCCTTGTCTAGAAAAAGAACTTTTTAAAAACAATAAAGTGTTTTTGGAAGTAATTATGGAGAAAAAGGAGCTACGAATTGCGAAGCATTTGAGAGCTACTGGAAGTTAGGCTAATAATCAGAACTTTCACTTTCCTTGGCTTTCTACAGACAACTTGAAAAATAGATAAAGGAATAAGCTACAGAGTGACCGTAAGAACTGTGCAACTGGATGTTTTTCTCACCCGGGCATTTTGTGTAACAAGGAGATAGGGAAGGATTTTTCTGAAGGATAGGAATAAAGGTGACGTAGGTAATGCAAAGCTCACAAAAACCCCAATATATTAACATTCCTGGAGGCAGGTCAGAAAATAGTTATACAGAGGTGCATGGAACCAGGTATCAGACAATCCCAAAGTCTTTATTTTGAAAAGTGCCTGGACACACTTTTCAGAAGATAAAATACTACTAGACATGAAGCCTGATGTTCTGCCCGTGTTTAAACATGTAGAAATATTAGTTAATACACATGTTGAATTAACACAAATTATGTTCAAACATGAATAGAAATTAGAATAAAGCAGAAAAAAAAAGATAAATGAGACCCATGGAAATTCATGAGCGAATGACAAGAGACTTCCTTCTTGCAAATGAGCATATATAATACAAACATACCCTAAGAGTATTAAAGAATAAAACATGCACCCTAGCAATATCTGACTTTTCTACGTGATGTAATGATCTCTATGGACAATAAAAAAATCTACATTTCAGCATTTCAAAGGAAATTGGAACAATAGCTCTGGAGTTCACTAAAAATATTTTAGCAGAAAACACAGTTTCAAATAAGAACAGATCCCACAGCACTATACAGATCTGCACCCTGATTTTCTTGGTAAGCAGGACTTCACTGGCATTTCAACTCTGAAGGCCTTCATTTCCTTAACACCAATTCTAATGAGAAATCTAATGGGAAGAAGGACATGCTGGTCTCAGAGACCTATCTATAGTCTCTCTGGGCTGAATAGGATTTCCTAACCCTAATGCAAACCGCTACCAGGCAACAAAGCACACCAACTCTTCTTACTTCCAAAACAGTGTTGAGCTACATCTTCCTAATGCCAGCTGTTATTCTACATGCTTTGGCTGAGAAAGACTGCAGGTGAATTCCCACTCCGAATTCCCTCCCTTCCTTCACCCTAACCCTCAAAACACCACAACCACCCTGACCAGCTCCAAGAAAGAGTGTGGAGCTACCGCTCTGTCCTGAACCCAGCCCTCATCCTTCGTCTTCCAGCTAAGCAAGACTGCAGTGAAACTAACCCTAACCATAACCTTAGTCCTACCCAACTGAAAAGCAGACTGACCCTTTCTACCTCCAGAAGAGCGCCGGGTACTAGCTCTGAGCTTTGCATGACACTAATACAATGTTCAGTCTGAAGACTTACATTTCCCTAGTATATCCTAGCCTTTTTTCACTAATTAAGTGAATTGGGTATTTTACCCATGAGAGACAGACAAAACCACCCAAACTATTTGACAGAATAAAGACTTTTACAACTTAATTAGAAACTACACGTTTCCTATTTGAAGTGGAAATAGATGTCTGTAGTTTGGGAATATGTGAAATTTTAAAGGAAAGGATAAGGTGGGAGTTGACAGTAAATGTGAAGCTGTAATTAAATCTTAAAATGAAACAATCTTGCTAAGGGGCAAGAGTGAAAACATATGAAAAAATGAGCGTTAAAGGAGAAGGAACTCAGTGGTCTACTGTGTGTAAAGTAATGGAACAATAGTTTTGTTTTAGAAGTTCCTCTCTTTTTCTTCAAAGAAAGGTCTTCCTTTAACAATCTAGGTCTCAGTTCCAGCCTTCTCTGAATCTGCCACCTCAGTTTCTGATTGTAATACATGAAATGGAGACCTATAAATAACACACTACAAATTGCCCAAAATCTTCATATGGGCCTCTGGAATAGTAATGAGACTGGCTCAGCTGCTCCAGTTCAAGCTTCCATCTCATTTATTCATTGCAATGTGCCCTCCGGCTGTACCGAAGGGTAGGGGGATTGCTCTTGCCTCAAGGCAGTTTGCACCTTGCAGAGAATTGTGCTGCCTTATGGGAGCATCCTTTAGGGCTCTGAATTTGAAAGGAGCCCCTCACCAGGAGCCCAGTGCTGTGAACTGGATATGTGCCCTGCACTTGCATCACAGGAGGAGTTCAGAAAAGTCTGGCTTGCTTTGCTGTGTAAGGAGGAGGTCAGAAGAGTCTGGTTTGCTTTGCGTGTGTACGTGGTGTCCAGAGTGCATGAATTCATAGACTGTCCTTGGGAAATGATGGTGCTGCACAGGACAGGCTGTGAGAGGGAGATTTTTTCTCGTGCTGTGTCTAGAATGGGAAAGTGAGTTTCCAACTCCAGACAGTCTCCATTTGCTCTATCTAGAGCATCACCACATCAACAGTTGGAATTTTATGGAATGCAGAGGCCTGACCTGAAAGATCAGGACTGAGGGCTTCAAACTGATTTTGCCATCTGCAGCTCCTCATCAATAATCCCCACTTATTATCACAAACAAGTGAAAGGTTTCATTATCCTAAAACAAATCAAGCTTTAAACATACCTATATTTACACACAATGTTTTTCTGAGATAGATCTATTAAGTGCTTAAAAGGAAGAATCAATACCATTTTGCAGATGGAGAAACTATGGCTAACAGAGGGAAAGTAACTTGCCTGAGGCAACACAGAAGGTCAAAATGAGAACAGAAAAGGAAAATAAAATGCAGGAATTCTGGTCCTCACTCAGTCCATTAACAAGTTGAACCTTTTTATGCAGTCCAAATCCTATTGCATGTAGCTGCTGCATTTAAAAGCAGAGAGGAAAGCTGACTAGACAATAAGCCAGGATGGTTGCATCATGAAAGCCTAATAAGAACTGAATAAGCAACTTCTTTCAAGTGTACCACAAATGCACAACTGTTTCTTCCAGAAATTTGAGGAGATGGGTTATAACATGCACAAGGAATGGATGTTTTTAAAGTAAACATGTGAAGACCCATTATCTTTTTGTGTAATTTCACTGATTACAACCTCTTAACATAACAGAAAAAACACGCTTTTTTAGTTGGTTGGTTTGTTTTTAATTTGACAGCTTTGCTTCATGCCTGAAGGAGATAAGGTTTCTGTATTATATTCTGGTTTTACCTTGTAAAGTAGCTTGTAGCTTGGAGGTCTGAGTCCTGAGGACGGAGGTTATCATACACGTACTTCAGATCCTGAATGCTGTTTAGCTCGGGCAATCCTGCATGCAGCATCTTAAAGTAAAGAAATAACATCAGTCCACTGTTCTGTTGAAAAGAAATTTAAATGAAATGGGGCTAACTGAGAAAAGAAAGGTTTTACAGTGACAGGTCTTCTTGTAAAACACAAAGTTTTGCTGATCTGAAAAGTAGTTCTGATGCCAGAGCAACGCCTGGAATACTAAAGCAAATATACTGCATTGTAAACCTTCACACCACGGTACCAGAAAGAGGCATGGGTCAAAACCAGCAATCCATTTTAGTTATTTATTTTCTCTTTGGATATCATAATCTCAATGTCTGCATTGCTAAGCTTCCTTCATAGCCTTCTAATGGTGATAAAGGGAAGGCGACCAAATTCAGCCACCTGAACACAATAACCACATTTCTGTTATGCTCACAGTGTTATCTTAGTCCTAATCCAATTTAGTGCAACATCACCTTCTCATTTGTAACTACTAATTCCACCATCACTGCTCTGGACTCCTCCTGCAAAGTGATTGTAGGTTCACTCCCTTTACAGTCAATGAAGGAGAAAGGTTCCTTTAGATGTTGATTCATAGCAGGAGTCCTGACTTGGGCACTGAGAACAGCCCTCTGGAGAGGATATCATTCTCCATTGATGGAGGACGGAGCTGTTCTAGTTAGTTGGCCAAGTTGGGTTCAAAAGACAAATAATGCAAATATTCCCCTTGCAAAGTAACACGAGTAGAGTAGACAACTGAGTGCATTCAATTGCCCATACAGCACTCTCCAGGCATTTTAAAATGTCAACAACAAAAATAATTTTGACTCACTTCAAAACCTACTGATTTTTCTCAACAATCACAGCAAGTTGAGAGTGATGCTTTGTGTGTAATGGAGAAAAAATCACTCCTTCACATTGCTCAGAAGCAAATGTACCTGAATTTGCAGTCACTGCTGTGCATTCTTCATTGATATTTATGTCTAGCTGAGACAGAAAGACCCACTGAGTTTTGTGGATAAGAGCAAAGAAGAATGGAAGCACTGCTTTTATTTTAAGGTTCGGTTGAGAGATGAATAGAGTAAGGGGAAAACAGATGGGGGACAGGTATTTTCTTTATTCCTTCAAACCTTCTCAATATTTTTAAGTCAAGTTTCGCTATTCTGTATATTTTCTTCTTGGCATTATGAGGAAAATCTTGCTTCATATCTGACCCAATCTATACTGCCACTGGACAGTTAGATTGCTGTCTCACAGAGTTCTGGCTAGCAAGCAGCAGAGAGGCAGAAAGCTCAATGAGGTGAAGTTAAGTGAGTTGAGAGCAGGGACAATAACAACATTCAGCACTTAAGGACACACAATTCTATTTATCTGTATGCCTTCAACCCATTTATAAAAGATGATAACAACTCCTGTCCCCTTTAAAAAAAAGACAGTTGTTGTACAGGCAAATTAAGCTTCCTGCCCTGCATTAGAAAAGGGAACAATGCCAGATATGAACATAATCTGAATGATCTGTAGTGCAACTGAAAAATAGGATTTTTTTAGGTTCTCTGCATTTCAGAAGGTAGAAAATCATTTGCTGAAGCAGAAAAAAAAAAGTCTTTAGCTGAGCAGTACCTACACAGTGCTTTGCTGGCTGCAAGGGGTTCCTAGAAGCTTATTATACTGCTTCCTTCCTCTTGCTCCATATAGTGTATCTTTCATGTTTCCAGTACTTGATGGAGGAGGCTTCTGAACACCGTGGCTAATGATACTAGATGCTAATTAGACAAGACATGTTCAGAAAACAACTACAGGTCACCTAGGGCAACTCAAATGTCACTAGATGCCTAAGTTTAAGTGCCTGCATTGCTCCTATCATTTGGCCACACATATGTTTTGACCTACCACACTTGGTTATCCGAGGCCTTCTGACTCACTGAGTGGAGCTGCCCACACTCTCCTCGGGCCTGGATTCAGACCTGGTGTGTGACGCTCAGCCCACCATCCCATGAAAAACAAATAGTCCTGCCATGTACTTTCCATGCGTTAGACCTCCAAAATGGGGGTGTTTCCTGATCTTCTTTTCCCAAATGGTGTTTCTGAGTTGTAGAAGGGTGAAACGACTTGTATGGGGACACATGATTCTTGAGTCTTAGATCTGCTCTGTCTAGGTACTGTCTCCTGTTTTACACTCTTATCTCGACCTGTTTCTTGTCACAACAGAGGCAAAGTGGATCTATTACTTGCTGTCTAGTGACACCTCTAAGCCCCTTTTAATAATTTTCTACCTGAAAAATAATTATAACTGTAATGGATTTTGCATTTTTTTAAACTAGTCAAAAGGGTTTTGTGTCCTGTGATCACCCTCTTTTATAATAGTTCACAGCAATCCTTTAATGAGAGCAAAGCTGATGAACTACAGACATTTACACAGCTGAACTCTGCCAGCAGACTCTTGGGTCTCCCACAGATGTTTCTGATTTTGAAAGTGATGGAAACTTCATGGATTATTTCTTACTCCCAGTAGCAAATGTCAGTACAGTTCTAGAAACATGCTGCTCACCACCAAGAAAAAGCATTAAGTCCCAAATTGGGCTAAACCCCCCAAATTGTTGTTCGTAATCACAGTTTGCTAGAAACCACTAACAGTTATTGACCATCCAGAGCACAGTTTACTACTCCTGTGAAGTACTGTACTTTTTGGAAATTGCCTTATTGTTTGTATTTTTTAACTATGGTTTATAAATAGCAACTCAGAAAATAGAATGTGACGGGGAAGGAAAGATTAATGATGCAGATTTCCAGACATTAAGAGAAATCTTAGACTGTCATTGATACAAATAAGCAGTGGTTAGTTTACCTTGCCCCTTCATGATAACATCTGATATTTTGCATGGAAATGAATTCAAACTGGAACTTCTTCACAGTCTATTTAGTTTTCTAGAAATGACCCATGTAACTAAAACAGTTTGATACTTAACAGTTTCCGACCAACACCCCATTTCAAGTGCAGAACTAGACTCACTCTTCCAAACATCACTGGCAAAAACAAGGCACTCACAAGCTTGTCTTGTTTGTTTAATTTCTTTTTGATGTGAAGTGCTCATCGATGGGGTGTGAGTATGCTGCCAGTTATTTTTAATTATGAAATGCAATACAACTGACTGAACTGCAGCCCACTGACAAATGTTAAAACATATCTGTAAGATGACTTTTAGCTCAGCACTATTACCTCTCCATAAACATCAGCAGAAACAAAAGAAGATGCAGCATGTCCTGAATATAGACAAACCTGAGCTATATGCAGGCAGAGATAGCTAGTTATTTCAAAGCTCCTGCCAGGAACATTTTCCTAATGCTCTCTCTCTATTATCCAGAGTAATCTAACATCATTATCTCTGCTGATCACAGAAAAAGGGACTGCACTGGGGACAAGGAGGTGGGCAGAAGATGTAGCTATATTTGCAGCATGTGGTTTTAGGCAACCTATACAGAAATGCACAGATTACTGCTGTGGATGAGGGAGCATGGGTGCTCCTGAATTTTCCAGCTCTTTAACTTAAGACAGTATCTCCTATAACTGCACTGGGCCTGAACTGCTTTCAGCCAATACGGTTACCACGTACTTGGGCAAATTTATGCTTTGTGACAGGAATGCAGTTTTGCTGCACCTTTGTGACTGCTTAGAAGCAGGGTTAAGAGATCTGGGGCAATCCTTCCTGCTTCATATTGGAAAATCACAAAATGTACCACTGCATGAGAGTCCATGGACAAGACAGAAACAAGATGAGCAAATTCTTGCCGTTTCTCCCCTCCCCGTTGCAGAAGTTGGAGACGATAGAGCAGTGTTTACAGAGCAACTTCTTGGCTGTACCCCCACCCCAGCAGGGGTTCTGTTTCTAAGGCTCTGTAGGTTTTTTCATGTGCAGACCAGTCACCTCGGTTTTGCACAGAGCCCTGGACATAAGTTTTAGATTAGTATCTTAGCCAAGCAACCTAGCAAATATTACATAATTTAATATTCTCATTCTATCTGCAAAGGGGGAAAATCATTAACCTTTCACACAAGTAAACAGAGGCATAAAGCAGTTATGGAATCTGCCATAGCATGTGAATCAGTAGGAATACTTGAAGGATAAAAACTCCTAGAAGTCTTAAAATCCTATGCAAAAGGATTTTCAAAGCTGTGTTAATATGCGTAGTGCTCTTTCTTTCCTGCGTTTGCGATTCTAAGAACGGACTGTGGAAATGTGCAAAAAAGCACTCTAATAGAATTGTTGTTAGCTGCAGTGCTGCTAGGTACTGTCACATCACCCACTCTGTGAAATGTTTGGTTTACCTTCTTTTGCTGTAACCATGAATTGGATCAGCAAATGATTGCTTGAAGACCTAGAGAAAAAGGGCTGAGTGAAATTCCTGACTGTGAAACTTGTACATGGCTTCTTTTGCAGTTTTCTGCTATTTCGTAACAAAGAATGAATTAAAGAAAAGTAAAAAAAAAAAAAACAAAAAACCACAACCAAACCCAAGCAGCTTAGCTTTTCTTTTCTCAGAAATTAGTACTGAAATTGGATTGTTTCTTTGCACAGGAAGTGCCAGCACTAACATTTCCAGCAGAGCAGCTGATACCTCTTCAAATCGCAGTGCTACTGGAGGCAGCAGAGAAGTGGTAAAAGGGAAGAGGACACCAGAGGAAATTGATTTTTGGTTTCATCCTCAAACTTCTTACCATCTCCAGTAGGTTCAAGAGTAACTGGCTGTGTTTCCTGACTATATTATAAGCTCGACAACAAAGCTCCACAAACTCTTGAAAACGCTGGGGGTTTTTTCCACCTTCTGTGATGAAATACTCCATCTCTGATGTGAAGATGAATGGAGCTCGGTCCCTTGAAAAGAGAACAATTAGATGAGAAATTTCACCAAAATTAGCAAATCATGCAAGACAGTCAATACTTGTAATTCATTATTCGCATTTGTTTCTCCAGCATTACCTTCCTCATTATTTCACCTCTCCCTTACTCAACGTGGACAGCTCTATTGCTCTGCTTGATGTCACTGACTAATTGGGGCAGAGATAGGTCTCACAACAAGAGCTTCCTCGTGTGAAAGCCAACAACTGAACCAGGTTTGGAGCTTACATGTTTTCTTCTGGCTCCTCTTTGCTTTTCTTTTTAAACCCTTGTTGCTTTAATTTCTTGATTCCAGCCCGAAAGTGAATCTGGAAACAAGTTCTTTCCTGGTCTTGAAATATTTAAAAGTTGTTCTCAAAGAGGATGGGATATAAATATCAACTCCCTACTAGGCAAGAAGTGAATTTAAGAAAAAAACCTACAACTCCACAATCCAACGACAACAAGAAAATACAACATATGATGCTATCATTAAATATACGTTATTTTGAAGGGTTGTTTCTGACCCAAGTTACAACAGAATAAACCTAAATACATTGTCTTGTTTTCTGTACAGTTACTCTGTATTCATCCTAGAGTAAATAAGGCGCAGAATCTGACACCATGTCTTGCCTTTTTTCCTTATCACTAGCATAGTTTGTGGCTATGGCATGCGATTGCAGAAGAAAACAGATTAGCCAGGCTTCTGCTAACAATCCTATCATTTGATAGCTTCAGAAAGGCCTGATATACTGCATCCTTACACAGACAAAACTACTGCAGTGATTTACTCATCACAACTGTGTATACAGAGGCATGTAAACAGATTAGAGGGCTATATTCCAAGGAAATATACACAGCGTGTTAACCCTTAATTCAAAATGAACTTGAGTAAACTAAATATTCTTGGGAAGCTTGAATGCAGAAACAAATTTGAGGATCTCTTTCTTGCTAAAACCTCAAATGTGGGCTGAGTCTGAACCCACTCTGCTTGCTGATTCATTCATAAATGAGCCAGAGAAGCTTTCCTAGGAGTTTTCCTCATTTTCCTATAAAAATGCCTGCCTTCTATTATCATAGAAAGAAAGTCCAGCTGCCATGAGGTTCTAGGCTGCAGCTGGAAGTCTGAGTCACAAGAAATGTTCAGGTGGCCTTCCCTTTCTTATGTCTAGAAATTCTTTCTGGTTTACATTGAAGCTAACTTTGAACGCAGGCCTCCTATGGGTGTTGTTCACCTGAAAGCAGCCCCAGCCAGTAAGGCTTTTTTTAATATATTATTCAATTTCAGCTAGGTAGTACTATACACGATGAAGGTCCACAATAGTCATTCTTATTCTTTCCTTCCACAATTTTCTGCATTAGGGAAGATGGGAGTTCACAGTGTGACAGTTATATTGCAGTATGACTCTCACATAGTTACTGTGTAGTTTTGTGCTCATTGAGAATTACAAGCCTGTATCTGTTACTCATTTCAGAGAGCAAGATTTTCTCAGAACATTCATTCATTCATTCATTCATTCATTCATCTTTTAGCTTACCTTTGTTTAGCAGTGGCATTTAAAATAGACATTAATTATTAAATGAATTCATGCAATTAGTCAGAAGTCAATTTGTTGAAGCCAATAAGAAAGAGAGATAGAGCCAGAAAATTAGCAATGTTAACATTTTCATTTATGTGTGGACCGAAGTCCAACATAATCTTGATTTGAAAGCATTTTAGCACCTTGAGAATGTTTAAAAACCAAATCTGTTTCTTTTCTGCATTTACATTTTTGGGCTAAAATATTCCAAGTCAAAACTATTGCTGTAAAGGTCCCATATGATATATTACATTCAAAATTCACATTTGATTTCTGATGTCCAACTGCATCAAGAGACACAATTACACGAGGAAAACACAGCCCTTTCTGAGCTAGTCCAAGTCTCCCACTTGAGCTATTTGAGCTGAAAACAGATACTGCAATCAGAAATTACTTTACGGGAAGAAATATGTTGTTTAACATTGTTGGGTTGGGCTGTGGGCCAACTTCCACATAATGCAATGACTGCAACATTAGTCAATTCTCTTATTGTTGTTGCTAAAGGATCCATTTGAACATATAACTGATATTTTAGTATTTATATTATTTATAGATTAATTTTACTTGTAAGATGATTTTAAGCAGCTTTACAAGGTTCTTGAATATCTCAGTATAGTTTAAGACTCTCTTCTACGGTGGTAGGCCTATCCTCCCTTGTTAACCTGCAAAATACAATGTAGAAATTTGCTTTCCCTGGTTTTGCTCAAGGTCTTGTGATATCAGAGCCTCTCCTGCAAGGTACCCCTGCAATCAATCAGATGCTGAAGCTCCATTCCTGCATGTGTCTAAGCCAAGTGCTCATAAAGGGAACACTTTGCAACTGAAATTATAAAAACACATAAAACCAACTTAGTATAGGAGACAAGTCCCACCAGAAGGAACAATACAGTCATTTCTCAAGATAATATTAAAAAGCAAAGTTTCAGTGGGAGGAGACGCTTACTCACTGAAGAGTACATAAAGGATTCTGAAAAACCAACTGACAGGGCTGAATGTCTGCATATAGATGCGAAATGTTCCTTGCTGCTTTCACAAACTCCTTTGGAATATAAAAACACAGAAGGGGATAGTCTAAAAATTACTCCAGCAAAATTACAAACGACCAAGTCAAGTCACCGTCCATCATGCATGGGAAAATTTCCATTAGCAAACAATAAAAGCTGTTTTAGCGTACAGAAGAAAAAAAGCAATGCATGCCCTGGTGTTGCATGAGCATTCTAATTTATCACTCGCACGCATGCACACACACATACACACACACACACATACATGTGTAAATGAACCTTACCCCTGTGCACAGCCTGTTTTTCTATATTTAAACCAGTACATCTCTAACTGACAGCCTTCTTCGGGGCACACAGCTAAGATCATATTACATGATGGCATTTAATTCAGAAGACATGCAATCCATCCAAAGACCTTGTAATAATAAATATGAAAGACATCACTCATTTGGACATAAATCTATGACAGAGCTTGCTCACATGAAGTTATCTAAAAGATATAAACATGAAATACTTCTCACCCCAAAATACACCCTTAAGCTAAGCCCTGTAATACTTTACATCCATAGGATGTTCAAAGACCAATTACTGTGTTACAGCCAATGGGACAAGACCTAAAATCTGTATTTATTACAACTTGTTGCTTCCATCAAATTAATGAAATTACTTGCATCAGTGTAATAAAACTGGTATGATTAAGTATTTTTAAGTAAAAGCCTTTTACCATATCTCGCAGAAGACCAAAAGCCTTTTTTTTCTTTATGGTGTGCTAAAGAATACAGAATTGAAGCATTCTTCTATGACCTCTACTGTATAATGGTAATGTCGGGTACCATTATTTCTAGGAAAAAAAGCCTTATTGACAGAACTGGTGTGGCTTGAGATAGGCTAAAGATATACAGCCAATAAGCCCTCCAAAATCATTAAAGCTACCTTATCACAGCTTGTTCACTCCTTTTTTTCCCCTTTCTTTATTCTTCCCCCCACTAAAGCCCTAGATGAGATTAAGAGCCATTTGGTTTCATAATAGAAATCAGTCAAAAAGGTAATACCCTTGTTTATGATAGAATCTGATGGCAGACCTGGACCTTAAAGACTTATACTTCACTATGGCTGTGACAAAAGAGTTTACTCAAGTCACACAGTGAGAAGCAAGGCTAGTTTTATGATGTTTTTATTCTTTTTTTCTTTTAGAGCTTTTAGAGATTTAAGATTTTCATGGGAATGTGTTTTGCAGTTCCTCTGGAGATTAAAAATGTTTGGATGATATGTCATGAGAGGGAGGAAAGAAAGGAAACCTCAAGCAACTGAAAACATCATCATGCAAAAACAAACTTGGTCTGGGGTGATGGGAACGTTTACTGGGACTTCACTGCAGGCTAGAAATATGTTGCATTCCTAGAAGACCAGTAAGATCATCAGATTTGTTATGAAACACTAGATGTAAACAGATTAACAAAGCTTGTAGGGTTGGCAATGGTTTTAGTTTTTACTACTACGACTCCCCCGGTACAGAATATTTAAGAACGATACCTTGATTTGCTTTTATATTAAGTAGCAAAAACATATGAGATAATCAACAACAAATGACCTTTACTCTGATCCAGTCTAAACTCCCTAATAGTGTAGTTATGGAAAAGTTCAAGTCACACACAGTAATACAATAAGGTCACAACAGATGTAGTCCAAGTTGTCATATGGACATAGGAGATAGTGCCGTGAGAAACCACACAGAACTGTCTGCAGTTTAAAATCAGCTGCTCATCAGCATACGCCCCCATATATTCTCTGACTGCTTTAAAACCATTTTGGTTGAGTCAAGAGTGACTGATAGTATTCAGCATAACTACATGGAACTTAGATGCATCCAGTAAAATAGGAAAAGCTTTTAGGGAGTGTTTGAATGCTAACATCCTTTGCTCTGCAGTAAAAGCCAAAAGCTTACCGAAGAACACACTCACACAAAATAAATGAATGAGTGCTTATTTCTCTAAGCCAAGTGAAGCTATCTAATCATAGTAACCATACGTATTTGTAGACACAGAAAAAAACACGAGCAAGTGTATTCCTTTCATATATTAAAGAATGAAACACTGAAAAACTGCACAATACAATCCATCTCAAGCAAGTACATAAAGGGTCATAAAAAATATGCTTGGAAAGGGAACCACAAGAGATGCTCCATCTTTCTGCTTACCAGGACATGCTTACCCATAAACATGCTTCTGAGATGCTTATTTAGCCTATTCTCAAACCTTTTAGTGACAGAGTTCTTCTCCAACCTTCCTATCAAATTTCTGTTCCAGTATCTCCCCTCACAGGTTTTTTTTTTTCCCTTAATGCCTAATCTAACCTTGCTGTGCTTTCATCCTATTATTTCTTGTTCTTTCCTAAGGGAACATGAAGATCCCGTCTTCTTTACAGCAGCCTCTAATGTATTTGCAGACTGTTATTATGTCTTTCCTCAATCTTCTGTAGACAATTGTTTCAACCTTTTCTCATAAGTCCTGTTTTCCAGATGTCTGATAATTTTAATTGCTTTTCTCTGGACTCCTTGTAATTTCTCTGGACTCCTTATCCATATCTTTCTAAAAGTAAAATGTTGAAAATATTCCAGCTGAACTTTTACCAGCGTCACGTGAAACAAAAGGATTACTTCACATTTCATGCTTTCCAATTCAATATTCTATCATCAACTCATATTCAACTTGTCTGTAGTATTACTCTCAGATCCCTTTCTCAAAAACTCCCTATCCCTGCTAATCCCAACTTTCATCACAGTCAAAAACTCTTACAATAGTCCCCTACTAAAAAATGAACAAACATGATTCTCCATCCCATCATACTGGCTACTAATGAACATATTGAAGGATGTCAGTCCTACCACAAACCTTACGGTATGCCATTCGGTGTATCCTTCCACCTTGATACTGAAACACAGGTAAGTCCTTTCCATGAATGGTTGTTAAAGCAGTTCTGCACTGTAATGGTTTTATCTGGGCAGTGCCTTCTTAACTTATGGTAATGATACTTGTGAAAGTTACAGGAGCTCTACTAAGGCTACATTACATTACATCAAGTTTTATGATAACTATTTTTTCTTCTCTATTTCACAAAATGATCCTCTCCTGGAAAAAATAACCACTCAAAAAAGGTGAATGCTCCAGCAGAACGCTACAGTGCTTATTATTCTTCTGATCACTGTTATAGGAGGTGACAGTCTCTTCAGCAAGCATAGAAGCTAAATGATGTAAATATATTTTAAATGACCTCATAACATTGCAGTAGTTCTGAGCTTTGCATAAAATATAAATACTTCACTTGCTGGACTTGACAGCAGTTTTCCCTTTTACTCCAATGACAGTTGCTACCACTTGCATTTTCACTGGCTTGTATTGCAAATCCGTGTTCAGATTTGTTTAGAAAACTTTTCTGTTTTCTGTTTCTTTTAGTGAATAAATCTCGCTAACAGTTCCACAGATATGTGTCTGCTCCTGAAAATGTAAACAGCCTTTTGCTGAGACTTTATTCCTCAAATTACCTAGACCTGATGTATATCCATCCACGTCTAAATAAAATGATAGTCTAAATTTCAATGGCCAAACAGTAATTACAATGCTATAAAAAGGAATAGAAGAGAGAAGTGAATTAGCAAATTTCAAACAGCTTTCTGGAAAACCCAGAATTTATTTATCCTGAGGGATTTACTCTCAATTGTATTTTTAATAGCTTTTATTTCCAGCAACAGACAGATGGAGAGTTGCTTGCCCAAACAGGGAACTCATGACTAAGCTCCAAGGCAAAAAGGACAGATATAGGAAGTGGAAGTAAGGACTGGCTACAAAGCAGAAATACAGAAACTCTGTCTGGGCATGCAGAAATGGTGTTCCGAAAGCCAAAGCTCAACTAGAGTTAAAACTGGTGGTGGACAAGAAGCGTAACAAGAAATTCTGCTGATACATCATTAGTAAAAGGATGAACAAAGGAAAAGTGGACCTGCTGCTGATTGGTGATTTAGTGACATGGGAGCACAGGCAAGGCTGAGGCACTCATTGCCTCCTTTGCTGCAGTCTTCACTGACAAGGACCCCCAGGTGGTGGGCAGCAAGCTGAGCGTGAGCCAATGGTGGGCCAAATCTAAGCCCTGGAAGTGACTAAGGCTAACAGCATCCTAGGCTGAATTCATCGGAAAGCAGCCATTAGATACCCTTTACTTAACACTTGTTAGTCCATACCCTGCCAAAACAAGAAAGATGTTGCTAAACTGGAGTAAGTTCAGCAGAGGGCTACCAAGATGTTTGGGGGCTAGAGCACTTGCCTATGAGGAGAGCCTGAGGAAGGTGGGCTTGTTAACCCAGGAGATGAGAAGGTTTTCAGGAGACCAAACAGCAATCTTCCAGTATTTATAGGAAGTTATGAAACAGATAGATCCAGGCAAGAATAAGAGAGAAAACTGAAACAGCTGAGGTTCTGGCTGTCCATAAGAAAAAACTCCTTCACTATGAGAATAATTAAATATTGAAACAGGTTGCCTGGAGAGGTTTTCTTGAGAGGTTTTCAAGATTCAACTGGACATAGCCTTGGGTAAACTGGTCTGAATGTAGTGTTGACCTCATCCACTTAATACTTACACAGAAAGATTGCTGAATGCCCTGAGCATCCTTGGCTCAGGTAAACTACGTGGCCTGGACATTCAAAACATGCATCTAATATTTTTGACCTACATTCTTCAACCAAATGACCAGACGTCAAGTCTATACCAGATAACATGGTTTTAACACTGTTTTCTGCCATTTCTGCTGCTGTTTGAGATAGCTACTGCATAAAAAGTTTTCTACCAACAAATTTTAAATCTCATGTCTGATTACAGTTTTACCCACATTATTTTTATATTAACATCTATCTTTAGAGGCAGAAACATCAAACTAGAAAGAATGTCCTGAATTCCTTAGTTAACTGTGACAGTTCTTAAACCATTATGGTCTTATTTATTCATTAAGTTAGTTCTTCTTATGTGGACATCAACTTTGCTATTATCATTATGTTTCACTGTCAGAGCCTCAATGTTAGCTTTCCAGTAAAATCATTGTGTTGGATACACCCGCTATTTTGATCAGTAGTAAAAGAAATGTTTCACACATTGGACTGGCCTATTCTGAAAGATTTATCTGTTTCTGTCAGTAATTGAATTGGTTACATCAAGATTTAATCATGCTTAACAGACACGGTAGAAAACAAGCTATAATCCTCGCCTAAGCTAAGGGCTCTGATTCATCATTCTGTTAACATCTAGTTTCCCAATGTAAACTGAGCCACAGTAACTATTTATTTGTGTCCCTTTGCCTGTGCAAAGTGCAAAGGAATGTGACTTAACTAAAATCCTTTTCATTGTGGGCCAGTTGAAGTTAGTGAGTTTGTAAATCACGGAGATTTGATTACACCTGGTCCTATAGGTTCATTATGCTAAGTGGCAGTATAGCTAACACAAATGTTTACAACTGAGGTTAGACATGGTTACAGTTATTAGTGTAGCCCTAATATTTGCAGTGTGTGTTGCTACAGGGACTCATCTGGAACCTTACCTTGTAAGAAGAAAAATGGCAATAGACTCGTGATGGGAAAGCAGAAACTAGTTCGAGGCATCTAGACATCTCTTGATGGTTTTCACTATGGCTGCATTGCCCCAGTCTCTGCTGTGACCCCTACTTATTCTGCAGTCTGACCACAGACTTATTCACTTATGTCACAGAATTTCGACCACTTTGTACAGGCAGTTGCTTGTATATTTTGGAAGAATCCAAAAACGATCCTCCCGGAAAAAAGATGTACTCTGCTATAAGAAGACTCTGCTTTATGTCTTCAATAGCTTCAAACACTGTTCTGTTGCAAGCATGTGCATCTTATATTGACTGGTTAAAAAGCACTCCTGGGTCCAGCTCAGGCACCTTCTGAGCTGAGTTAGGATCCTATATTCAGATAGACACATATAAAGCAGCCTGCACACAGAGTCACCAGCAACCAGACTGCATAACAATGTTAAGGTGGATTTAAATCCTTTATATACTTCACGTTCAATACCTATATTTGAAAGTGCTCAGTACAGCATTCCTGATGCCTTATAGCATTTTCCAAGACTATCAAATCTTCCAGGTTTGTTAGGAGTTTATCACTAACCCTATTGATAAAACACTTGAGAGTTAATTCATGAGGAGACTGGAGCAATTCCTCTTGTTAATACAGATTGTTGGACAACTGCTTTTTGTGTTCTGACTGACCCTCACTACTGGAAAAAAGAATTTAAAACTCAGATCTAAAAGTTGCCTTAAAATAAATAGAATGAGTGGGCTTATATCCCATACGTACAGAATATTCAGCTAACAGGTCTTTTCCATATGAGACGGCTATTTGGAAAACACAGTAGTACATTGTTGCAGGAGTTTTGTATATCACCAGGCAAAATAGAGAAATAAACCAGTGATGAAGAAGTTGAATTGCACAGAAATTCCTTAGGGCAGGGGATGAAATCTTACATGAATTAAGTATATCAGCATGCTTTCCAGTTAAGGATGAAAGACAAAGGCGTAGCATGCAGAACAAGCAGAAAAAGATACCAAGACCAAGCAACGGAGATTAATTTAAAAGTGCTTGATGTATACTTGACTGTATGTGAGAACAGCTCCCCCTGAACATAAATGTACACTTGGCTGTGTGAGAACAGCTCTCCCAAACATAAAAAGGTATGTATAGAAAGCTTTTGGAGAAAGAGATGATATAATGAAATGTTTCCAATAGGAGCAGGAAAGAGAAAATATATGTCTCTGTAAACAGTTATACTTTGAAAAGGATAACAAATAAAATCATATAATCAAAATGGACAGTGAAGGCGATGTATTCTTCCCCTTTTATTTCTGTTTTATTGTTAAACTTCCTGTCTTTAGAGTCACATTCTACAAAAACTCATGGGGTGACTAATAGAAAGAGAAGGAGGGAAGGGGAGAGGGCAGGAAGAAATCTCTGAAGCAGGAAGTTAATAGGGAGTCACTTAAATAACTCATGTGCAGTAAATCTCCCAAAGCGGAGGGAATTCCGTTGGTGGCTCTGAAGGCATCAAACAATTTCTCTAGCCCAGTTAATTGTTAACAAGACTACATGATAACTCCTTCAAGAAAGAGGCTGTTCCTGAAGATAGGAAAGCCTTTTATGCCATGCTTGAATGGAATGAAAAGCCAAGAAGGATACCGGGAGTTGTGGCAGATGAGAACTGCATTCCAGGGAACTCAATTCAGCAGAAGAACAATGCACTTGGATAAAGAAAACTGGATAGAGACAAATCCATACAGACACTGTATGGGAAAAACAGTGCATCCCTTAACTGTCTGGGTACTTTGAAAAGGATAACCAAAATAATTAGGGATACAAAGTGGACAGTGAACATAATTTACTCTGATTTCAAAAAGCTTTAGTTGAAGAGGCTATTACTGAAAATAAACTGAACAATGGTAAAGGGCAAACTACTATCCAGGCTCAATAATTAGAGAAAGCATCAAAACAGCAACAATAAACGCCTACTCTTCAAGGCAGACAAAGATAACACAAGTGTAGCTGAAACTCATGACTGCAGCTTGTGCTGCTCATATGTTCTCAGACTTGACTTGTACTTTTGGTGTTTAATTTGGGGCAATCAGAGACGCCTGACTTTTAGAAGTCATGGACTTCTTGCCTCATAAATTCAAGCCCCTTTAGGCCTTGTCACCTTGGAGGTGACATTGTTTCATCTTTAGGTCTTTGTACATATTTCACCTTTCAATCTTTATGCAAAGACTTACGTGTATGACTATCTTCAAACATCTGTATAATCTTATTAAGATCGTTGGGGATACTAAGGTGCTTTAAGCCATGAAATTAAATCTTTCCAGCATTTTCAGTCAGAGATTTTTGGAGGGTGACATACAGGAAGCACTGAAAGTGAATGGTGGCAAAGAATTAGGAGTTACCAGTTCACATAAACTAATAACTCCAGATCGATCATATCAGAAAAATAAAATTTAAACTGCAGAAAATGAATTAATAAATAGGTATACTAAAAATTCTAATGAACTCTTTCAGCAGGTAATACAGGTTAGTCCAACAGTTTTCATGCACAAATTTAGAAAATTGAAAGTGTTTATACTTGAAGATTTATTTTCAAGTTTTAGACTCTTCCTTTGATGAATACCCTTTAAAAAAGGCAAAAAGAAAAAAGTATAATGTGAAATTCTCAAATTACTATCTTCCTTCTTCCCTACTTTTTCCCATCTTTAAGAAGATGGCACACATATAGATACAATGTAGTCAAAGAATGTAGATACAACTTATTTTTCCCTGACTGTATGCCAACTTTTCTGTTTTAGAAAGAAACACCTGAAAAGAATGCATTTTTTTTTTTCAAATAAACACTTCCAGTAAGACAGTACCACTCATTTTAGGTTATTAGCACAAAAAGTGAAATGTGTTATTTTTAATACAAAAAGAGACCCTTCTACTTTTCTACTTGCTCAGACTTTCTTAAGTTTTCAGTATAGGAAGACACTGACATATGAAGAAAGTGTGGGAAACATAATTTTCCCATATTTTTGAAACTTCCTTCAAAAAAATGGGATTTCCCAATGGAATAGTTAGGCTGCCTCTAGTAATTAACTTTGTAGAAGAAAACCCGCTTAGCAGATTTAACTTCTGGGAAAACCATGCCAAAATGCGGGATTAGTTTGGCAAGCAGACAAGAGGGTCTCTGTGATTCAGATCAGGGAAACGAGAGGCCAGTGAGTGTTGTAAAAAATCAGGATGACTGGGTATTTTAAAAAAAGAATGGACACCTAAGTTATCAAAAGGTGAATACGCAGTGTGCCATGAGCTGGACTACTTCATAACTTGCCATCAGGTTTCAGACTATACATCATTAACTGAAAAAACACAACAGTGCTGGAAGCGACTGGTAGTGGAGAGGATGAGACTGCTGAAGTTAGGATTAGTTCAGTTAGCACAGGATTTAAATAAATCTCTTGTTGCTCAATTCACCAAGGAAGAAATGTTCAAAATGAACTGGTCAGAACTGAAAAGAAGAAAACAAAAGCAGAAGCATGGCAGGTACAACTATGAGTCAGACACCTTCTTCTGTACCATTTGATGACTGACCTAGTCCTGTATGATTACCTGGATAATATTACACCTATTTCAGTCGAAGTGGGTCTAAGATGATTGCCACAGAATGCTCAGTAGATAAAGAATAGGATGGTATATGAAATTAAATGAGAAACGTTTCTTCATACAGTTTGAAGTGTACCTGCAGAATTCACTGCTTTGGGGGAATGTAGGGTCAAATGTGGCAGCTGGATTAGAGAATGAAAGGAGGAGTATTTTATTACCACTAACAAAACATGTCATCCAGTATGATTTAAAAAAAAAAAAAGATAATGAAATCTCATGGTTCAGTAGGAAAGTTCCCTGTGGGACTTTGGGAATAATTCTTCTGCCAAGCTCTGTTATTATGCTATTGGTTAGATAGATCATATGTCTCTCTCCAACACTTCTGAAACATTAGTTCCTAGGCTCAAGTAAAGACAGGTTATTAGTACTATTTAACATATTTGCTGTACTGTGAAGGTACATGCAACTGGAAAAGACAGAAAGTTCCTGATTCCTCTTCCCTCTGAAATCAGTAAGAGCTGAGCTACTGATTTGTGCCTTGGACTCAAAACTGAGCAGATTTATTGGACATCATTTAAAGATGAGGGCAGGAATTAGAAAAGTTAACTAATCCCTTGTGGGGGTGTTATACAATCATGAATGCAAAAGTGAGCATGACTGCATGAATCATATCAGCTTCAAAGGGTTCTCTGAAGACTCATACTGGATTTGATAGAAAGAACTGCAGCCCGTGCATGACAGCGTGCGGTTCTCAAAGCAGCCATGTATGCCTTTCACTTTACATCAGAAGAAACGCTCCATATGCAGAATACTGGAGAGGACCTATCTTCATGAAGCTTTGTGAGGAATAAGAGTTTGTTCATGACAAAAAGCACTCCCTGAGAACTGAAAACGGACAGCTGTGGCAAGCAAGTTATCTTCCTAAATTCTGACAGGAATGACTATTTTAAACAGTTCAGACAGGGACTCCTTTTATATAAGCCCTCATTCATTTGCATAGATGCCATTTAAAAACAAGAAAGTTTGTTTGTGTGATGTGTGTAAAGACCAGCTGCATGTATAGGGATTTGTACCAGATACTTTTCATTCTTTAAAGCCACCTATAGAATTTCACAAGTATGTGTATAGTATCTATTGGACAAAACCCTAACGGGCAGCACTGACAGTTCTAAAGATTTGAAAGCATTGTGCTGCTGTTTTATCAATATTATTTTAGGAGTATGATATCGTTGGAGGTACAAAGAACTCAAATAAAAATCTAATATAAAAAGCTGTTACAGAAACCATAGGCTAAGCCTATTTCAGGACTTGCCTTGTGGCAATGAGTAGATACAAATGGCACTGAGGCTTTCAAATTTTGAGAGCGCCTGAAATTTATGGGATGTAGAAATGTGGTATCTCTGTGTTCCTCTGTTAAAAACAATATGTTACATTTCATGAAGGTGCACGCAGCTCATGAGAATTATGGTCATTAATACTGCATCTGCTCAGTTGCATGTAGGTATGCGGAAGACAACCATTGTCCCACGATGTTCACAGTCTACTGTCAAGAAGTGAGTCCTAGTTTTACTAAAGAATCACGAGGACACTCCATGAATGGAGGTTCTAAAATATATTCTTTTGTTTTATAGTTTAAAAGCAATGTACTGCATGGAGAAACAGGAAAAAATGGCTGCTTTTTATGGAAGTGACTATATTTTAAGTTATTTTCTTAGACTTTATGCGAAGGTGTAGTATGACCGAGTTGTAAAACAGTAAAATTAACATCTATTTTTACTATTGCTATTACCTGATTTTTGTTTAAATTTGGTTGTTGTGTCCCCCTCTATATTTGCTTTATCCTGTCATTCAAACTATTCATATACATGAGCAAACATTCTTTGCTCATGTAAAATTACTGCTTAAGGAAATTCCTGTTAGGCTCCAAAAGGAGGTTTTCTGGAGTGAGGGACACAGCACTTGACTTAGAGCGTGCACGAGTATCTATTTTTACTGCTCTGGTCTGCTTTATTCTTTCCACAGCAAATAAGTAGGATTAGGAGAGCATATCTTGAATGATTGACAATAATTCTGAGCACTGCAACTAAATCTTTTGACTGCCTGGCTTAGAAGTACTTATTAGCCCCATCAGCTTCCCTCATATCAATACTCCCACACTGTTATTTCTGTCTAACATGCAGAGATAGTTGAGAATAGTCAAAGGCCAGCTTAAAAAAAAAAACAAGAAGGGAACAATTAGCTCAAACTTAATTCTGGGACTAGTTCTGGAAATTATTAAGAAACATGTAGGAAAGACACCCCCCCCACACATCTCTTGTCAGTATTAGGGATCATTTATCCATTCTCTACCCTGCTATAACAGCTTCTTTGTGTTTTGCACATGGTGGCATTATCCTATCTATTATTATTCCATTCCAATTTGTTCCTCCATAGTATGTTCACATTAGGAACTAGAATACACGATCACACTATTTTATTTATCTTTATCATGGGACAGTTACATAACAGTTAGATACAAACACAGAAAAATCACAGTCTCACAGTCTTGTTTAGGTAAATCAGACATTTGCAAAACAACCCCTGAGCTCAATGTGGTTAAATGTAAAACTTCAAAAGACAATGAAAAAGTTTGCAATTTTACCCACAGAGGCATAATGTAATTATTCTCCATGTCTATTCGGAAAATTTGGTTTCTTCTCTGAATATGGGAAGAAAGTAGTCAATTAGATACATCTATGGTTTTGGGTCCATTATAGGAACGCTCCTCTGCTAGAAAAAAACAATGAACATCAGAATTATTTTGGTACAGGCCAGTCTACTGTTCTGGTCACTACTGAACTGTTTCATTCAAACCTCTGACCAAACGAGCATTTAGATTATTTTGGTTTTAGACTGAAAGGACATCTCCAACATCTCATTTTAATTCCTTTTCCAGTCATTTCTATATTTTTTAGAGGGTTTTGTGAACAATGAAAATATGTTGTTTTGGAAAATTCAGAAAGGAAAAAAAGCATGATCTCATTTCTATTTTTTCCATGGGTCTTGATAAGACTGTGAAATTTCAGAACACTGCTTTATAGTTTAATATGTGTGTTACTATAGATACTAACCTTCTTATGCTTCCAAATGTCTGTGCATGACCTAAAAATCTTCCAAAATCTATGTGGAACATGTGTCCAGCATTTGTCAGCATTACGTTGTCACTGTGTCGATCACAGACTCCCAGAATGAACGTAACAACACACCAGCCAGCACAGGAATAAAAGAAATTCCTTATTGCCTAGTTAGTAAAACAAAAGAGTTTACTGGAAATATACAGAGCTGTATTTGTGATGCTAACAAGAAAACCAAAAATTGTAATTCTATAAATGGTATGCATATTGCTAAAATTTTAACAGGTGTTTGTAGGAATGGTACTTAAACAAGTAATACACAAATTTCAAAGTTACAGTGCAAGAACAGTTTTATGCATGAGGTTTTCACCTTTTGTTTTATGGACACTTGGAATTCTACGGAAAATTTCTGAGGTGAAATGTACCTAAGAAAACCAAGCTTCTTGGCAGGAAGCTGACATCTTCTGTTCAATAACCTGTATGTATATTGTAAAAACAATTGTTTGGAAATTAGTTGGAAATCCACAAATTTAACCATTTATAAAGAAAAGTTATTTTACACCCATTGTACTCTTCTGTGCCTACACAGATCTTTTTTCTCCAGAACTCCATTGCCTTTCTCAAATCCTAATTAATCAAGTCTCTCAATATTCCAGCCCAAAGAATTAAACCCCATTTTACAGAAATTAACTGAAACAAAGGAAGGCTAAGTTATTTTCTGCTCATAGCATCTGTGAATTTGAATAGACTACGGGATCAAACCTAGCATCACGCAGAGAGACCCAAGAGAGTGAGTAAACCAAAAACCAGACTAGCAGTTGTGTTTAATATAACCTACTCCTCTGATGCTCTTTTACGTGGTGGAGATGTGTACTTTCACAGTTTGTCTCCTTCGTGTAAGTAGACTGGCTCATTCAGATCTACCTCATGAATCTCTTTACAGTATTACATTGTGGCATTGCTCTTTGCCAAAAATGAGCCCACGGCAGATGTAGGAAAATGTACAAGCTAATGATCTGCTCACCAGACACTCATAGGTGGATTCCAAGTTTTCTGCTAACTTCAGTGGCAAGTATTTAACAGCTGCAACTTCTCCTAGTAGAAGAACCTACCCAACCTCTTTCATGACACACATATGCAGTGTCCTCTCTCAGGGAAGAGTTACTCCTGATTCAAATGACAATCGGTCTTCTACGCCAAAGCATAAGGAATCATTTTTGTCTTTTTTTTAATCTTACCTACTACAGTTTAAGAACAGAAAATGCAGTTCTTATTTGGAAGTCTTAATCTCCCATGAATCTAAATCACAATGTAATTCATTTATATAGAAACCCAAACAATCCTAATTTGTGATTGTTATGTTTTTGGACAAAACCTACATTAGTCAAGGTAAATCATTATTTAGGCATTCAGGATTTCGCTGTAGATGCAGGGAGTCCCCTGCAATGGCTGATATGGATGACAGCACTGTGGAAGACTTAGGCCACAGCACAAGAGTTGGCTGAATTTTATGTCTAACTGTTCTACTTACTCACTTTGATGACCTTGGATAAAACACCTATGCTTTCTGTGATTTTGTTCACCCAACTGTAAAATGAGGATATTAAAGCTTATTCTGCATTAGCTTTTTGAGCACCTTGGATACAGTATTGCATGAGTAAAAAATCTTTAAGGAGTAAAAGAGCAAGGTTCATTCACAAGTGAGTCCAAGATGAATGCACAGTAGTAATTTTATGCATGCCCTATGCAATCAGATCTGACTGCTTTTTATATGTTTAAAAAATTGAAAGAAAATGGGTAGAAATTTGTTTTAGAATATTCCACATTAATGGCAGTTTTTACAAACTGCAGCACCAGTAGGAAATCAGGTTTTCAATCAATAACTAATAGTACCTCACTTTTCAATTGAAATGTTGGCTGCACTTCTACCATAGCACTGTAAACACATAAACTTATATATATTAAAAAAATCTATACAGATTGTTCCTGTTTAATTGAATCAAGATGATACATTAGGAATTCAAGTGGTCTTACTGAAAATGTGGATAAACAAATGCCTATGGAATAATTACAAAATTACCAAAGTTTATCAAATATATTTATGCTACACATCTATTAATAAACTTGTATAAAACTACTTCATTTTCAAAGTGGTAAACACTCAAGGCTCCCCTTTAAATTTAAAAATTTTGGCTACTGATCTACTTTGGGCACAGAAGAGGGTTTTAAAAATTGTTACAGCAACGCAAACATTAAAAGATTTTTCATAGGCCTTAGAACACGCTTAGCCAACAAAGAATTAATAGAAAGAGTTCCTTTCAAAGGGAAACCTCTGCTTCTATTAATAATATTTCCAATTTTTTGGCTCATGCATAATGCCTAGTTTCATAAAATTAGACGCATTACACAGGATCCCACAATGTGATATGAAAAGCATGATCTTATATATGATATGATTTGGTAGTTTTGATGAAACAGCTTTCTAAAACGATGGGCATTGACATGGTAATTTCCAAACACAGGAAATCCACCAAGACTTTTCATAGTTTATATAAAATAAAGTATTTAGGGAATTGACCTAAAAAATATGTGCTTTTGAGGTCGATACTTAATTTCTACTTCAGCTCTTCATTTTACTACTATATTTCAAAACATCTCTATGACGCATTTTTATAGAAAATGTATTACAATGCACCTGACCCAAGCAATATCTACTTAGAAAGAGAGTGGCAATTAAATCAATTCCCTGTCTTCTACGCATGTGACTCATTTGTTTTGAGTCTGTCATTTGTTTTTGCTGCTTACTGCCATTTGGTTTCTTTTTTCCCATGGTACAACATGAAATGCATAATAAGCTTCTTTATGGTGTTACCTCTTGGTAACTTGATTCGAGAGGATGGTGATGACGGAACCATTTTTTAATTGTGTTTTCTTTCAATGGTCCTATCAGACCAGACTCCCTGTGGATCTTCGCTAGTGTGGTAGCATCTGGCACCATCTGTACCAATCCTAATCAGATAGAAAAGAGTTCACATGAAAAACCTTCAACTTTAAAAAGATATGAAGACCATCAATGCATATTGCATATTGTTGGATCACTCCACACAGAAAAAAATACATGCTTACAAGTTTAGAAAACAATGAATGCAATAGAAAATATAGATCAGGATTTTGTTCTCTTAGGAAACAAAAACCAAAGGACACTTAGTAAAAAGTGGCAGTTCTGCGAAAGACAAATAAGAACACCAATAACAATATTGTAGACATAACTACCTCAAGGCACCAACAAGGCCAACAATTTAACAAGATTCAAAGTGTCAAAGCAGGTAGAACATGTACACAAACAACCAAAATCTATAAAAAATAGGATCAGATATTTACTATGACATAGAAAGTTATTTTATATGTGTTTATTGTCAAGAATGCTACACAAATTTTTCTGCAGCATGTGATGTTGGTCACAGCTGGGAGAAAGGATACCAGATAGTGCAGAAATTAGCCTGATCCAAGATGACATAAACTGGGACCTTGAAGTGCAGAGAGAAGTCAAGCATTTTGCAATGCTTCACTTGAATCCTCTGTCTCTACTGCATGCACTTAATTCTTTTCTTTGGAACCGAGACCTGACTTGCCAGTCTTCTGTCCCTGTGTGTGGTCCACTGCCACGTCATCCCACAACTCTGCATTACAGGAAGGACTTCCTCTAACAATTTCAGTTGGTGACAGGCTCCTCTACAATACCATGCCTGGAAAGTGGCATTCTACCAGTGCTTTTTCTGCTTTTCACAATTATGTGAAAAGTGATTTCCGTGTTCCCATGATTATGAAATTAGCTTTTCCTATCTCTCTTTTGTGGAAAAGGTGGACCATGGAGCAAGTTGTTAGCCTAGGACTTGGAAGACCTGGGCACACAAGTCTACGTAAGCACATCTCCCATATGACCACAGGCATGTCACTTGGTGACTTATCCGTAATTATACTTAATCATTAACTCCAAATCAATCATATTAACACTTCTGTAGCTCATAAGGAAAGACATTGTCTGGGAAATCTGTCATTCACCGAGAGGTTTTCTGCCGCTGCAGTGCTGAAAGGAAGAGACTGTCAGGCAAAGAATATTATTTGCAGATGATCCCTGTATCTTTCTTGGGAAAAATCAAATTAAGTGTTAGTATGTAAGACAGACTATAATATTTTGTTCAGAAACAGTATTCTTGTATTATTTGTCTTTGAAGCAGAAGCTTTAAGCTTTGACTCCCATCTCTACAAAGAAGGGAGGAGTCTTTTTCAGGTCACCTTAACCACCCTCCATGTGTGTGAAGTCATATATACTTTCTCCTAGCTCCTTCAGATCATTCACCCTCTCTCATTTTCTCTTTGCGGCTCAGAAAGCAATGAATTTTGGCGTTGGGTTGTTTGGGTTTTTTTGGTAGTTTTTGTACAGCAGGTAATCTGGATACATCAGTCTTCTATTTGTGCAAGGATTATTTTCAGTAAAAGATTTGGAGTAAAAATAGTAATCTTATTGCTGTCAGTAAATTTCTTTAGCAAGCAATTGGTATCCCTGCTACAGCTCTGCTATAACAACCATAAAAGAGAGAAATAAAGCTTTCAGATGAGTCAGGTCTGCCCTAAGCAGCATAAATTGCAAGAGTAATATTTCAAAATCAACACTGTGAAGCTGTCATTACTGTTCTACAGGTACTTGCTGTAGCCACATGCATCTAGGTTCATTTAAGCATCTATGCAAGATACTGGATTAAAATTTTAGTAGCTACAGCCGATTTTCTACAAAGCTCTCTTTTTGATGTGTGAAGTTACTTTTAAGAAACTGGTGCAAGCTGATGGAGTTGAGACTTTTGGAAAATTCTAGCCTAAGTTGCTACAAAATTCAATGAGTTTGGTTGTCCTTCTGGAGAGGCAGAATGAATATATAAAATGAACATTCAGGAGCAGGCAAGTTTACAGTAGGCAAATTTAGGGCCCGAGTAACAGAAATTCTGAGCACTTTTCTTCTTTAAGGGAGAAGATAAATAAGACACCCATGAAAATAAAAGTTAAAGAGATGGTTTTTGTATACTGCTGTTTACATGAGATATGGATAAAGTAACACAGGTAACTTTCATAGTGTAAAACTGACCTTGGCCTTTTCCTGTAGATAAACACCTATAAATAATCATTTGCATATCCAGTCCCTCTTGGAGCCAAATGCGGTCCATCACTCGAATAATTTGCAGAACCAGCATATCTTGACGTAGATCATCACCTATCTGAAAATTGCACAAGAAATCCAGGTTTCTCCTTCAATATCAGACAGAAATAACTTCCTATTTCATTTGGACTTTTTCCCCTCACTCACAGTAAAACCCTCTTGTTTTTCTTCAAAGTTGCTACTTGTCTTTCTGTGTCAGAAAAGGACAGAGTAAATGGTACACATAGGCAGAAACAGTTTTGGCAGCCACAGAGATGGTAACAAAAGCTCCCCGATTAACTGCAGCCTTTCTGCTTATTATTCCTATGTAATTATTAGAGTTTGAAAATTTAATCCGGAGGTAGGATCCTAATTTAGTTACATTTTAAGGTCTACTTAATGCTAGATCCCTTTTCACATATGACAGCATTTTTCTAATGTTAAGCTTCACAACTTGGTATTTGCAGCAGGCTGCAAGGGAATTTTATCATGAATTTATATTTTATCCATAACATGATTCATATTCAGTTTCAAATAGTGATGCAGTGTTGACTGCTCTCCCCATGGAGTCGGCCAAACAACAATCTTAGTGAAACGGGGCTTTAATTGTAGCCACAAGAGGTAATGAAGAGATTATCTTCAACCATGGCTGAGTAAATGGCCTGTGAAAACAAAAGTCCAGCTTTTTTTGTTGCCCCTGCCCACTCCATCTAAAATACATGTGATTTTTACTGGTATTTTAAAGTCTTTTTTCTTTTATTACATTCTTCTTATATAAGCATTCCAATCTACAGATTTTACTGCCATGAAATGAGTACTTGAGGAGACATAAATTATTGTTAAAAAAAAAATAAAAATTTAAATCTATTTTTCTTTCATTTAAAGGTAATCTTAACTCCATTTAATTCTTCTTAGCACCTAAAGCTGAGAAAAATCTTATTCTCACCACTTATCTTCCCTCTTTCCCCCACATATACAGTCAGTAGACAATTTAGTACAATATCAGTGCTCGTCATTTTAGGTATGCATTACCCATCAGTGGGACTAAAGTATAAGTAAAAGGTACTTTAACACAATAGTTTGCTGACAGGAGCAGGTGATGTCAGCTATAATACTTTTGCAGCAACTGGACAGTTAGTTGTTTGTTGAACGTTACTGGGCAGGGAAAATACTGTCTAGGTAGAACCTGCACAAATGTTTAAAAGCCCCACAAGCAGGCAGTTGCTCAAGTTGCTCAAGTCAGTAGGAACCTGTCTACTGAATATTGATTTTCAGATGAAACAGCATAAGAACCAGCTTTCTAAATATTCAGGAAAACTTAACATTGTTAGCCTCCCCCTAACACGTCTGGAAAGCATACTTCTCTTCCTGAGTATCACAGCTGCTCTAAAGGTCAATTTTATTCAAATTCAAGATGGCCTAGGAATCTTTTTTATTTATTTATTTAAACTATTTTTATTAATTTTTAGGCTTCTGGTCTGGAGCATGATACTGCAAAAGACCTAGGAATAATGTCTTTGGCAACACTGACCGTTTTGTATTCATCAGCCATTTTATGAACTTCAGTGCTCTTCTCAAAAAACACTACTCACTGTTATGGAAGACTTTTGCTCTTTTGAAAGAGAAGTAACTTTAGATTGCATGTATTGTCTTTTGCGGATGGACACAGCACTGTCCTGAACTCTGAAGCTTTGAAGGTGACAACTGGAAAATAAACTGGAGTTTATTTTCAGAGTCAGTTCTTCCAAGTAACTCCAAAGAGACAGGGCTCCTCTGCTGTCCCCTCCACCTCCCTCTTCCTCAGCCTGTTTTCCATGCTGGCGGATAGGGGCAGGATTAGGTTCTGTGTAGAAAATGCAGTCTCTAACACGCCAGTATTTTGATTTGTTAGAGACATATGGACACAGGTACTGGATTCGGTCATTCTGAACTATCTCTTCTCTGAGACCTGCCCTCTGACTCCAGTGTGGTAAATAAACTAAGTTTAAAATATAAACTTCATGTTTTAGACTGGTTGTCTCCACTTAGAAAAAAAAAAATTGCAAGAAGTCATTTGATTCTCTACGAATCAAAAAATTGATACTTCAGTGCACTGCCTCAGAATATTCCATTAGAAGTTCTAGTGTCAAAAATAATTGGGAAAAATGAACAGCAGAGCCAAATCAAACATTCCCAGGCTCAAGGTTTAAAATATAAATTAGGTGAATTTCAAATCAACATTTTTCATACAAAAGGAACTAAGGATTAGAGGAAGAACATACCTTAAAAATAACATTGATGTTTCCACTTGGACCATTTGCATTGATGAAGGAGATTTTTAATGGAAAGGCATTGGATGTAAAATATGAACATGACTTCAGGGAAAAAAGATGAGAGAGAAGAACAACAGTGTCACATATACAAAACATCAGGCTAATACAATACCTCCAGAAAAGATACCATCTTTAAATACTGGTCAGTAGCACTGGTAACAAAAATAAATAATTCTTTATATTACTGACTGTTTAAAAGGGTGAGAAAAATGAGAAATTATTTTTCCCAGACAATTTGTTTCACTCAATAATCAGATTCTATGAATGGATAATATTTTCCGTACTAACTGTTTTTCATTTTCACCCAGGTCTATTAATGATAAACTTTGGCTGGGGCTGAGTGGACAAGTACATAAGACTGATCTAATGAGAATCTGTAAAGCATTGAAAAGCCTTTGGTCCTACTATTTTCTGCAAAAAAAAAAAAAAAAAGCTCAATCATACAATCTTTATGGAAGCAAAGAACCTGCTAATTTCTTTGGTGATCTCACTCTAGCTGAGAATACAATGAATTCTGAAAATCACAATCTGTTTTATGTGGAATTTATCTTAATTAAACACAAACTCTGACTTCTTGTGCCCTACAGCTCCTTCCACCTGAAGACCTCAAAGGGCTTCAGAAAGCGTTAATGAGCCAAGCACTGCAAATCCTGTGTGAGTCAGGGTGGTATTATCATCATCATTTAAAAAAGGGGTGGAAAAAACCCACTGAAAAAACAGCCAAAGACAATGGTAAATTAATGGCCTGGTTTCTAGAAATAATGAGCGCCCCACAGGAGCTACTGCTGTCCTTACTGGGTGGAGTGTAATGGAGACTAATTTGAACAAAAACACTACTAGATACAGCTGCCCCTTGCTTTTCATCTAAACACCTCAAAGCATGGTACAAGCATGCAAACATTGTCTTAGCCACATCATACCTCTGCAATGCGCAATAGCTATTATTGATGATGAAATCCTGACCCCCTATGGAATTTTGCCAATTGAAATATCTCAATAAGTGCTTGAAAGGTTACTGTGGGATAATGCGTTACTGATAGAGCTGGGAGCAGTCCCTGCTACTAGTAAAATCAATAGATGATACCGAAGTGAATTAAATTTAGGTAATTATAAGCACTTAAAAATGCTAATTCGCGTGATTATACTGACATACAGTTCAATCAAGAAACTACATATATTTATAGCAAGATAATGGCCTATAATGATGTAAGAAAAATGAAAAAAAAAAAAAATCTCTCTTCAGATTTAAACATTTTGTATCTGTCTAGCCAAGCTGGTGCAGTATAAATAGCGTGACTGTATGGTGAGATACCTTCCCATTAGTCATTATTTCCAAAAGCCTGAAAGCAGTGAGAAGCAGCAGGCTTCAAATTCTTCTGACTTATATCATACACAATTGGCCCAAACCTGCGGGGTGCTGGAAGACCTCTGTTCTCAGCGAGATCAAGGCTGAATAGCAATTACTTGGAGAACCACAGGTCAAAGGCAACTGAAGGGATCAGCACCTTTTAGAATCAGGTCCACTGTGGATAATGAGCCAGAGAACAAAAATAGAGCACAAATTGCTGTAATTAGGCAGCTATAACTGGTAATACATATGGCTCTTCAGGATTGTTTTCTCTTGGTGCTGGATACCTTTTTCTTCTCCAGAGCTGGAACAGCTTATTCCTGCCATAATATTGTTTATGAAAACATTTCTAATCAATGAATAAATGAGTCTTAGTACTGTGGTCAAACTAAAGTCAAGTAACACTGAAGAGCATTGTTGTTTCCTTATTTTTAAGTCATTTTTAATAGGGGTCATAGGCACAGGTAAGTTACTGTGCATATTTAATATTTTAGCAGTTCTCAGTCAGATGCCTAAGTCTCACCTCAGCAAAAAGAGACCTAGCTCAAGACCTTTAGCTGCTCCCATCCATGACAGGGGAGAGAAAAAACTGCCACCAAGAGCTACCTGGGCAGGATGGTAACCTGGTCTCAGCTTCAGGGGACTCATGTACCCTTATCAATCCCAATGCCACGGCAGGGCGGCTGAGCTGGGAGCAGGCTGCTCAGAGTTTGACACCTCTGCTGCCGCTGCTGCGCAAGGTGAGACAGGCATGCAACACCCACCCCACCAGACCCCTTCACCTCTGCCTCCAACAAAGGCCACCAGTTTCAAGGGGATTAGGCTGGACATCAGTTTACCAGATGACTCATGCTGAGCACCAGTAAGATTATTTGCCAGTCAATGCAGCCATTCACACCCTCTCCCCCTTTATACTTAAAAACCAACCAACCAAACAAACAAAAAAAACCCCATAACAAACGCAATCCGTTGCATGAGCTAGACTTACATCTGCCTCTATGCCTTGGACAACAAGTGCAGGATTCAGGGGAAGCCGACAAACCTTTACCTCCTGGAAAAACTGCTGAAGTCTGTTGAGTTCCACCTTTAACACCTCCTGCAACATGTGAATCATTATGGTAACATGAAATAACGTAACAGCAGCTTTTAAGCCGTTTACTGTCCTTCTATATTCTAAACAAGCAGTACAATTTCTGGAGCTAGTAGCATCCATATAACCTTATAACAGCTAATGAGGTCACATTGAGGGGCAGTTATTAAAATAAGAACTGTGATTTTATTCCACATTCATGCTTTTACTGCCTAGATGCACTACCAGTTCATGGTGTCATGCAGGTCCAGATTTAATACCCTTCATTAGTGGCTGATTAGCCTAGCACCTGCTCTGCTGCATCTCATGACTTTTTTGCCTTGCTGGACAACTTCACAAGTTGTTGCTTGCTGCCCCAACACTGTGATCTCCCTCACCTAACTGTAGGTGCTTTAACTGCAAGCTTTGGGAGTTTTTCAGTATCACAGTAACTGCAGCCTTGAGATTAATCTCCAAAATCTGAATTATGCATCAGTGATGCATAATGTATCACTACTATTTCTTTTTCTTTACATAGATTTTTGTCTTTGCAAATATTTTTGTCTTTTTACTTCCATGTTTGCTTTGCTGCTCTCAGTAGCAACACAGAGTTCTCCAAAACATCCTTTGAAAATCTTTGAATCCTTAACAATGAAAAAAGAATTCACGATAACTTTCACGATAACCAGCAGTGGCAGGTATATTTTTATTTGTCTTTCTGGTCTGTCTTGCTGAGATCTCAGCAAGAAACAGTTTTACACATCAGGTAAGTAACAACAGCTGTTTTGGAAAATTAACAGTTTTGAATTGGAAATATACCTATGCAGTTTAAAAGCTGCACCTGCTGGAGAAGAAGACTGCAAGCCTCCTAATGCCAGGAATGCATCTCTGCAGATATGCTGACAGCATTAATTGCTGAATGCTAGATTTGAGATATTAAGTATAGTCCACTCTGGTTGGCTTTGCTAAGAAATGAGGATGTTCAGCCTGTCAAGGACAACTCTTTGCTAAGAGTTTCAAGAAACACTGCAGCTCTACAGGAGTATTAGGATGAGGTACTGAATGTGAGCATTCCTTTCAGTAAAATGTTAACCAGCTTTGTTGCCATTGTTTCTGACCACCTCCAAGTCTGGTTGAGAAACCACTGATGAAGGTATCTAAATGGCTTGAAAGATCTGCCGACCTTGAGAGTAATAGTGATAAGAGCTGGCCCGTTAAAAACATGTGTTTTACCTGTTTTCAGAGCAGCACAAAACTTTACAAATTAGAGTCACATCTTGGGCTTACATATGTAAAGGGCATTATAGGAAAGACGTGTCACCTTAGAAAAAATAAAATTACCTGAAGAAACTTAGATGGAAGGGGGGGTATTTTTCAACAAACCTTTCTTTTTGGGTCACTTGCAGCTTTTACTTTTTTGGCAATGTCTTCTAGAATTCTGATAAGTTTCAACTCCTTAGAAAACTCATTGTTCAGGGCTTTTCCAGCACAGAACTGGAGAGCAGCCAGTAGTTTCTGATACCAGTTTTTGAAATGAACTTCATTCTGTGCATTCTTCAACAGCCTGAAGGAAGGAGGGGAAAAAAAACATCTGTGTATCTAAAACTGATTTTTATTTCATATCACCTCTAGCAGGAACAATAAATGCACTCCAGGCTACTCTGTATTTGGTGACTTTGGGCAGCAGAGAATGAAAAAAAATGTTTTTTATTTGTTGGCAGTACTCAAGTCGCATTTGATAACTAATGAGATTCCGAGTATGTTGAATCAATAGGAACCTGCCATTTCTTATTGTCATACATAGTGCAGTGCCTGTATTGCTTCTTATTTCTGCAAGAAAAGTTTATAAAGTGAAAATAAGTTGTATTTTTTGAAGTTCAGTCTTAAATATACAACCCTAAATCTATTCTTTTTTTTTTTCTCCTGCCAGTACGCTTACACAATCAAGCACATCTTTCAGCTAGGGGGTGCATTTAAAGTCACAGACATATAATCAGTTCTAGAAACTTTCACTGTTTCAAGTTGAGGAGACATTTCTGAAACTGGCTACACTGCTAAGAAGAGTGAAATGAGTCCACTTTATTCCTTTCTTTACCGGTAAGTCTAGAGCAAAAACTCAGCTCTTAGTTCCACTGATGTCTGTACAAGCTTTGGGACTGGAGTTATTACCAACATAAAGTCAGAAATAAAACCAAAAACATACTTTTTTTTTTTTTTTTCCCATGTTTACCGTGCAGTTTTCTCTAATTATACATTCATTTGGGCCAGGAAAACTGTGGAGTTTAGAGATCTTTTTAGTTAATTGAATTGATCATTGGGAAATTTTTCCCTTCTGTGGACCAGAGGTTTTGTACACATTTGATTTATTTTTATAAGTGTAGATGGAATCACCAGCTTTATATTGCTATTAATATCCTGCCCATCGCCTGGGATCTCCCTTTGCCTGAAGGACTGATGAACTGCTCTTTGATTTTGTCCAAACTTTGCTCCCCACAACTTCATCCTTAAGAACACCTCAAACCTTAAATTCCTTATAAATGTCTGAATCTTAATGCAGTTTCCCTTACCTTATGAGGTTACTCAAACCTAACAAATAATGCTAGTTTTCACAGGACAGAAATCAGAGTGCTGTTGATTTTCAAGGCACATCACATATGAATATGTCACATAACAAAAAGCAAGAACAAGATACGTATCAAGCACTGATATTTAAAGGTAAAAAATCATAATTGCCATAGACACTTCAATTCCTTCAAATCATATATAAGGCATTACAATATTGCTACTGCAGCCCATGCATCTTTTGGCGGAGAGATTCTTGTCATCTTTTATAAGGCAATGATCCTTCTAGGTCCTCTTTTCCTATATAATTCAATGCAGAATAATATCACTGAAAAGCCTTTCCAGTTACACAAAACCTCTGAACATCTAAAGGTTTATAAGTACTGAAAATCTTAAAAGAATGTGTGGTGTTTCTATCAGAAATGCCTAGACATGAAAGGGAAGAGATATGAGAAGTTTACCATCGGTACTCGCCGGAGGAGATTGAAATGACATTTCTTTCTGTAGACTCGTAAAAACAAATAATTACTTTTTGGATTGGAAAGAAATACAAATTGTCATTGCAGTGCCTGGTGGAAGGCAAACCTGAGCACACAGAGGCAGCTGTATTCGTATCCTGAACCTTCCACAAACTGAAGAAGGCTGAGAACACATGCATATATGGTGGTGGATAAACTAACTCTTCCAGATTTCCAGCACAGGAAGGCCAAGATTCCAGAGAATAGGATGCATTTGGTTAAATGTAGACACCTTGTGCCATTTCAGATATCCTAGGAAATCCTATTTTTTTTTAAACAAAAGCATTACTGGCACAGTCCAAACTGTCACATGGGCAGGAATTTTAGTCTCCCGGAGCAGAGCCCAGCTCAGTCTCAGTCCAGCTAAACAGCTTGCATTTCTTTTAAAGCACAGGCAGAACGAACTTGTTTGTTTCTGCCCTGCAAAGACAAGTGCAAGTGCAACTAAGGAAAGATGACATCACTGTGACAGCCGTTTTGAACTGGCCAGATTATGTTGGTGCAGAATCTTCCGTCTTAGCACTTTGGCTTGCATTGGAATCAGCTCCTGAGCATCTAAATCATATTAATTCACCTACTCCATTTTTAATAGTACACATTTAGGGAATCCAGAAAGGCTACCTTTTCATATTTGAGATGTTTCTTTAATCCTTTCGGATATGCAGAACATTAAAACAACTTTTATTTCCCTAAAATGAAAGGCTTAGGATTTCACATACAGGAAGCAAAATAGCAAAACCAAAATGTTTTCCTATTTTAACCAGAGTGACTCTCTGCATAAGGCAGATGAACTTAGAAGATTCAGTTTTGGATTATTCTGATGGCTGACTGTTGACAGAAAATAAGCTTATATACACATACGATATAAAGATTTCTTGTCGACCTGAGAAGGGATTATGGACCAGATTCAGATAGTTTATGCGTAAGGTGTACATGAGGACAGAGGGTGTATAGAGTCTGAATCCTCTCACATATGCATCTTGAGCCCAGTCGATGAAGAAACTTGAGGCAGTTATCATGAGCTCACCAGTAAAATCCATTTCCATGCCAGCTGCAGCCCAGCACACACTCCACAGCCTGAACCCACATGGCAGCTTTTGACTGTACATGTGCTTCCTCAGCAGCCCTATGAGGGACTCAGGGCTCTGCGCTCAAAATGTGTCTGGTGACTGCAGTACGGGCAGCACAACTTCCTTCTGCCTGCCCACCGGGGTTGGTATGCTTTTAAAAGCCTGTAGACCTTAATTCGCAAAATGATTTGGATTAACTGGGCCTGACGTTTATATTCATTTTATAAAAGCAGTCCCAAGGAGGATACAAAGGACAGCTTTTAATGTGATGACTCATTGCAGGCTTTGCTGAAATGTTTATTCAACAACCGAACAAATATGCAGTTGTAATTCTGTCTTCCCAGTTTCCTGGCCCACACACCTTCACCCTGCCATTGCGAGAACTCAGCGGAGATAGGAAATTCTGCAAATTCTGAGGCTGTAGGATGGAGAAATGCTCAAGACACTAATGAAATTTTCAAGTTAGGACAGGATGCCTAGCTGTGACAACGGAAGACAAAACTGGAATGATTTAAAACTCAAGGCTGCCAGTAATGAAATTTGTGAAGTTTTGGGGTTTTTTTTTCTGACAATTTTCATAGGGTTCTGCAAGACAGAACTCAATATAAAAGCCTGGCTTTATGCCAGGCCTATACAGAGGATCTTGCTCCTAACAACATGGAGACATCCTCACTCTTTAGGATTCTCTGGTTTGAAACAAACGCCCTTGTTCTCAGCAAGGCCAGGGTAATTCAGATACACTGTCCCAAGGTCACTTTCTGGGGAATAGCACAATGGCACTGGAAACAGAAGGATGTTGACCTGAAATTTAGTAAAGAAACAAACTAGACTGCCCCTGCTTAGCAGCAGTCAGAGGGTCCAAATCAGATTCTGGGGTGCCCTAAAAGACACCCCCAACTTCCTTCTGCAAGCAGCTGCTTCTCTTCCCTTCTGCATGCACCCACTGTGTGCCTGCAAGGTGGCTCCAACTCCATTTTCTGGCACTGGCAGCTGCAGAAGCATGTGTATGTGTTTCCCAGGTACGGAAACACTAGTGTGCTGGAGAGATTTTTGCCACAGGGCAGAAGGGAAGATGGGGTTGAATCAGGCTGAGTTGGCTGCTGTGTCAGAGAAGGAGACACAGGGCTAAAACCAGCAGCTATGGAGAAAAGGGAATTTTTAAAAAGGGGAAGGAAAAAAAAAAAAAGGAAGAAAAGGAATGAGATTGGATGGATCTTGGTACCAAAACAGGTGAGCTGGCTTCATTCTCCTTCTGTGCTGTGGGGAGAGAGGGAAACTGATGCTCTAACAGCCTTGCAGCAGACACGGTCTGCTCTCTGAGTTGGATTTGGCAGACAAGAGAAAGAGCGAGGCTGCCCAGACAACTCTGCTGCTTGAACATCTGTTCCTCGCCTCCTTCAGGAAGGGGAGCACGGTGAATCAGAGAGTAATGCCTGACAGGGCAGATCAGCTTGCAGGTAGCCTGTTAAACCACACTGTAGCAAAAGAAACCCAAGAAAAGGCCAGGAACTCCACTATCTTATTGCAGGTTTAACCCCTACCTGCTACGAAAGAGAAAGGTACAGTTTGACTGGGTTATTTACATGTGGCATTGAAGTCAGAGTAGTGACTCTAGTTAATTCATTTCCAAGTGATGTCTGGTATTTATTACACAAAAGTTGTGCCTATCAGCACACACACACTGTATAATCTTTCCTTAAGGTGTTTTGAATTCAGAGATGCACCATATAAATGAGAAGCCTTAGGGTTTTAAGGTGAGTGCTGAGGTATTTGCTGTCGGCGGTCAATCTGGTAAACTTGATCAAGGAAGTCAATATGCTTTGTTGTGAAGGTATATGTCATGCTTGTTTTCTTTTCCACTAAGCAGGACGAGTCACAGAAGAAGAGAACGTTAGTATAACACTGCTGCTCATTATAGCAATAATTGTTTTAAAATTATTCTCCACAGCCCTTCCTATCAGAGATTAGCACACAAACACAGTTCTCTATCACTGCACAGCTTCCATGTCTGAGGTTGCCATCCACCTTGATTTTCATTAGATATCCTGCAACACTCCTAAGCTGTCCTTTGTGCTTTATTGTGCCACGGAGCTACGACACACACCTGAAGCATATGACCCGTTTCATTTTCGACTCCTTGAAGAAAACATTTTACTGTTTGCATTCTTAAACAGGAGAATAAGTAACGGGGGTAGTTTGCCAGTGGGGTTGCATTCGGGCTTTGCAGATTCTTAAGTCCCACCACAAGTTACCTGCAGACACAAGGATGAGAGAGATGACAAAAATGTGTAGCTGAAGATTTATACCTCCATCTAGCCTGTGATGAGCCATGAGGATGAGTGGGCAACTGCTGCCATTAACTACTCAGTTGCAAGTAAAACCTTTTGTAGTTTTTTCTTTTATCTCCCCAAGATTACATTGGACAAGGTTTTTACTTCCCTGCCAGCGATAACAGGAATAATCCCTTTGATAGAGATATCAACATAGCAAGTACTGCACAAACACTGTGAACTCCAATGAATTCCAGTTTCTAACAAGTACCTGTCATCCTCCATCCCCTACAACCACAACTCCCCTTACTCCTCTGCAGAGTACAGCCAAGTCTGCGGAACTCATTTTTTTTCACTTGCTAGCTGGTCCACTCAGGCACAGCTCCTTTAGACACAGCCAAACTCTAAGGCAGCAGAGTGCCAAGCTGGTATATACGACTATGGCTTTTCTGATCCCTTTGCCAGTGCCTAGGATGGATGACTGAACTTGCTGAAGCTCCCAGGAATGTGTCTTTAACATGGCAGCTATTGCTTCAGAGGACAGAAAGGAACACTTGCACTTGTTGCAACGTAATCTCTGTTCGCAGCCTCCTTCACAGCCTCGGTGAGATAAGCCTTCATTGGACAGCAAAATTTGGTTTCATTAACCTTGCTGGAAAGCCTTAAAGTGGCTCTGTTCTCATGGTCCTTTGTTATTCAAGAGAAACATACAGGCTATCTCTGTCAACTTCCTTTAAAAACAGATATAGGATAATACCGTCCTTTTTAAACTAAACCTAAATTCTAGAAAGGTGTGATTTATGTACTACAAGTCAGAAAGGAAAACACAGACCACAGCAGCACCGTTCTGTGTAGACTTATTGGCGCATGGCAATCAACAAAGCCACAGATGTAAAAACAAACAAACAACTGAGAAGCACAAAATGCCTAACATGTTGAGAACACCACAATTTCTGCAGGAGAGAATGGGCAGCAAACTCAATTAGGCAGAAAAGTTAATGTACAACAAAGATGGAAGGGACATAGCAGTTCTCCCAAGTGACTGCAGTACTGACTGTTTTCCATAGCTTTACAGAAACACAGTGTGAGGCCATCGACTTGACTGGAAGGACCGAGACCCTTTCACTCTCCCTTTCTTCGACCAAGTACAAAGACAGAAGAAAGGGAGAGGCACAAGAGGGCTGGCAGAACTCCGCCTCGTCTGCTGAACTTTCTTATCTTCTTTGTTTCTATTCTAGAACAAGAAGAGAATGAAAGTTTACATTTCTTGAGTAGACTGAGTGAAGTGTGGTAAAGTATTTTCTCTGAATCTTTCTAACCAAGTAAGTCTTCAGCATGGAAGAGCAGCAGCTGCTCAGTAGCTTGCAGCACCTGTCCACTTTTGGCTCTTCACATTTCTCACGTAAGACACCTGCAGTCAGCGTCACCTGCTGCTTCTCATATAACAGAGCTGCTTTTATAGACTCATTTTTCAAAGCATTACCCTTGCAAGGAAAACACCTCTGCTTAAAGTGAAATTTTGTTTTAAAAGCCATGCGACACATTTGCATTTGTTTTTTCTGATTGTTTTAATAACATAACTTAGAACAGATAACTAACACGTTGGTCTCCCTTAGGTAACAAAAAATTGTTGCAGACTTATTACGAAGTATGCTAGTTAGGCTTGAGAAACACATTTCTATGGGAGCCAAGAGGCTTGTTGCCATTATTTGCTAACCTTCTCTCAAAGATCTTTATGAACAAGGCAACATAATTTGCACCCAGACAAATCACTTGATCCAGTAGATTCAATCAACCAAGTTCCCTCCACTCTCACTGAATGCCTTAACTGCGAAATGCGTGTCCTGCTGACTCACAAAAAATTAGCAGATCAGTGAAAACAAAGGCTATGCTACGCTATGCAAGTAAGTTGCCAAACCCTGGTAAGGTTGCCTAGCAGGAAAATGTTTTATTTGATACGTAATATAGTTGCACACACTTCTGTATTATGAAAATAAACCCCAGATAAAACTGGTTTTGTCTGGAGAAGAAAGAGGATTGACCTTGAAAACGAACTGTGTCAAGAATTAATAGGAGAGTATAATAGTGCACCGGTACCACTATCACTACCAGATAGTAGATGCTACTTAGTCTAAGGTCTAAGCAAGAAATGATCACCCTCAGAACACGTCTTCTCCAATTTGCTGAATGGATGTGCTGTCTTCAATGTAAGTGCTACAAGAATCATCTAGTAAAAAGAAGTGCTAACACTGTCTGTCTGTCTCTGCTCCAGTTTGTAAAAAAACCAAAACCACCAACCAACCAACAAAAAAACCCCGAACTGTTAGCAAAGTTGGTCTCTTTCTAGTCTCCTCCACTTCATTGGGTGGGGTCTGCAAGCAGCAGAGGACCAAATTTATTAACACACTATCATGAACACAAAAAATACCCGCAGCAGAATCCCACCATAACAGAACCAGTGGTTGTTTCCAACAACATCTGTATACAACAGTACAACATCTGTATACAACAGTGCTGACATTGGATAACTTCAGAGTCTGTGAGAGAGGATTCACAGTCCACCAAAGATCCCACCCTAATAAAGCGGCAATCCAAAGCTACAGAAATGAAATGCCTTCACCCTGAAGTCTCCTTAATGCCAAGACTGACTTAAGCTCAGGATTGCAACTATAGGTCTAACTGGTCTCAATTATTAACAGAAGAAATACCACTGTCTTAGTACAGCGAATCAAAAAGAATGATTAACCTTGCTCTCCAAAAACTGTATTCAGAATTTAAAAAAACCCAAACAACAAATGTATTAATGCGTTTAACATCTGCATGAAGATTATCAATAAGGCAGTATTATTTTGCATTCAATGAGAAACACGGCATTTAAGTCTGGCACTTGTTTTGAAAAGTCTGGTTCCATCTTTGCCTGTGCTTTCTTCACGGGACTAGATATGTCCCTGTCTGCGTTTGTTTCAAAATTGTGTATTTTCTCCTCAGAACAAATGCCATGTTTTTGTCAGAATGTCATGCAGTATCTTACTTAGACCAGAATCAGCAAGCCTGAAAGCTACAAATCATCTATCTTTGTACTAGCTTAGAGTAAATTTGTGGCACAGGAACTGAAACGCACCATTCATTCCAGGCATAACAGAAATTGTTGTATTCTTCCCAGTGGGTAACTGCATTGGAAGCTTGCAATGAATGGGATTAGATGGGATAATCACCACTAAAATAAGCAGACCCAATGGCTTTAATGGGATGATGTTCAAATATGCCAGCAATTAATTGGATACAGGAGGTGACTAAGCTACTCTACTTTCAAACCGTACAAATAAAACACAAAATTAATCCAGGTTCAAGCAGTCCACTGGAGCCAGCGGAGTTGCTCAGCTTTGTACTGTATCTGAATTTAGGCCACAGTTATCACAGCAATACACTGAGGAGAATGTGAAAATGCTTTTCGTCATCTGCCTGTTGTTTGGTTAGTTCATGTCTACCAAAATGGCTTTGGATAGCTTCTGTATCTTCCCATTAGCTTCACAGCTAGAACAAAAAAATCCCTCATGACACTATAAAACCAAATGTATGACACAGAACTAGTTCTGTATTGTTCTGCATGCACTGGGCAATCCAGATTTAGACAAAACTGCAGAATCAAACCTGAGTTACACTGCAACACTTTGGTGAACTTCACTTTAAAATGCTGTATGCACTTTTTTGCTTTTTGGTGGTTTGGGTTTTTTTTTTTTTTTTAACATACTAATACAGAAGTAGCTTTAAGGATAAAACTAAAATTGTCTTTCTACAAGGTCACTATGGTTTTTGGCTGGTCTTGTTAGAAGCAGTTCCAGATTTTATTCATACATTCAGAGCCAGATCTGTACTTTATAATCCTAGAGTTTTCAGATTACCATTCTTATGATTCACCCTGGCCATGGGGAGGGAGGGGTTTGGTTTTTGAGGTGGGGAGTGGGGGGAATAGGAAGAGAGAGTGACATTGCTTTGCAAATATTATGTCCTTCAAAAGAATTTATTCTGCAGAGCAGTAGATCTTGAGATGGGCTGTTAATTTTCCTATTTGCTCTGCACTCAGTTACAAGAATTTGCTTTGCTTAACAATGTCTACAATCAAAGCTGTTAGCTTTCAAATAGACACTCAGATTTTTACAGACAAGGTGCTCAGATGCCAGTAGCAGAGGAAGGATAGATGGGATTCGATACATTCCAAATACGTGCAGAGTTAACATTTCTTTTGGGACAGTATCACTTCTACTGCTCTGGAAGAACCTGTCTGTAGATCCATTGTGTTTTAAGCACAGGTAATACAGGCGCAAGAAGAAGTTGGATCCTGATCCCACATTACTTCCTGACATGTCTGTCTCTTCTGGATCTTTACTTTCATCTGGACATCTCTGCTCTAGCTAGTGGCCCTGCTTGTCTTCTTTTCCCAATATCTAACCAAGGGAATTTTTTTCAGATCACTGCCTACACAAGAATAGGGAGGTATAATGAGCCTTCAGCAGGTACTGCTTTAAGCGTTTCAGCAATGACAGTACCTCAGTGTAATTACAAGGTTGCAAAACTCTGTTTTAAGTATTCCTCTCATATCTGATGTAGTATGCTTTCTGTAAGATGTTGAGTCTTCTTTTTCTGGAAATTTGCCATGTGGCATCTCATTAGAGATCAGATCGTCAGATCACAGCAACTTGTTACTTCTGTGCATGTGTGGTGTGACTTTGTCAAAAGAATAACTTTGACAGAACCTCCATAGCTCAAATAAAGTGCCATCATGAAGACATATGGTCCTTTACACTTCAAAAATAACTAGCAAAACTCATGTGTTTTCAGGGAACAGAAGACGGAGAACCAGACTTTTCAATAGTGGAGTCTCTAGAGTCCCAATAATACTTTTTCATCTTTTCATGATTCTGACTCTTCTAAGGGAAAAATCTCTTCAGACTGCAGCTCTCCTTATGCATGAGTATTCTGCAGTCTTCCTCAAACAAGACAATACCTACCATGTTTTCGTTTAATTAAAGCAGAGGAGACCATGAGAGACAACTCTTGTCAGCTCATTCCTGTCAGTGGCAGGACAGAAGAACAAGCATTTACATTGTAAAGAAGAGCGTTTCTGTTATCTTCATACTCATTCTTTCTAGGCCTGTTTTCTTTCTTCCTCTCTAGTTTTATTTTCTTTTGCTTTTGTTGGTCTCTATTAATTTTTCACTCCCCTTTATATATAGCGATAGTATCTTTTGCAAGGGTACGCGAGGAGAGTAGAGCAGTCAAGGAAATACCTTTAGATTCCTGTTTTTTAAATACTGGTCTCGTTCTGATCTTTCTTCTGTTTTACGGCTTTATTGCCACCAAATATTGGCTTTGTAAAAAGAGAAGTGGGAATCTGAAGTTAAGCCCATGTACTAGGGAAAGCCTGCTGTAAGATATTAGTAAGAGAAAACTTTTCCTTTTTAGTTGGCCCAAGGGTATTTTCCTAGTCGACAGCTGGCCTAGTTACCATGGAAAGCAGAAGAGCTGGAGGGTAAGCACAGTAGGAAAGTGAGGCATAGACCTACGTGAAATTAGGTTGGCTTAGTTTGCAGAGGCTTGCTGAAATTAATCTCTCACTTCAGACAGCTTGGTGCTCTTCCATTGCTGAGTGCTAGACATTAAGTTCCATCTAGGTTTACAAGTCTATCTCAGCTCTGCTGAGACATGTTCAGCTGTGGGACCAGATCTGAATAAACTTTGGAATAAGCTAAATTCCCTTTTAATGAACCCCCCTAACCAAGAAGGCACTACTTCTTAAGCTTCTATCAAGGAAATCTTACGTGACTCTCTTCAGATCAAACCATATAGTCTTGGGGTTAAAATTCATAGATTTTAATGTCAGAAGAATTTAAGGCAGATACAGGAATGACAATCTGTCTTGAATTCCTGATTTTACTTGCTGGGTGACCTTGGCAAAATTCTTTAATTTTTCTATGCTTTTGTTTTCCTTTTCAAAAGAGGAAAGGATTATTTACCTCCTCATAGGATGTTGTGTTTGTTTGTAAGCTGCTCTTATGCCACAGAGGTAAATGTCATGGCAAATAGGTCTGCTTAATAACATTGCCACCTCCTTCCCATGTGGTACTTGTATAGGCAGCATTTTTCAATCATATGGGACAAAATAGCAGCCCCAGGCATTTTTTTGCTCATGAGAAAAACAGAATTAAGATTTAGTTGTTGTGATGAAAAGTTCAGCTCTGGTTCCAACAGTCACAATCACATTTGTGGAAGTATTATTGCAGTAAGCAGATGTCATATTTCCATATGTCCTGAGTCAGGTAGAGTGGAGCGTGCTCTCCAGGGGCAGTTACTGCATTGGCAGAATAAATATAGATCAGCTATCTGACACAAAATGCTGCTAGGACTTTGAAACTCACTGGCTCTGCTACAGGTATCCTTCTTGCACTCAGAGTGCTGTCCTTACGCTCAGTCCCTGTGAGCGTGCAGCTGGGTAGCAGGCTGAGAGGCAGAAATCATAACTTTCCTCCCTTCTCCCACCATACACATGCTCGCTCACTTTTTATTGCGTGAATACTCCTGAATCAACCACATTTCTCCTTAGATATGTACTCAGCTGAGTGACCAAAAACCTGTGTGTGCCAAAAATTAGTATGGGTAAGTGCTATATTATATCTACCAGCGAAGTGGTGGCAGCGCTCACAAGGGTGGCAGCCATGGGCGAGCCTTGCAGAGCCAGGAAAATTACCGTTTAAACCTTTAAATTGCTATTTAAAAAACTCCTGATGATAAACCAGGGCAACAGCTGAAGACTGCATGTGTCAGCTTTAAACTGATGCAAAAAATGATATTAAAACGGGCCGTTATTTAAGTGACTTTCCATTTTCATACCATGACCAAGCAATGTACTTCTGAGCAACACACAGCACAAAGCACTGACAACGGCAAGAAAATTTGCCATGATGGCTGTTTAAATTCATTTCAACAAACTGCCCTATCAACAAAAACACATACATGAGATCTGTGGGTTATGCAAGTCACTCAGAAGCTGGCTAAGCAGTGCTTATTAGAAAAGTTTAATTAATAAAAATGCTTCTCTTGATAGAAATCATCACACGCAATGGAATGACATTGTGAAGAAGGTTAAGTAGAAGAATAAATACTGACTTCTAATACCAGACTCAACAAAGGAAATGCTACAGGTCAAAGCAGAAATTAGCTGAGCTACGTAAGCAGAGTTTTATCAGCCGTCGTTGTGCCAAGCCCTAAGAAGCACTGAAACCTTGTTTACCGTCTGACCTCCTCTGTGCTCAGTGCTCACAGGATAATTATTAGACATAGCAATGCCCTATTTCCCAGACAGAACCCCACTTCCCTTGCTGATGTACAAAACAAGGTCTTCCCTCGGTTAAAATGTATAATGTGTTACAGCACTCACGATGAGAGACTGTTCTTTTAACTTAATCCATGCCCATGGATTTGGCTCTGGAAATCCCTGTTCAATCCCTCCCGCATTAGCCAAGATGGCAGCTGCCACACTAAAGCTAATGAGCCTGATTAATATCAATTCAGTAAATTAAATTTTTTTCCAGACATCAGATAATTTTGTACTAATCCAGACATTTATACCCATTTAATATCAGCTGACATAACATAATTTCTCATTTAACAGTAATTGAAAACTACAGGTTTCTTATTCCAAAGAGCATTTGCTGTCAGTTATAACTTATGGCTTTTTATACAGCTATTTTTCAAATAATATCATCATCAAATGTTATGTTTTCTGCCTAGTTGCAGAACTTTTATACCCAAGAATATGACTGGTTTTATGTGGGCAGAATGGAACAATTTCTGTTAAAGGTTTTCCTTTTAGCAATTTTTCTTCATATTTTCCATTATATATTTGTAAAACTTCTGATTGAAACAAATGAATAAAAGTATACGAAACAACTCTTCATATAAGCAGTGTTTAACTTAGCCCCTCTAAGTTGTTGGTTTTTTTTTTTTGTAAATAACTTTGGGTTTGTTCAGCTTGCCTTCAGGCTTGGTTTCTTCAGACGCTGCAGAAGAAAGTGCACATCCCTACTGCTATGCTATTTGCTCTGATTCTAATGTAAAAGATAAAATCCCTCACTGGCTACAATCAAATGTCAATACTTATATATCAAGGAACTGACAAGAAGTAGGAGGAAGCATACTTCATTACACTTCTGGGTGAAAGACAGTATTAACATTTGTGCGACGGAGTGTTTGCACTGCCCCAACACCATCATCGTTGATGGGAAGTGGAATTCCTTGGGGCTGAACATATCATTTGACCGTTTTTGTCTGTCTGGGATCCTGCCCTGTGGTTTTCACCATGATACTATCTTTCAGCTGTAACATGACCTGTGTGGAACACTGCAGAAAGTTACTGATGAAAGTCTCCATCCAACAGATGATACCTATTACCAAGTTGCTTATTTAGGAAACACTCATATCATTCTCAATGCTTCCTAAGATGAGAGCACCCTTTCTGCAAGATGCTATCTAAGGACCACCCTGATGGCTCAAGAATTGAAGGACCATGGAAACTGAACCAGTAAACAAGCCAACACAGTTACAGAATTCATTTGTAACTTACTGAAGCACATAATAGCTGACATCAGGAGGGACCTCAGGAGGTCCTCTGATCTGTTCCCTGTTCAAAGCAGAGCTAGCTCTGATATTGGATCAGGTTGCTCAGAGGGCTTGGCCTCAGCAGCAGCAGGTTGGGAGAGTTCCTGAGGCACGGTGCAATTGGACTATATGATGATGAGTCCCCAGAACACAAAGCAGTTTCAAAAGATATGACCTAATGACAGGCAGGCCTTCAAGGGTATCACCTTAGGGAAACTTAGAATTCTGTTTACCGCCATAACTTTTTGGAAATAGTAACATGAATAAGCAGGCAAAGAACTGCATTTCTAAGTTGTGAACGTCACTCTGGTCTGCCTTCAGTCCCACCTTGCAATTTCTGACAAGCACTTCTACCTGGGGCCCAACTGTCACAGGAACAAAAATACTTGGACATTTCTGTGATATAGATTAATTTTAGGTTATGAACAAAGGCTCCACATTATTCTTTACACTATCTAAACCACATAAGCCAGAACTACCCTTGGATATGGAACAGCAGAGATTGGGTTTTTGCCTGTGCCGCTGCCTGGACAACATTCCCTTGCGTGTTTGCAATGCAAAAAACGTAAGAGCGTCCTTCTCTTAATGAACAGCTGACTATTTAGTTACCACTATTTGGTCTACAGTCTTCTAGGTTCTTAGAAAAGCTACGTCAGGCAAAGGAGGACAGTTCAGTCAGTCAGGATTTGTGTGAAATGATCAAGTACGAGTCTCCAGTGGCTCCTCTGAAAGGAAAGTTGATGGCTGTTTGTTTTCTAGAATCAATAACTTAGTCTGAGATAGAAGCACGGAGTGGTTACATGTCTAGGCACAAGGGTCTCCAGAGGAACATTTAGCAATATAGGCAATCAAATCAAAATTACACTATATAGTGACGGGGGAGTAACAGCACAGGTTATACCTGGGAATAATGCTTTTTGTGGAAGTGGTTCTAGATCTCCCAGTTCTCTCAGGAGGTCTTCACCTGAATCTAAGCTTCACAGCTGGGAAAAATTGACTCTCATTTCTTACACAGCGCAACTATATTAAGGTACTACTTATCTCTGCACTCCTCTTGCTTTTCCACATCCTTCCTCCTATAAAGCTATTTTGCTTTGCTACCCTTCTCAGTTCCCTCAGCGACTACCAGTGACTATTCTTTATCCTTCAGCCTGCGTAAAGCCTCTTTTGTATCACTTCATAGTTCCACACTCCTGTGTAGACACTGGGAACGTTGTGGCAACTCCCTCCCTTCTCAAACCAGTGAAGACTGCTCAGATTTCTGAGCCTGGGAGAAGAATCGGGACCTTGAAGCAGGAGAGACAGAAATGTTTGCAGAGCTGGGTGGAGGGAATTCCCAGATTCGAGCCTTTGAACTGCCAGAAGCATGCTGCTTTGCACATTACATTCTCTACCTGTTTCCAAGTGAACCTTGAAGAAAGCTTTCCATTTCCATACACGTAACACCATAGATTAGATTATAAAGACTGCATGCAGGAAAGCATGTGCACCCAGTGTATGTATATCTGTCAACATAAGAACACCACTGCACACGTGTGAGAAAGCGCTGGTCTAGGAATGGAGAACAAGGCGGCCTTGGGGGAACAGTTATTTGAATTTCACTGGATGACAGACTGTGAACAATTTCTGGGGGAAGCTGAACATGAAAACTGAGCACTTATGTAAGGGAAAACAGATTTTATTTTTTTTTAAATCTACTTGGATATAAGCCCTGCTACACAAGCTAGAAAAATGAAGAGTAAGAAGCATAAAACAGGATTTTATTTAGAGAGATGTTGAGGGCTGCTTTGTTGTTTACACTGAAATACTTAAAGTCACCTTTTATATCTAAGGATTTGAACTCTCCAAGCCATTTATTAGATGAGAAAGGACATCTCTGTTTGTGAGAGAGGGATGGTGCCGATTTGAAAAGATCATCCAGTTGTGTATGTGTCATTGCTTCCTTATTCAAGTGACCATTAAATTTTTGTTACTATGTTATATTATTATAATAACTATCTCACCACTCTTTCTCCTTTTAATGAGGAAGACTTTACTATTCTTAGTTTTACTAACAAGACGGTTCATTTACTTGCTCATTCACTACAGTTTATCTAGATCCTTATAAGGGAAGCAAGAACAGTCAGCAGTAGAGAAATCCTTTTTCTAGTTTGGGCCAGGCAATCTCTAAAAGCCATCTCCTAAAACACCTTAAAATTGATCACCTCTGCAGTTCTTCTCATCATTAATAATGTTAATAATACTAACAAAGGCGTTGGCATTGCTTCCACGTCTGTTTATCCTCGCAACAGAAGCTGCACCACTCTAGAGCTGCAAATGCTCCCTTGCACTCTGCTCACACGGCTCAACCACACCTTGGAAATTCAGTCCACTATTTTTTTTTCTGATGAGACCAACATCCAGCATTTTATTTTGCTTCTGTCTACTAAAATCCTGAACTGAGTAGAAACAAAGTATGAATAGAAACAAATTTGTATTCACCTTTCAAACTTTTCATTGGAGGTAGTTTATATTAGCTATTTGAAAGAAAGACAGACAAATTAAAAACAATAGCTACTCCAGCACTGAGGCTTTTATCAAATTTACAACCAATTAATTTCCCGTATATATGCTGCCAGCAATTTATCCCATCTTAAACCCCACCCTCCACTTAATAACACCTTGTTTTTTTCAATTTTTTTTTACAAAAGCAAATGGGTGTTCCCTCAAGTAACAGCCATCAGTGAACAGCAGCCAGGTGACATACGGCACAGGTGAGATACCAATGGTATTTCATAAATCATTATGTTTAAAAGATGGTCTGTTTTCAAGCTAAGAAGTAAGACGATCTGTTAATGATTTAGGATTGAGCAATTCACATGAACAGCAAGAGGAGGAGATAGATGTACCTGGTATAAAAACCTTTATATTAGGGATTGTCTTAAAATATGCATTGCATCTCCTCTAGGTGGAGTTGAAAAAATGCTGGTGATTTGTTTTAGAATGAATAGGGTACTTTTCAACAACAAGGGGTGGGTGGAGGGGGGCAGAGGGAAGAGAAATGATTCAAAATAGCTCCACGTGGCACTCACTGGGTTACCTCAGCCACAAGTCTCTACTTTCACATCTCCAGTGACAAACGCAAGTATCAAGACTTTTTTTTTCAACTTCATCTGGCACTTCGGATACCATCTGAATGTTTGCATCTAAGCTCAATGTTTCTGTGAAAAGCTTTGATTTTGATGAACACTTTTCAAAATATTCAGTGAAAAATTCCTTACTAACTACTTTACAGTAATCCTTCAGCCACAGAATTATATCAGCGAAACTACCACTATTGATATAATACTGTGATATAGTATCTCTGAATCTCTTTATATAGGAATATGGCCTTTCAGAGACAAAAGTCAATTCTTGTAGCCTGATTTTCTTTCCAAAACAATGAAATAATGTCATGAACTTTACCAAACAGTATTCTGTGTATTTGATAGACACCACAGTGGAAGTTAAAGAACAATCCAGCTGTCTGTCTTTTGACTGAGACGTCTACTGGTTGTACAAACTATGGGGTAGGGTTTTACAGGCTTTAGATTCGGAAGGAATCTTAATTCCTTTAGATTCGGTGGTCACTTTCTGTTATTTAATTCAGAGGTCCAACATACATCAGTTTTAACCAAGTGGGCTCTTTGCCAAGAAAACACTGAAGGAGACGATGCAAGACATGGTCCATTGTGTAATTCTCTTGCTTAAAAGGAGATTATTACAACATGTTAGCAGTGTTGGTCAAGCAAAAAAGCCATGCAAAGACAACTCATCTGACAGTTCTTTCTTTCCTCTCTCAGCTTATTTTTAATTTGGTCCCTGTCCAAATGACAACATTATGAGTACAGAATAATATACCATTTAGTATGGATGAGCGTTCAGAATGCAATTAATGCTTAAGGAAATATTTTTAAACAGCAAGGGTTTTATGAACTTAATCCTGAAATATCTATCATCTGCAAATACCTAAAAATACTGAATTATAATAATTCTGCACTGTTGACCTGGGAAGACATTTTACCAATCCTTCCCTGCCTCCTCCCTAGAAATATTGCCTTTTATTATAGTTTTTGATTATTTTTTAATTTTGTTTTATTTTTAAACCCGTTAATAATTATATTTGGTTTTAGATTAGGGACTTGTTTTCTCAGAAAAATTCCCATTAGTCACAAAGTAATTTTCTGTTAAATCATGCACTGATGGAACATATTCAACAAAGTCTAATTCATGATTCTCCTTTTTCTAATGTTTCAGTCATTTAGACAAAGATCCAAGGACCAGCTTTCATTCTGGTGGAAAATGACAATTAAGCCTAGAAATATTAACCACAGAAACATACAACCGACAGTAATGTTATGATGACCAATAATTCATTACACTGAATGTCCTGTATCCACTTGAAACCTCTCTTTGTTTATCCATACTTCTCCCTAAAGATGTCACCGAAAGTGTTCAGAAATAGGAGTGACTTACTAAACTCAAACCTGCCACACAAGGCTGTGATCAATTGCATGGTAACTATAAATGAAGACTCCCAACACATCAATCCAAGAAACTCAGAGCCTGCACTGCGCTTATTCAAGTCATGTGGTAAGAACTTTGTGACACACATTCAAGGAAAAGTGGATTAAAACCAACTCTCTAGGGTAGCTCAAGACAAATTTTGCCAAAAAACTGGTTCAAATGGCTATAGTTAAAACACAAAAGCTTGCAAAGCTGGAAAGACAAAAAGACCTGTAACAGAGAAAGATTTATAAAATGTTTTACATAATCTGATGCAATTTTGGAACATCTGCAGATTCATTTTGCCTAAAATAATTGCCATTTATAGAAAAAAGCTTTATACAAAGGAGATCATAATGAAATAGTTTCCACACATTCACAAAAGGCAAAAAGTAAAGTGTAAACATGAAATGCGAAGAAAAGAGAGTTTTTAGATATTATATCTGCCAAATCTAAAGTCAGGCGTCCTCTCCTAACATTTCACCTCAGCAACTGGGATCAGGTAGCACCACGACTCTGTAGCACAGCAGCAGCCTGCTGGAGGACCTCTCACACCTGCAGGATTGCTCTCGGCTGCAGAAGGCAACATTTCACCAGTGAAACACCACCAGCTGCTCAGCTGAGAATCACAGGAGGTTCTCCATGCTGTTCGCTTTCCGGCTGAGGATTTCACTCTTCAAAATCGTTACAGTCTGATTAGGGAAATGTGCATCATCTTTAAATTGCAGCTACTGTTATTATTTATGATTTGGGCATTTCACATTATTAAAGTTGGTCACTCTTCATATATTGGCCTAGCTCAATGAATACCTTAAAGCAAATTTCAGTGGAAAGACATAGCTTCATGGATTACTTTCAGCCATCTTTTTCCAGCAGTCTTTTACAGTACAAAACCAAAACAACGCCTCCACATCCGTCAAATTCATGACTGAAAATTATCCATTTGAAGTGACAGAACTAGATGAATGTTTTGTCAAAAGCTTCCTTGATTTATTGCTACTCTGGTTTACATCCCCAAATGTTCCTCTGGGACAAACAAAGATTATGTGAGGTATCCGTCAGGAAAGATTTTGGCTCTCTGTTTTGATTTTGAAGGAAGCAACAATAAAACATTTTTAATGGAAAAAAGATGAAAGGCACAGATGAAAGCCTAGTGTGACATCTGCACAGAGCCCTGCTCTGTATCCCTTCCTCAGCAACACCCGCTCCGCTTCCTCAGTCAACTCCACAAGCAGATCATTACAGACCATCACATCCCAGCATCACACAAGCAGTAACAGAGCGCCAAAATGCCGTGTTCAGTCCTTCCCACAGAGGATATCCAAAAGACAACACCCATCTTTCATACTCAGTTACGTTATTGGAGAGGTTATGATAGATAAGACTTGAAGATAGTAGGGAGTTTTCCACCATAACTGAAAAACTAGAGTTGTCAGCTTCAACATTTTTAAATGTAAAAGGAGTCAAAATAAAAATAAATCAGACAAGCAGTGTTTTGAAAAACAATGTACTGAAAAACATTTTCCTTAATGCTACCTTATAAATCACGAAGCGGCTAAAAGAATTAAGGCCAGTTGCTCTATTTTTTTTTAAAATTTTCAGAAATATTTCACCATTTTTGTTTTAACTTTTCAACTCTAAGTAGGTTCACTTGTACACATAGATAGTGGTGTATTTTTTTCATTCCAGTAACGCGCACTGATAATTTTGGCATTTACAGACTTTTTTTTATGTTGCACTTGATGATATTAATCCTCCTGAAATATGATTTTTGGCATGGAATTTTCCCTGTTCTAAAGTGAGGACACACACACAGAGTTACCTCTATGTTCCCTAACTTATTTAGCTGCAGCTGAATACTTGCCTGGGCAAATACAATCAATGACGTGCATTCCATTCTCACCTTGATATATGATCACAAGGATGCCTTACCTCTTCCTTTTCATGCGTGCACCCAATTTGGAGAAACGCTTAGCATTCCTAGATTTCTAAACATTCAAGAACACATTCATTCTACTAAGAATCATTAAAAAAATTAGAAACAGACACATGAACAACTATGTTATTTATGTCCGTTGTCAAGGATTCACCAGATTATACCATATTCACTGAATTACAAAAAGACATAGCCTTCATTGATTTATTTTTAAATGGATTTCTTTTTTATTAAAGTGGTAATTTTTAACAGATTGGGAAAAACAACTCCCTCTTTATATTTAAAATGTTAAAATGCCATGTTTAGGTTCTTAGTTAACCTTTGCCAGCTGTGTTTGCAATTTGGTTTTTAATTTTTTTGAACTTATTCTCTATTTCCTTGTAGTTGGAAATTTAGAAGTTAAAAATATTTATTACTTCAGTCAGAATATTTCAATTTGTAAAAAGAAATAACAGCATCTGCATCACCTTTGGCAAATAGATGTTACGTGCAAACCCCTTTAAAAAAAGGAACTTAGTTTTAGCAAAACACATCCCAGAGAATAACTGCCTGATTAAAAGGCCACTAAAAATAATGGAAAGAGTTTCATAAACTGCAAAGAGGTATGGATTCAGACTTCTCTCCTTTGTACATGGAAAGTATAGACAGTAACTTTACAAATATTTCTACTAAAGGGTAGAACACCTGCCAATCTGCCTGTAGATTTGCCTGAAACGAACATTTCGAGCATGCAAAACAGGCCATTCAGCCTTTGGATAATGTCAGTCAATGTCAGTCTGTGTCCTAGGGTACATTTATAAGATTAAGAGAGACACATGGAGCACTTCCTGGACCTGGAGCCACGCAGCCCAGACGTAGCAGGGCGAGTTCCCTCTGCAGCACCCAGACTGTGCATTCACTACCCATCACTGGGCTTTGGGACTCCCTGGTGCTCCATGTGGTCATCAGATTCTGTGTAAGTTTGAGCTTCAGAAATACTGTGATGGTTATGTTAGAGTTCACAAACGATAGAGAGATTAAAAGACACTGAAGGTCAGCGCTATCTGCCTCACATGGTCCACACGAGCATGCAAGTATGGGTAGAGCAGTGTTGTATGACAGAGCATGTCAAAGCTGGGGCACTTTTGCCCATCTTGTCATTTAGGGGTGGTTCCTGGAGTTAACTATTCCCAAACTGTGCTCCAGTGCTGTTTTTGAGAAAGCGGTCCAAAACAGGGCCAGAGATGAAGGCAGCAGTTACAAAGCATGGCAGACCAGAGGTCTAGCACTTGGTCTTGCTCCCTGGTCCTCCTTTATTGAGCAGTATTGACAGACCCAGGGTAGCTAGACATTGACAGCAGCTGGCATTTACAACCCAGAGTTGCAATATACTACCTCTTTTATCAATTCCAGCTGTGGTCACAGCCAGCTCACTCCTCTGTTTCTTTGAGCTGGAGAAAAGAGAGTCTAAAATAGTATTTTTTTCATTTTTTTCTTAAAAACTAAAATGCGTTGACTTAAATGCAAGGCATGGTTTTGTTGATGTAAATGTACCATTTGCCCACTCAGTCTGTAAATACTGAAGGTCAAAACCAACCAAGAGTTATGTAACTTCTTTGTGTTTCTTCACAACAAAATCTCTTTGTTTCATTTGACATCATCTTTTCCTAAAACTGGAGTCTGAGAAAATTGAAAGTCTGTAAATTAGGAAGCACAATAATTATCTCTCTGTTTTCCAAGGCAATAATCCAAGTCCCACATGGCTAATAATGAAACACTTAGCACAGCAGACGGCTGAATCATTATCTCACAAAAATAATATTCTAATGGTGTTATTTACTATACACATAAGTAACTACAGAAAAAAAGCTCACCAAATTATTGGCATTTCGTAAGTAAGAATTACAAGTTCAGAACTAAAATCCCTAGATGTGAACCCACTCTATGGCTGAGGTTCTCTGCTGTCCAAAACACAATAATGATCACATCAAGTACTCCAAATTGAGATGAAATTTAGAATCATCACTTGGTTGAATGACACGTTACCTCAGAAGGCTGTAAGATTGAGGAACTCCAGACTTGAGCCAAATCTTAATGCAGACTAAGAAAACGACTGATCAAACATACACCGAGACTGCTATTCACAGGGCTAAAGTAACATATATGATTAAGTGATCTTCTGATTCTGATCAGTAAGAAAGACCAAATTAACACAAACCAAACCAGATGTCTTTTGTATTTACATTAATGTCATTTTAATGGGCTGGGCTTTTCAGCCTGCTCTACACAGCTATTTAGGAAGTCCATTAATTATTAGCAGACTTGATAACTTCTGACTGTGGGAGAAAGACACCATAATGTGGGAAGAGAAAGAGCTGGAGGATGGCTGCCTGTTTAATGTTCAGATAATTAAGACTGTTGGACAGATGAGTATCTGCTTGATTTGTTCCTTCTTTTGAAGTCTTCAAGTAAGTTATGGCTAATGTAAACCAGTTTTGACAGCAAAAAATAGATTTCCTTTCAGAAAAGATGAAGCAATAATCTGTTGTTCCAGCGCTGGAGTGCTGAATGAAATGAAGTAGTAATGATTTTGGGAAAACACAGTATTGAGGGACAACCCTCCCAATAGCAGAGAATTTAACTGTGGTCTTTTTGAACTTTTATACATTGGTTATGGGGTTTTTTTATTCTTACAGTTCTTTTTATATAGAAAAAGCAAAAAAAAAATGTTCTAGCTTTGAAATCAATAGTCTAATTCACATTGTTTTCAGTGAGCTGGATTTCACCAAGAGTTCCTTTTTAATCTCACATTCTTACTTATCTACAAGATGTGGACTGGAAAAGATAGAAGACTACTCCCTTTTCTCTTGGTTGTCAGTCAAAATGTAGAGAAATGTTATAAACTAGAAAAGTTCTGTAAAGTTTTTGTGACTTAAAACTCTAAGAAAACTTACAAGACAAGCTACAAAAGGACATTTTGCCTTCAGCAAAGATTCACTTAAGTTTTTCTTTTCTTGAGCTAAGCATACCAGATTCTCATGCTCTGCCAAAATTTACAAACACTCGTACTCTTCCATGACAATGAAACCTGTTCCTTAGCACCACCTTCAAGCAGCTGCCACAGCTCTTAGAGGACACTACACTTCTCCCCGTTATTCAATCCTCCTGTGGAAGGCAACCATCTGTGAGACATACTCCTGGCCACCTGCTGCCCCAGCCAGCTGTTTCGATTGCACATTGCAGCTGCCACCTATGAAAGTAGCTAAAAGCCAAAAACACTCAAGCAAGTGGGAAACCGATTGGCAAGTTCCCAGAGATGTGGATTAAAAATCCAGCACAAAAGCTGACAAAAAACCCCTCTGAGATAAACAGAGACTTTCAGCAAGCAGAAGGGCCCAAAGGGCCTCAAGCATGTTTCCTTCCCCTCAAGCAACTTTTCTGCTTTGCTAGAACTTGTTTAATAACTTCTCACCATAGCTCCAGGGAATGGGAAAACTTGCTCCAGCCTTCTCCCCTCCCAGGAACTCTGATGGGAAAGACTAGGACCAGAGCAAATTTCTAGAAGACAGTAGGTGTAAATGTTCCCTAAGCCTCATGGACATTAGGAACTCTTGAAATAAGTCTGAGATGGGATTTAAGTGGTATACGGGTCCTGTGCTGGCACTGTATGCGTGGGCAATTTTTGGTTTCCTTGGGAAGGGAGTGCATTCAAAAGTACCAATGAGGAGATGAAATACTGATGGATGCAGATGGCCCAAATCCCTCAAGAATTTAGAGGGGGGGAAAAGTCACGCATGATAAGAAAAAAACTAGCAAACACAGGGTGTAAGATCAATTACCTTTTCACTCTAATTAGCAGAATTAATGGGACAAATCTGCAGCAGATACAAGCAAAGAACAAACTAAAGCTATCCGGATTTACGACACCTATAGATGTGTCCCAAGAATATTCTGTTCTGTCCACCTTTGCCAACTACTGTCCCATAATTTTTAAATAAAATCTTCAGACAAACTTGTCACTGCTTGATGGAAAGGAGTTAACAATTTGAATTTGATTGAAAACTGGCCAGCAGATAGAGCTCAGAGGGTTGTGATGAGTGGCAGAGTCTAGTTGGAGGTCTGTGACAAGTGGTGTTCCCCAGGGGTCAGTACTGGGTCCAGTCCTGTTCAATATATTCATCAATGANCTGGAACATCTTTCTTATGAGGAAAGGCTGAGGGACTTGGGTCTTTTTAGTCTGGAGAAGAGAAGACTCAGAGGGGGGGAATCTCATCAATGTTTATAAATACTTAAAGGGAGGGTGCCAGGAGGATGGCACCAGTCTTTTTGCAGTGGTGCCCAGTGATAGGACAAGAGGTAATGGGACAAACTTGAACATAGGAAGTTCCATCTAGACATGAGGAGGAACTTCTTTCCTTTGAGGGTGGCAGAGCACTGGAAGAGGCTGCCCAGAGAGGTGGTGGAGTCTCCGACTCCGGAGACATTCAAAACTTGCCTGGACACCATCCTGTGCAACCTGCTCACAGTGTCCCTGCTCTGGCAGGGGGGTTAGACTACATGATCTCCAGAGGTCCCTTCCAACCCTGGTGATTCTGTGATTCTATAATTTACTATCCAATCAAAAAGGTGATGAGCTGGTACATCATTGTTGGGTAACTGCTTAACTTTGGTGTGCAGGGAAATTGAGTCAATTTTAAATAACTGAGATATTATTATAATTTGTCATTATATTTGTCATTAAAATAAGTTATTGTTGACAGTCACCACCAGTTCTGGTAACTAGCTTCTAGATTTCACAGAATCACAGAAAAAAGACTTGTCTCATCCTTCCGACACCCTCCCTTTAAGTACATAGAAGCATTGATGAGATTCCCCCCTCACCCTTCTCTTCTCCAGACTAAAGAGACCCAAGTCCCTCAGCCTTTCCTCATAAGAAAGATGTTCCAGCCCCCTAATCATCTTTGTAGCCCTTTGCTGTACCCTCTCTAGCAGTTCCCTGTCCTTCTTGAACTGGGGAGCCCAGAACTGGACACAGTACTCCAGATGCGGCCTCACCAGGGCAGAGTAGAGGGGTAGGATAACCTCCCTCGACCTGCTTGCCACACTCTTCTTGATGCACCCCAGGATGCCATTGTCCTTCTTGGCCACAAGGGTACATTGCTGGCTCATGGTCATCCTGTTGTCCACGAGGAGTCCCAGGTGTCTTTCCACAGAGCTCTTTCCAGCAGGTCAACCCCTAACCTGTACTGGTGCATGGGGTTATTCCTCCCCAGGTGCAGTACCTTACACTTGCCCTTGTTGAACTTCATCAGGTTTCTCTCTGCCCAATTCTCCAGCCTGTCCAGGTCACACTGAATGGCAGCACAGCCTTGCGGTGTGTCAGCTACCTCTCCCACTGGGGTGTCGTAAAACAGTGTCATAAAACATGGAAGTTAAAATCAGTTGACTTTTCCCCTGTGGTTCTGAAATCACATCACCAGTTTTCTGAATTATATTAGAGTCTTTTCCAAGTTTTATTTTGGGGAGGTATACAGTGCACAATGTTGTATTATTTAATAGTGGAATGGTAATGTTATTCATTACAATTAAAAATAAACTTGTTATTAAAGTTTGTTTTTACCAGTCCTTGCTCCTTGATTGCTAATTTGGTAATGACAGAGTACAACACTTGAGAATAAATTATTACCTAATCGCATTTCTTAAAAGAAGTTACGTGAGTGTACATGCACACATGTGTTCCCCACATTATTAAATCACTGAGCTTCCCTTTAAAAATCTCGTTAGAAGTAAGTGGAAAAAACCCTCTGTTTTCCATTACTTTTATAAGGACTGAAATTCAATTTGTGAGGTAAAGTCTTTATTAATTAATTAAGGCTTTATTAATAAAAACTATGAAATTACTGTTTAACTTTGTAAGTAGCATTTATGACTTGGGAAACTGCCTTTTAAAATACTGGAAGAGGAATATGAATAATTACATAAATTGAAATGTTAGGTAGAAAACAGTTTACTGAAGAACATGATGGAGCAGAGCAACCAAAGGGAAAAAAACGTATAGTGTGATGAATACAAGAAGCAAAATTTTAAGAGATGTGTGCCCTATTTAAGTTCTCTGGTTAGATTGAAACATTTAAACAAAAAGCCTAAATAAAAGAGGTACCAGAGCTCCTTCCACTAAATTGAATGGGACTACTAGATGCTTGCAGAATTACTTTGTGCAGCTAAATATATATATTACACAAACAAGTTTAGTCAGACTGTTTAAAATTTACCAATTTTTTAACTTGAGAGCAGCCAGCCAGCAAGTATATCATGTGAAACAACCTACCCACCTAAAACTAATGACCACTCAGTTTATATTAGGTGTACATAGCGCTACCCCTATATTTCTAAGGATGACTACCACAGAGGTGGCTGTTGTTACTTCTGTCTGCTGTATTTGCTCATGTTTCCCCACTCTCCCAGGTTTTGCCATATTCTAAGACATCGCCATTAGGTGAATTTGTTCTCAGAAAAAAGTAATCTGTTGCAGTTTATTGACAGGTTGTTCCACGAAAAACAACTCAAATACACACACTTGATCCCCTGTCACAGTGTTTCCCTCTCCTGATAATATCTGCTTTCTTGGCTAAGGAGGCCCTGGCAGCAAACTCTTAAGATTGCCAATTTTACAAGGAAAGTTAGTGGATGCTAAGTGTTAGCTGGCAATGTACTCTTCAGTTATGTTACCAAGATCCTAATGCTGACCACATTACATCCATTTCTGTCTTGTGACTCAGTAAGATGTTACTGAAAGAAAATAATGAAGAATAACAATTACAGAAAACACATTTCTCTATATATCTTTTGTATATTGTATATAAATTATATTATATATCTTTGAATATTTCTAGAAATGTATGTGTGTGTATATATGTTTTACACACATATTTACACATACATACATACAAATGCATGCTTATTTTAAGATGTAATCAAAAGCTGTCCCTCTAGGAAACCAAAGTTCACATTTCAGGTAGAAGATACTGTTTATTTAGGGATAAATAACAAATCACTATTTATACAATTAGAAATATTATTTATGGGAAGTGGCTACAATCATGTGCAACTCCAGGATATTTGTAATTAGAAACACGTTTATTAAACTAGTAAACTGCTCCATCTGCAACCAAAGCAGAAGACGATAATCAAAATATTTAACAAACACTCAGTAGCTGATGATATCTCCAATTGCTAAGGCGCACAGGGAGAAAATGTGCTTGAAAAAACAATCCATGGTTGGATGACATGAACAGGGCTACTACCAGCTGAAAGGCAGAGAATACAGTGAACACTGCGAAATATTCTATTTGATGTAGGTATGTATAATTATGCTATATATTAAGCTATATATAAAATAAATGTATTTTGCCACATTAAATTGTACTGTGCCAGATAAGGACATCTATTATTCTGGATGGAATTATCTGCTATATGTTAGCCAAGATTATAACACTCGACAACTTGAGCAAAATTTAGGAAAAAAATGGGGATCTACATAGGTCTACACTGCAAAGTAAAGAGGAAGAAGACTGCAGATACTTAGTCATTTTTTTTGAGAAGAAGAGAGGAGTTAAAGAAAATACAGAAAACCAATGATGTTCCCACTGTCCATTGGACTCTAAAAATCATTTCTAATTGCACAGGAAAACTACCAACTCTCTGGGCACATTTAAGAACTCTAGACTGGACATTTTTATCCAGTATGACTAAGTTTAATAGAAGATAGTAGAAATGGTGTCAGGCATTTTTCAGGCACTGCCAGAAAAATGGCTCACTAAATGTGGTTCCTCTTTACTTGACAGATACACTCATTAGGCATGTTATTGTTATCCTACTCATTTCAGTGAAACAAACACATTTATAATCCTGTTTTACCCCAATAACACTTCCAGAGATCATGCAGGTATGAAAGTATGATCTATGTTCTTTCTCTACCTCGCACTTCATCAACCAAATAATTACATTTCAAGTTGTTGTCTTTCCTTTACAGAGAGGAAAGCTTTTGCTTTAAGGGGTCTGAACCAGTTGAACGCTAAATGAAAGCTCAGTTCATCCATCATTACTAAACATGAAAAAATCCCCAACCCCACAACAGTTTGATTTTCAGATCACAGGGCAGTTTTTCAGGTGGCAGAAAGCTACATTCCTAACTCCAAGGGCCTTGAAGTAACAGCACAGCAAACAGAATAACCACCACATGCAATAATGCGATCACAGAGGTCCTTACACTGTAGAGGTAGATGGTGAATGGGAGCTGCTGTCAGGCCTGGTACATCTCCATAATCACAAAAAGGAACTATTGGAAACTCCACCATCACAAGTCAGACTGATATGCAAAGGGTTAAGAGACACACTTTGACAAACCTGAGAAGTCTGACAACTTCAGGAGAGATCACAGAAATCACAATATACTTTATAAGTAAGCCAATGCTGCTTGGAGCTTGCAAATGTTGAGGAAGACCATTTTTGGCTCAAACCCAAAAATGCAGAAAAATAGAAGTGGTATCTTAGTTAACTGAACAGAACTTTCCCCCCACACACACACCATCACCCCCTCCGCCAGGAGCAGCATGAAGGCAGAGATAAGTAGGTCTTTTATACAATTTACCCATGCCCAGTACCGAAAGGTGAATAAGGAGGGAGGAAAAACCTAGGTTTTCTGTTGATTTTAAACAAAAAGAGACTTTGTCACCAATAGAATCATGGATAAAGTTCACTGTAACAGAAAATGACTGTGCTAGTACTGGCAAATGATCTTACCAGTAAAGTTGATGGGCTACTTGGATGCTCTGAAGAGAACGATTCAGCAGGAGTTTCACTAGAGGGCTTTCAAGACTCCACTCAAACTTGAGCACCTTAACAGATAAATTAATAATAAGAATCGCTTGTATGCTGGCTTTATTGTCTTTCCATTATAAGAAAATGAATCAGAAAGGACCTAGCGCTTAGTTTGAACAAAGCAATCCAACATATGGAGAATGCCCAAGCAACGCAATGAGCAAAGAAACTTCCAGACACAAGTGTCTGCCACCATCTGTAAGACAGATATCATCCTGATTCTGGCTGTGTTAACATATATGTAAATATGCAGCTTTTCTTCCCCCGCTTAAAACTATCAATGCTGTATTTAAATTTTTATCTGATTACCTGGTTTGGAAAATAAACTTATTTGTGAAACAGAAACTGTAGAAGGTGAAAGATCACATAAGTGTCCTACTGTCTGAATGTTGTAAAGCTGTGCAAGTTCCATGGCTTCACAGTAGTGAATTACATAAATATATTCATACATGTGTGTGTATATATATCTCTCTCCAGATATGTATATATCTGTATATACATTTATATAAATGTATATTTACATTTAAATGTACATTTACAAATACACAAAAACCCCTGAGGAACTCTGAAATGTGGAACTGCACGCAATCCCTGTGCACAGTGTTACAAGGTAAGGGGATAAAGCTTTCAAAATAGCTGGCTCCTCCTTAACTGCAACACAGGACCTACTCAACCACAAAGCAATTGCTTTGGAAGCAGTGGGCCCATAACTTGTAAAACATTAATTTCCAGTGAAATGCAATGTACATCTATAAAGAGAGAATTCTACAGCCAAATTGCCCTGGTTACTCTGTGCTGACAATGATTCTCCCCATATATGTGGTATTAAGAAAACTGTGATTCACTGCAACGCCATTTGCTTCCTTGACTGCAATGAAGCCCTGCCACCACCAGCCCTTGGTTTGGTGGTCACAGCAGCGTTTCTCTTGTTCAGATGCATTTTTTTATTTTTCTTTTTTACTCGAAAATACCTTCTTGTAGTATACAGAAAAGTTCAATCAACATGCCAAACAACTATATTCTCTTGAGTGGAAAACAGTCTATAGTTCAGCCCTGTTGTTAATTCAATCATTGCATCAGCTGACCAGCCTTTCTTATTTATTCCTCTTGCAATGTATCAATCAAACAGAAAGAATCAAAAGTATTTAATGAAGTTATTGATCTGGACAGAAGACTTCCTTGGCTATCAATTTCTTCCTTACCTGAACCAGCTGCGGGAGGTATTCTAACAATTCATCATTTGACAGGTTTTCTATTTGTTGGACTGCTGTTCTGCGAATATCTTGATCTGGAAAACTAGAGCAAAACAAATAGATACCATTAAGAGCTACTGAACCACTGCAACTCTCCTGAGCTCTCACTGATATAAAATGTTAGAAAAACAGGTTTTCTCTCAAAATGGAATAGGAAAAAAATCAATTCATTTGCTTTACTGTAACAAGAGTCAAGAAACACGTAGCAGATAACTTAATAGGATTGACTGGTACAGTGTCACACAGGGAGAAAAAAAAATGCAATCCTGATCTTCAAATATCTTTTTTAATTTGAGCAATCATATGTTGTAATTTCCTTTATATGTACTGAAATATGAAGCAAATTACGGATATTCTTTTGCTGCTCCTACTTACCTGAAATAGGAAAATTCCACGCCATGGGAACTTTTAAGTCACTTGAAAACTTCTCTTGTTCTGAGCAACAACACAAAAGCTTGAAATTTCCCACACAAAAAGGGTTCATTTCAGACAATTTATTCCAATGTCAGCTCTTCTGGTTTGTACCATAACACAATAAAAAATATTTTTTAAACAGAAGTAATTTTGAAATGGAAAACATGTTTTCTTTTTAGTTTCTCTAAAGGAAAACTTAGTTTAAAAAATCAGCACCTTCCCCTGGAGAGGCTCCAAGTCAGTGAAACAGTCATTTCTGATGGGAAAATGTTTGAGTATTCAGCATAAGCTGTATTCTCAACAAATTCTGGTTGAAACCAGAGTGGTTGTAGCCTAATATAGATTTTGTGATGGAGATGTAACCATAAAAATGATAAAAGAGGAAATATGGTGTATCAGCAACGATAAAACACGGAAAGAAGGCTGGATAATATAGCTGGTCAAAACATTTTTCTTTAAAAAAGAATGAAATTTTGTTGTAACCTGAGTGATCAAAAATGATCTTAACAGAACATTTTCTCTCTTTTCAGAGAAAAAGACAAAAAGTATACAGTGTTTCTTTTAATATTTGAAAACTGAAAAATAATCTTGTAAGGAATTCTTTTGAAAAAATAAAATACAAAAAATAATTTCCACCTTTTCATGTGTTGCATTTGTGACATTAATCATGATACACAGAGAATTCCATGTACATAGAAGTTGCCTGGTTTGGTTCACAGTTAGCTGTTCTGCTACTGTCCCGCTTTCACAAGGAAAGGAATAGATGTGCTCTTCTGTGTACGTCTGCTGCATGGTGTCACCCTTAACTATCTGTTAGTACTTGAAGCTTGTCCATTGCCACCCCAAGAGTCTTTTCTATCTTCTCCTGAAGCAAACTGGAAACGTTCATACAGACCTTTCTGTCACCAGAGCTGCAAGAGTGGTCATCTCTGCTGAAGGGGCAAAAACGTCTTCGAACAGCACCACAGTCAATTAGATATTGTTCAAAAGAGCTGCTGGGCTTTGAGCCAGTTCTCTGAGGGCAAGTACTTGCCCCACAGAAAGCAGTGAATCCCTCCCCTCTCAACTGATACGGCTATTAGGCTCTTTTGAAAATCTCTGATTAGGCACTCTAGGCATACATAAAAATGATGAGTAAAGGACAGAGATTATCCTGTCAATTCACCCCGGAGAAAGTCCTTTGAAATCTGAACCATCATGTACAGCAGAAGGTGTCACGAGGCCACCAGCAGTACTGCTTTATGAGCTCAACACAAAAATGAACTGTTCTCTTCCCAGCTTCCCATCCACCACCTTTTGCCAACAATATACCCAGTAGAAAAATAGATCAGAAGTGAAACACGGGAGACAGTACCACGTTTGCAGCAATGACTGCTCATTGCTATCAAGAGAGACAGAGAAGAAATTGTAAGGGTAAGTGCTCAGAAGTATAATGGCACCTGCAGCTCTAAACTTCCGCTTTTAAGTTCAATAAAATAAGCTGAAGCAAAACAATATGTACACTTTGATCATGGAATTAACTACAGGTTGTCAAATAAAAATGTGGATATTTTGAAAAAAAAAAAACAACAGCTAACAGTTGGATCTATTTGAAAGGCCTGGCTTCTGTGCTGCAATCAGCTGCCACCTGTAGCACTTTCAAACTCCCTTTTAACAATGCGGCTCAGGTCCAATTTTATTATTTTGTTTGTCTGTTATGGTACATATTTGATGATGTTTTTAATACAGTTTAAGATTGAGGGCCTTGATGGGGAGAAAGGGAATATATTATAAATAAATTATCATGATAGCCCCAAATTAGCCTATTTTGCAAGGAGCATTTATTTATTTATTTATTCTAGGCAACCTATTAGGCATATGAAGTTGTTACTTTAATATTTTAATATTCATATGCCTATTTAGAACAAAACATATTTGAAGGACTGCATATTAAAAAAATTAATCCCTTTTATATCATTCTATCTTCTAATTATGCAATTGTTCCAAAGGCCTGTGTGCCAAGCATGTGCTGATAATATGGAAATTAGTCTTTCCCCTTCCCTTCTTGCCTAGTTCAACAGGTTACTGAACAGTGAAATATGCTCTATACAGGCACCAGTCAAGCAGAAAACTATCATTATTTAGTTACTGCTTGTCCTTACTAGCAGCCAGCATTTGAATATATGCAATGCTACGATGAAACTCCTCTATTATTTCCAGATAAACAAAGAATGACAAAAGTATTTTAATCCCAACCTTTCAAGAACATTCAACAGCTAACATTTGTTTTGTTTAGAATTAATTTTCTCTAAGTCAAAACTGGGGCTATATCTAAGTTAGCAAAAGTATTTATAGAAGATGTGATTAGAATAATGATGAGCTCAAGTGCATAAGCACTATGGTGAAAAATCTACAGGTTAGTTTGTTTCAGGAAACATGGCTCTTGGCACTCTTGTTGAATGAGATTTTGGTAATGTGCTGGTCCTGGTTACTAAATTTTTTCCTTCGGCTTGTAAATCTTGAGGTCAGCTTGAGGCTGCGTTGAATCTTTTTGAAAGAATGGGCAGTTAATGCATTCGCTTAACTACCTGACAATTTGTTAAGCTCCAGATGTAATATCCATTGCTCTCTTGAATTTCAGTCTTGTTCAGGGCCGCAGGTACAACAGAAAAATATTTAATTTTATTTGTTTTATCCCTTACATTTGTATTTAAGCAAACATTTAGCATCCTCAGAAACACTAGAACTACAGCTAATACTTACGAACTCAACTAGTATTACATGGTGTTTGCATACATCAGCTTATTTGCGAAAAGCCAATAACAGGGTAAGGTCTAGAAGCAGATCTGAGTAAAAAATCCTACTTTTCGCATGCCTGGAAGCTATGCCATCTCATAGCCCTTAATTAGGGCTAGAGGCATTTTTCCAGTGAATAATCTTGCAAACTTTTGCATGTTGTATCGAATCTGATTTCACTAATCCATAGATTAGTCTTGATTGGAGGACACAATTAATTGATTTTTTGGCTCTGTGACTCAATGCAAGAGAAATCACTTTAGGCCTAAGAAAAACAGCTTCATAGTTTGGATATTAGGGGACAGTTGATTTCCAGGGCTTGCTACAATGACTATGTAATTACACATCCTAAAAACTCTGGAAGCAGAGAAGTGAGATGACTGTATCACAACAAATTCAGTATTTCAGTCTTTAAGTGTACTCTCCTAAGAAACAGGAGTTAATCTGTATCAGAGCTCATTTATACCGGATCAGTTTTGCAAAGGATTTGAACCACAGATTATCAGGTTCCTGACACATGACCTGTGATTATGGCTTCAGAGAGGCAGGAGATTCAGGCAGTCCTCTTCATTAGCTGTTTTATGGTTGTCAACAAAATCTCTGAGAATTTAGCTAGAAAAAAAGCAACTTAAACCAAATACCAAAACCCAAGCATTGTTCAATGCTTATATGACTCTTTCTTTGCATAGTTTCAACATGGTAATTTTCACCCAGATTTCCAATTACTTCTAGTTGTATTTTTTTTTTCCTTGAAATAAATAATTAAGTTAATAGAACTACAGTGTTCCTCCTTCATTTGCCTGACTGTATTGTAACATATTGTAGCTTTCTTCTTTTGGCTGATTTTATTTGTCCTCTCTTCATGTAATGAGTACTCCACAACAGAGATTGCGACTTCTTATAAGTTTGTTCCAGGTTTACACACTCAGAGACACTACTGAAAAATAAACGATAGTTGTTGAGTCTAGTCCTTAGCAATAGGTCACACTATGCAGGACTTCAAATTTCCCTTTCACAGCTTGTTCCACAATCTGGATTCTCCTTAAGATATGAAACTGATTTCCTTTGATATTTAACCACAACACCTCTTTTGGTTTTTTGTTCTTCCTTCCCTGCATGTTGCCAATGATTGACAGTCACCCATTTTATAACGTCTGTCTAAGTAGCTGTAGATTGTTAGGTCTCCCTTGAGACTTTAAGATGGTTTTTGTAAAAATTGAATTTTGAGCTGCATGAGCATAGATTACAATTTGCTTTAGAAGTAAGAACAACTTACAATCTTTGATTCTTTTCATATAGATAGCCAGTAGGGAGCTATTTGTCTATCTGTACCTTTCAGTTAAACCAGATTGAAACAGAAAACTAAGGGCGGCTGAGGCATCCTGTGGATTTGTGAAATTTTAGCATCGGCCAGTGGTGACTTGTTTGTAAATGAGAAATAGATGTGCATTTCTTTTTTAACAGTTTTATCATCCTAATTTTACTGTGCTATCTCAAATAACCCTATGCTGGACGATATTTGTCAGGTAAATGGAACTGTACAGTTCACTACATTTTCTAGCATGTGAGGATCTCTGCAGAGAAAAGAAGGGCCTTTCACGAGCCATCTTTTAAGTTAGAGGCTTATGACATGTCACGTATTTCTGCAATTCCCTTCACATTTTAAGTTCTGCTGCATTTTCAAAAAAGAAAGACTCCGGTCCCATGAAATGCATGTTATTAAGTCTGGCAGAAACAAAGAAGGCTGAGTTAGCACACCTACTGGAATGAAGATACGAATCGAAAACAAAAAAATCCTCTAAGTAGTAAAGGATATCATGTCACCGATGGGTGCAACTGGGCCAGGAGAGAAAGTATGGAAGAACTATTTAAAAGAATAGACATGTAAGTTTTGGGTGGCAGTTTAAGTGTTTTAAAAGTAATTAGACAGGAAGACAGAAAAAAATTAAAGAATAATAATTAAGGAATTCCCGTAGTTTTAGCACACAAATAAAATTAGCCAGGGCTATTTGCTTTCTGTTGGTGATTTTTTTTTTTTTCCATTCCTCTGAGGGCTTCTAAAGAAAACACTGTGAGCATATGAAGATTAGAAAATGGCAAAGACTAAAAGAAAGTACAGAAAGATAACGTACTGTCAGTAAAAAGGACATTGGATTTTCAAAATTTTCAGTTGAAAAAGAGTAATATATTTACTCCTTATTGTGGTAAGACAAGCAAACCCTCCCCACCCCAGCCACTAGCTATTGCTTTGGCTGATTGTTTGGCAGATGGATCTGTAGAATTTACTCATGGAGAATATACTTTAAGTAGTGCTTACATAGATTTTCTACAAGAAATTCTGACTAAAACAACTAGTAATAAGTTTAAGATGTCATAGGGACCATATGGTGAACCATATCCTAGGAGAGAACAAGATAGGAAGAAATCAACAAAAAGCAGTTTTCCATTTGAAGCCTGTATGATCTAGAAGGTTCTTCGCACCCCAGAGACAAACTTTGTTCTCTATAACATTAAAACAAAAGAACAAAACATGGAAAACTTGATTATTTACAGGTTTAGCCTCCCAATTAGATTGCATACTTATGTACAGAAAGTATGCCATATCTACATACTTGTCCATTGTTAGTTGTCTTACTATAGCTGTCTGTTGTAGTACCTTGATACTTATTGCCAAGAAACCTAAAAATGGTTAAAGGCAGTAAAGAAAAAAAAAAGGGAATTAAACACATTCTGATGCTTAAAATTAAGAGTTATCTATTTCTAACAATGCATACATCTCCGCATACGTTATCACTAAATTTCATGTACATTACTACAAAGCAGTTTTAAAGCTTTATCAGCAGTGTGTTCTGTACATCAAAGTATCAATTAATTGTAGACTGTTGCTTTGTTCTTATCTTATTTCTCTGCATAAGCTTGTGTTTGCTCTCCACGTTGATATACAACTACAGCTTTTTAAACCAAGTAAGATGCAAACAGTCAAGATATGTTCTAGCTGGGCATTCTGCTGTAGACTCTCAGGGAACAGTTCACATTCTGCTTTTATTGAAACAATGATAATCTGATTCAACACTTCTAAATCAATTTGGCTTTCAAAGGTGTAAGAACAAGCTGTGGCTTCAAGCTATCACATTTTATTATAATTATTGGTTAGGAAGTTAATTTTGCATATATTGATATATAACCTAACATCTGAAACTCAATAGGTATTCTGCTACATAACGTGAAAATCAACTGTGAGGTACTGTGAGAGTCAAAGGCTGAAGGATGCCATAAGCAAAAGGGCATCTTCTCTGGTCAAGGAGAGGTAGGAGGAGTCATACCTTCCCCAACTCTTCCTGCTTCCTACTGGGGATTAAGCAAGGTAGCATTAAACCCCTCTGACACCTTAACGTCTCATCTAAAAATCCTCTGAATTGGCACATGGTTTTAAAGGAATGTCCTTGTCTGTGTACTTGCCCTGAAAGAGCTAGAATTTAGCAGAAAGTTTCTAGGAGCCTACCAGTGAGGTTATGTCTTCACCTCCACTGTCTACTGATAAAAGTTCTCTCTTCAGAATGGTTGGAGCCATGCACAATACTGGAAAATGACGTACCTTCTTTGGTGGCTGTTTCCTGATTCTAGCTCGACTTCCTGATTCCTACCTACAATACCCCACGGGTCTGCAAGTGTACTCTAGATGTGCCAGAAAAACAAGGTTGGAGCCAACATTTTGCTGTTTTTGTTAGTGAATATATTTTTGTCTTTCATTTTCAACAATTTGAATAGCAAAATAACGTGACAAATATTTGTAAGTGCAGTTGTTCTATACATACACAAACATTGGCATGTGAGCAATACAACATAAATGATGGCATTTCTAACACTGCCTTTGGTTTCTTTCTGTCATCAAGAACATTCTCTGAATAAACAAGCATACTGGTGTCATTTCCCTGGCTAGTGTGCCATGTAAAGTAGATACGGTTATAGAAAGCTCTAACTCCACTAAAGCTTGGCTTTTTACCAAACTCAGTAAGTGAAGTTAATGGTAAAATGCACAGGGCATCAATAAGCAGTGTTGAGTAGGAGGGACCAGCTCTATACCTTCTGCCTTAGGGAAAATTAGCAATGGCTTATAATCACCCTTCCCTGAAATTAGAGGTAAAACTAAGAGTGTAAAATCTTATTCTGCACTTCCCCCTGCCACACTCTCCATCCTGTCTTTATTGATTAAAGAAACATTCATTGTTTTTTAAATTGTTTTTTTAAGCATTGGCTTCTGGGGTTTTAAGAATCAATGCACTTGCTGCAAGGACTGCATGCAAGGTTGCTACTGAATTTATCTGTGAAATGTACCATGATTGTGTTTCCAATTTCTGAAAGTTCTTCCTTTCCACTGCATAAATGAGTATATCATTTGGCTGCCTTAAGATGTGCCTGCAAAGAGGAAGAGCATAAGCTGTAGAGACATGCTCAAAGAACAAGAAACATCTATTAAATTGTACATTTAACTGTGTAGTGAACTAAACAATTTAGAAGTTTCAGAAAGTTGCAAAGAGCATTCTAACTCAGATGTGTGATAATGGGGCTTGATCAGATGGACCATGATACCTCTCCCTAAGCTCGTGATGCTGTCTTCTAACCCAGGCAATGAGGTAGCATCTCCAATGGTCTTCATTTTTTTTATACTTGCAAATGTGAGCTGGAGCTTAATCATCAGGACAGATGCTGCTCTTTTGCCCTAAGAAGAAGGAGAATTTAGAGTCCGCAGCCTGAGGCTTGCAAAAGTGACTCGTGATTTTGAGTTCCCTCTGTAAACCGTATAAAGCATAAGCCCATGCCTGCAGGAGGAATTCAGGTTCTCTTTAAGACACTGCAAACTGAAGTTCCAGCAAAGGAAGCATCCAAAATTCTGAGTGATTAGAAACTCTTGGCCTCTTTTATAGTATTGCTAACAATGTGGTAAATTGTGCTACACAGAAATTATAAAACATAGAGCTGATCAATGGATCTCCTTTGTACAGGGTGTTCTGAAAGCTGAATGTTTATGTGGAATCAATTTTTATTTGGAAAAAATCACAGAATAAAAATGCAACACGGCACTTAAACTAAAAAATTCTGTCTCAGGAAGCCTCTGAGGCGCAGGTTACTGGAAGCTGGGAGAGTAGCACAGTGTCATTGTGTTTGGCCCATTCTCATTGTCTTCCCTAGGCATCTGTTGTTGGTCACCATTGGAGACAGGATGCAGTAGACTGATTTTTGGTCTGATTTAGTGCAGCTGCTCCTGCATTCTTGCATTATGTTAACAATACATGTTAGACAAAGATCAGCTCTAATTTATTTTACTCACCTATCATTTAATAGTGATGGTAACACAAGTCCTTAAAATAGACATGAATATATAAAGAGCATTTCCTTTATATTCTGCTCATGTCTTATATGAACATGGATCTTTCAGCTGTGTTTCAGCAATCACAAGAAATCAGAGAGCTGTTTTGTGGATGATAGAAATGAGGAATCGAGTTGAATTGTCGGCGCCAAACATAATACAGGATAGAGTTGAATGAACCTTCAAAAACAGCTCAGTTATGGAGCCTACAATCCAAAGTTAGTGAAGGTAAGGGTGAAGGAAAGTTGGACTGTATCCAGTGCTATTTTACTTTTCAAATGATTGAAATCTGAGAAAAAGAGAACCAAGAGAAGAAACCTCAGAAATCCATTTATATGGAAAGTACTCCTCTCCTTCAACCCACTCTCTCAATTTGCATATACGTGTCTCTCAGCAGTTAAATCATGCTACCTAGACATCTCTGAAACTAGACATATTTAAGGAAATGTAATCCCTCTATTTCTGAAGGTTAGCTTCCCAGTTGTTCAGGCACCTACAAAATATTGTGGATATGTGAAGGATAGATTTTTTTTTTTTAAAGAGGATTTGTACTGTGATCCAGAGCTTCTTTCTGTACTGTTAGCATGAAGCAAAAAAACCCCAAAACCCAAGTGCTATTATCTTTTGTGAGAAAGAAACCAAAGGGACAAACCAGCTAAGATCCTGATCAAAAGTACTTGTTCTTTGGCACTGCTGCAGGTGCCAGCCACTCCCAATGGTGACACCAGGAGAGACAAAGTGATGACATCTTCCCATCTTTTCATGCTAGCAATCTTTGTGGTAGCCAAAATAAACAGTGTGTACACTGCCTCCACTACACACTAAGAAACTATGTGACAGGCTGAGTCACATTAAATATCCTGTGAACCATCTGACAGGACTAATATTCTGCACCACACCCTGATGCAGAGCTGCATCTTCAAAAAACAATCAAGGTCTTAATTTGCAGAAATGCCACCCATAGACAGAAACAAAATTTGACAGAAGGTCTGATCTGAAAGCCCGGCATGCTCTGACAAACCATCTCAAAATCTCTTGCTACTCTGTGGTGTGGAAGACAACACACTGCCCATATATTCCTTTCTGCATGGTTCTTTTATAAATTAGAAATGGATTCTAACAATTTCATAATAGCAAATAAGATAACAACTTGCTCAAGAACCTGATCTTTCAGGTAAAAAAGACATGTATGCAAACATGTGAAACCACTAATAGTTCAGATATAAACCTGAGACACAGAAATCACATCCAGAGAGAAATAACAGTCGATAGTCAGTTTTATATTATTAAATAACTATTTTTTAATAATGCAGAGGTGAGTGTTTACAGTCTTTTCTCAAGCAAAGCCTTAGGTGAGGTATTTCTTTCTAAAGGTACAAGATGGAACTGAGATTGCAAAGCTGGTGCAGCTTGTACTTACCCAGACAAGCAAGGGCTTGATAAACCAAATTTGCTCAACTATTTCAGCTGCATGTTTAATGTTTTCACAGGTAGATCACTTAACGCAAAATACCTCCCAAGCTTTTGGAGGAAATGTAACTGCTGACACAGATTCTGTCCCCTGACATCTGCTGTTACATCATAGGTAAGACTATCTTCAACATCAATAAGCCTTCCAACAAACTACCAGCTCCCAGTGTAAGTGGGGGTGGAACATAAGGTATCACAACAGAATTTATTCAAAGTGTGGGGAACTGACTTCCAAGTTTCATCCTATCTACTTCATAAAGATGAGCTACAGGTGGGACTGTATATATTTGCATGGTATCATAATCTGGAAGCATATTTCAGTCCTCCTTATCTCTCATTAGGCTTCATGTCTGTATAGTAGTTTGAGGATATGGAGTGCTATGTAAGTGCACTGATCACCTGCTACCAGAAACTGACTGAATCTGTTACAGAGAGTGAAATACTCTTTTCACTGTCCTGAGAAACAGAAAACCTTCTCAGCCATGAAGGAAGGGCTGACACGTTCAACTCAAGGTCATCACAAGAGTTGCAAATACATCTTCAATTTGACACAAGGACAGAACTGAAAGCACAGTCAGTGAACCAAAGCATGATACTGTGCTGAGCAAACTGAAGTGCTGAATTAATCAGCATGTGATCATTCTGTTTATTCTTATTTTCCTACTTGGTTAATTTTTCCTTACCTGAAAGTCAGAAGCCCAAGTGCCTCCAGAGGGTTAGAAAATCTCCATCTCCTCAACACGGCATACATTTCTGAGACAGTCATTCGATCCCAACTGGGTGCACTGCCCAGTACCAGAGGAAGGGAGCAATTTTTATTATTGCAGTAGTAACGATAAAACCATAAGATTCTTCTCTGTTGCTCTGAGAGTCTGGAAGAGAAGATTAGAAATTCAGCCTGAAATTAAAACCACCTGGAGCTTTGTGTAGCAACAAACTTTATTGTACAGCGGGGCCAAGTCATACAGTACACCGCTTTTCGGCTAAGTACGTGTTTTCCTTAGGGTAGGATATCATTTTCTGCCGACCAGCTTTTATAAGAAAAGTGATACTTATACTCTGGATCTGTCAGCCTTGGGTCATATAAAAACGAAGTGTCAAAAGACACACCTATATGGTTATTTCACTTCCCAAGCACTCTCTTTTTTCTTCTCCAGTGTCTCTGTTGTTGGTTGTGTTTGTTTGTTTTCACTGGGGTTTGCTGACAGAGACAAAGAAGGTACAGTACACCAGATAAATTAGTGTTACATCCATGCGCTACACATCATCTCTAACTAACTACTCTAACAACTAGACACACAACACTACTAGCCATAGCTTTAATTCCTGCTCTTACTTTGACTGTTTAATGCAGGTGTGTCTATTTTTAGTGTATTTGCATTTAAAATAGGGTTCAGGCACACCCATGTACATATACAAGAACATGAGTGTGTGTGCACGCACACGCACACACACAGAGTGTGATTATCCTTAGCACTGGTATGAGTTTGGAAAAGGGAAGGAAAGCTCCCAGCTACTTCTGTGTCTGTTCGCAAGGCCTAGCATGCCGTGCTTCGCTGCACGCACTCACAAAAAAGGATGCAATACCAAATTCCTCATAGAGATATTAGATATCTAAATGACATATTGATAATATGGTCAGTCATCACACTATATTTCACCACAGTGAGAAATGCCTCAAAATAATTTTTGCTATATAACCTCTGATTTGTCAACAATTCATTTGTCTTTGCCTCATGTATATTAAATCCTAGGTTTTGATACCATCAGAAAATAAAGAAATTCCGCATGAGAGACAAGCTCAGACCATCTCCTTGATTTGATATCAGAGCCTTCAAAAGCAAGCTTTGAGAGTGCAAACCAATCTCCAGGTAGCACAAATCATTACTGAAACCAAGAGGAACACCAGTTTTATTGGTCATTCTTGACCAGAGTGGTGAGCCATCTACTTCATAACATAATGTGTGACTAAACAGAACTAGATATTTCAGAGCAAGCTGTGTGAAACTTTGTAGAAGGCTGTAAGTAAATAGCTTGTTGCCAGTCAAGCATTTCATTATCCAGATGTGTAAGCAGGGCTGAAAATCCAAGTGTTTACATTCCTTCCAAGGTCGTCTTCCTTCTATTTGCAATGTTTTTGGGACATTCTTAGCGAAAAAACTATCTTAGCCCTGCTCTAACTGTCAAGATTGTGGCTTTGACAACTCATAGCAATGAGTTCCTTTTGCTCTGTATGCACTGGAAAACTTTTCTTCTTTGCAATTTTGAATTGCCAAGCATTGAGGAACAGAGAGTGGTGGTAGAAAGATGGGCATGTTTTTTACTGCCACAAGAGTGAATGTTTATTTCTTTCCTTTAGGAGAATAAGCTCATAAATATATGTAGAAGATGAACCTAACTATGATACAAATTCTGTCATGACTTTAAGTAATCATTTCAAGAAAAGCATCATTTTGGTATTTCAAGAAACGGCTTCAGAATTCACATCATGTCTATTGTGACAATAGATAGATGTCTTTGTGTTTGTGTGAAGAAGTAACATACAGAAAAAGAGATAAAAGTAGGCCTAAGACTTCATTGCCTGTCTGGTTTTCTTATGCATTCAGATGGTATTCTGCAGGACAGTTCAGCTAAAGGGCCCCTTTTATATGTTGACTTTAAACAGGGGTTTAAGCTTTCAGACAGCATCCTCCAAACTAGACAATCTGTTGTTCAGATTAAAACAGCTAAAGATTCTACTGAGCTTACAAAGGAAGATAAGAAATCAGTCCTTGTATCAGGTTTTCTAAATAACAGATTTCTCCCTCTGACTTCACTCCAGAGGCAATGACATTTTCTTTTTCCATGTTTTAAGGATCAGAGATTAAATTAAAGGTTGGGTGGGGTGGGGTTTTTTTAGGTTTTCACTTTAAGTTTCTTAGCTGTAACAGAAGTTTACATATACATGTACTAGGACATTTAAGATAGATGGTAAAAGTATTTTGCATACATACAACATCTGAAGATTATTATGCTAATACGGACATTTCTTTGGCTCAATGGGGATAAGATGCTAATAAACCCTCTTTATTGATAAAAATGCAGTTTATGTTTTTTTAGGTAGAGTTGTATCTAAATTTCCTTCCATATAACAGCTATATTAAAATACATAGCCTTCTACTCAACACAAATAAAAATAAAATATCTTAAACCATAAATAATTCAGTAGTTTTCAGTTTGAAAGTTTTCATTAATCCCTTTAGCTAAATGAAGGAAACAGCTTCTGTGAAAGCTTTGTTAGCTGGTCTTAATTATTACTTTTTTTGTGGGGGAAATGGCAAAAATTAGTTTCAATGCTTCTGAGTTGTTTTTGTTGTTCATGTTCTGTACCAAAGTAGAACAAGACAAAAGGCAAAAAGAGGACAGAGCAGCAAATCCAGCAAATGCAAATTTCTGTCCCCTGGCACTGATTCTCTCTTGTAAGTTTCTCTCCCGTGGACAGACTAGCAAAGTGTGCAGAATCACCACACTTTTTTACACCTGTTCTACTATTCACCCAGCTGGAAGCAGCCTTTCTAAATCACAATTCACAGCAATGGCACTCTCGTGACAACTGGTAGGCAAACAAGATTTTTACCAGGTAAGTGGCAAAAAGGAAAAGGAAAAGGGAAGCTGAAAGAGAGGAAAAAGTAAGGTAGAAAGAAAAGGACGAATGAAGGAAAGAAAGACAGCAGAAACAAGACTGTCATCTTCCTGGCTTCAAACCAGTCGCTGATCCTTAAACTGGGAGCCACTGTGCACAAGCAGGCTGTATCATGTTTGAAGAGCAGCTATTATCTCAGATGGCTAGTTTTCTTGGGTTTTCTATTTCAAACACAGTAATCCTAAAAGGAATCAGAGGCTTACATCTGAACTGCTTTCAGAAGTCAGCCAGAGTGGCTGGCATTAACTAATGAATTCTCTTGGTGCCCCCCTTCTTTGCCTGGTTTGGTGATGACACCAAAGATCACACAGCAGCGCGCAGTGTCAGGGCTGTGAGGAGTGCAAGAGCCATATGGTGAAGTTAATTTCCTTCAGTCCCATTGATCCCCTCACTAATCAACATCCAAGAGATGCTGGCTACAGGGACTAGTGATCTGAGCCAGCTACCAGAGAGACAGGGGTCCAAGAGTCAGCTACTGGGAAGACCATATGTCAGGACCAGCTACTGGGGAAAGCCAAGTATCAGGAAGAGGTCCAAGCACCAGCAACCAAAGTGTGGTTGTGAACCTTGCAGGCTCACATGTCTGGGTGTCAGCAGCTGGGAAGAGCAGGCAGATCTGGGGCCAACTACAGGACTGACTGTCTGAGCCCAACTACTGGAGCAATTAATATTTTGATACTATAGATATAATATGTGTGTATATGTGTTCCACCAGTGGACTTTGATTCTGATCAGGCAGAGAGGAGGAACAGAATCAGGCTGTCTGTGCTGTCCATTTTGTGGCAGTGCTTCATGTTTGTGTGTGCTGGTAAGGTACTGCTTTCTGCCTGTGTTCATTTGTTGATATTCCTATCAGGATTATGTGGTCTGCCTCTCTAATGGCTGAACCTGGGGACATGGAGCCATAGCACCCTTGCATTCATAACACTACTGGATTCAAGAGCCTATAACAAGGACAACCATGCAGTTCTCTGTTTTTAACCATTATTTCTTCTTTTTCTACCCTAGGTTTAAGAACATTTTCTGTCCATTCACATATTCCCTCTGCTTTCAGTAGAATGAACAGAAGGATCCCAGCAGCCTGAGAAAGGTTTCTTGTGTCTTCTAACCACAGATACCCATTTATTTCAAAATCATATTTGAGGCTTGTAAGCCTGAAGCATCATCATACAGACATATTGCCACTGAAAAGCTACCCAGATCCCTCTCTTTTTCTTGACATACAAAAAAAAAAAAAGGAAGAGATCTTCAGATACCATGGTAACAACGCATTTGGATACCAGTACGTTGTTACAAACTTTTTTAATAAAACTCTATCATGACCAAGGAAGGTAAAAAGAATTCCTCTGATACAGACACAACAAAAATTACAGGCTGACAGATTTCTGTTGATCAGAAAGTACTTAAAAATGGAATTCCTTCATTCAAACCCCAAATATGCTACCCTTCACCTTGATGATTCATTTGGTAGACCAGCTTTGCCCATAAGATAGGATAACCAAAAACAACGAGCTGTGGAAAAAAACAGGACTACCATTCTCTTTCCTCCAAGAACCTGTTATTGAACTTATCAAAGTCTTAACTCCAGCCTGGTGACTTTCAGTGGTCTCTTCCCCTCATATTCTCACCGAACCCAAAATTGTTATATTAGGGATGCTATAAGGTCTACCCTTGCCTGGTTTTGTAATACCTATTTACGAACCAGTTACCCATGAATTTGTGTATAGCCTTCATGAATCTGATGACATTGTGCACCTCCACAGCTTTGTGACAGCAGATTTTAGAATTTCACTGTTGCCTTAGGAAGTACTTTCTTCCATTTCTCCTATTTGTTTCATTGAATGTCCCTACTTCGAATATTGTGGGATTTGATGATGCGTTCACCTTGTCCACCACCATCATAATTCTATAAAAATTAATCATACATACACACACACATCCTCTAGTGTTCTCCTCTCCAAACTAAGGAGTCCCAGCCTTTTTAGCTTCTCTTGGTCAAACAGTTGCTTAATTCCTTTAATCATTTTAGTTGTTCTCTGTGTACATTTTCCAGATTTACTGTGTTCTTCCCAAGTTGTGGAGAAAAGAACTATGCAGCACACTCAAAACACAGCACGTCAAGGTTTTGGACAGCAGTGAAGTGGCACACCCTGGCTTCTTCTCTACACCCTTCCTGACAATGCCCAATATTTTGTTGGTACTTTTGACTGCTGCTGCACATTGTACTCATGAGTTCAGGGAAATATCAGCAGTAATGTCAAGATGTATTTCCTGCATTGTAACTGCCAGTTCTGAGTTCAGTGTCACGTACAGATGCTTAGATAATTTTCCCTTAAATACATCCCTTTGAATTTATCTACACTGAAGCTCATCTGCCATGTTTATGCCCAGTTTTTTAAGGTCCTTCTGGATCTCCCCTCCATGGCACAGTGTTTGACAATCTGGCAGAGCTTAGCACCATCTGCAAACATGGAGATTTTCCCGCTCACTTCCTTCTCCATGTCATCAATGAAAATACTGAATAAAACTGGTCCCCATCCTTGAGCACTGAAAGAACCTACCACTGATTATTCCATTCTGAAAAGTCACCATTAAACGTCTGATCTTTGCCTTTACAGTTTTCCTCTAAACCCATGGCAACTTCATTTCTTTAACATTCTGATGTGGAACCTCCACCAAATCCCCAATATCCATGCACCCACTGACAACATTCTAGGACAGCAACAGGGTAGTGAGGCAGGGTTTCTATTCACAGAAGACACACTGTCTCTTTCCTGACAAATTACTCCGTACTTCACTAAATGCTTAGTGATCTTATTCCTTCTTACAGAACCACCATTTTACCATGAATAGAGGTCTGATGCATTGGCTTGAAGTTCGCCAAATCAATTCTGGAACACCTTTTTCAGGTGGAAATTTTGCTGGCAACTTGCCAGCACCCTGGCACAGTGGCTATTGGTAATAAAATACTGACCTCCCATTCATACTTAAAAATAAAATAAAAAAAAGAACCAAATCACAGATCCTGTGGTAAAGAAAAATAATTTTACGTTTCATCCTGTCTTTTTAAAAGGTGAAGTAAACATCAAATACAACAGCAAGTTTGTCTTTTGTCTTTTTTTAAAGAAATTGATTTAAAAAAACCCCAAACAACCAACACAGAAATCAGCACAGAAAAGTCTTCTTAACAGATACATCATATCACACTGAGAGGGCTGAACTGGCTTTAAGTTATTTAATTATTGTACAACTAATGCACCTTTTGGCCTTTGATGGAGGATTAATTCACGCAATTAACTGTGATTGGTATAGAGGCTCTCTGTAAGCACCTGTATTCCCAATTCCATTCTGATTATATCTAAAATTATTTTATACAGTACATAATCCTAGTTGATAGTGTAACATAGATATAGCTGAGCATACTACTCTGTCCCAGTATATACAGCGTGTTTTCTTTCACTTTGTCTGTATTCACCTTCTGTGAAAGCTAAACTTTCCATGCTTCTTCCCTTGCTTATAACTTGACACAGATTTTTTTAATGATTATATGCAATTTAACTACTACAGCTGAAGTCTGAGCATGTTATTACTAAAGGAGGCTGATTTTTGTAGAACCCAAAGGTTTTCTTGCTAATACTGATGTAGACTTATTGCATCACCTGAAAATCTTAGGTTTTGAATCAAAAATTAGTTTCTCGCTTCAAGGACGCAAAAAGATGCGGTAATAGAATGGGAAAAACAATCCTTCCCTAAACTGGTAAAATACACTGCCATCTCCAGGGGCTTATTTAGGCTTTGCTGTGATCTATTCCCTCATTTAGAGGTGTTACTTCTCAAATCAATCAAGCTAGGCTCCTTCAGAGGAGAATTTTGTTTTTAAAGAATTGGATACATTTAATTGTGATCGATAGGATAAGTATGGCAAGCGAAGAATCAGCAGGGCTAGCTGGGTACAACTTACAGCAAGAGAGAATGTGTCTGTGAAAGTCTTGTAATATGCATCAGGCAGTCTTTGGTTAGCTCTTCAAGATCACCTCTTCTTTCTTCAGGTTCAGGTTTAATGAACTCCAAATTAGTTTCTGGAAAGTCAATCTTTATTTAAAAAAAAAAAAAAAGGAAAAAAGAAAAGAAAAGACAGAAGTCCTTTTAGAAATATGTATTCTCAGGTACAACTGTCAATAAAAGTTACCTTGGATTTGTACAGGAAACGTACAAAATATGACAGAAAGAAGAGAGGATAATTCCTTGATGATGTTCACTGTATGTAATATATTACTTAAATATGTTTGTGATAAACTCAGCCCACGAAAATGAGCAGGAGCTTTGTCACTGACTTTCCTGGGAGAATTTAATCCACTATATTTCAATTTTATTAAAACTGCATGAACTCAAAGCTGAAGTATTTTTTCCTTTTTTCCTCCTCTCTTGTTTTTTAATAAGATGGTTCTTAAATGGAAAGCTTCCAGTAACATGGGGGGGGGTTTGTTTTTTTGTTTTTTTTTTTCTAGAAAAGTAGGGATAATTCTGATGTGTAGTTTGGCAGTGTAATAGATGGAAATCAGATTCCTGGTTTCACTTCTGGATGTTTGATTTCATATATATTATACAACACCTACCAATTTTTCATTCTTTACACTTGGTATGGGGGTCAGAAATTTAGGATAATGTTTTTAAAGTACAGAGAAAGAAAACATTCAACCAAAATTAGAAAGCTTGAGGTGCTTGATAATTTGACTACAGATTTAGCTGAAAATTCAGGTTGTTCTTCAAAATTCAGCTCAATTTGCACATCCCATTTTGTTTTATTAATGCACACCATAATCCCTTATCTATATCTATTTTTTAATATGTGTTTGATATGCATTACTCTTCTAGAGGTTAAGAAAGTTATTCCCTACAAAATGTAATTGTCTTGTCGGTCACATCAGAAAAGCTATCATTACGACATTTCCAGCATGTTCACAGATTGTGATACTGTCACATGCATGGGAATAACTGAAAAGGGGAGGGTGCAGAATGAGAGATCCTCCTGTTCCGTTTCTTTCAGCAAAGAGAGATTATAAATTAATAGGCATTTACTGTCTCAACTTCCCTTTATTATTAATGGGGGAGCTATTTTAAAGCGTCGTCTTTGACTGAACTCCTCAGACTAGAAAATCCCCATTTGCTTGTCTATTAGAAATAGGGCGTATTTAGGGCAGCCTCATTTATCCGTATTATCTCCTTTTACATGTCATTTGCTAATAGTCATTCAGCTTTTTAAAACAGAAAACAATTGGCTTTGCCCTTGAAGTATCTGGTTGCTAATTTAACCTGGAAAGGTGACAAAACTACCATGCAGACCTAATGCATTTTCAATACTGGGAGCACCATTCTGCCCAGAATGAGTGGGTGCTCAGAATGTAGTCACCGAGGGAGAGCTATACTGATGCCTATTGACAATTTGCTTGTAGCCACTTCCTTTACAAATCCTTTATGCTGCTCAGTCTAATTGCAAGCTGTATGTTACGTTTATAATGGCATGCAGTTCAATAGTACTCAGAACAAAAGTTCAGACTTGAAAAGGCAGCTGTAAGTCAGGTACCAAGTCATTAATATCTGTCAAAAGTACTTTTGGAACCAAAATTATAACAACAAAAATTACCCTACAACAACCTTCTCTAGTCCTCAGAGGTGGTATTTGATACTGAAAGTATCATACATATTTGCTACTGTGCAGAATTATACACTTCCATCCATTAAGATTAACATGCTCTCTTTGAATGGCTATAATAGAAATAGGATTTTTAATTTGCGTGGTCTTGATGAGCTGTGGGAACAATCCTTTTTCTTGCACTTTGTTAGAAAACAGCCCTTTCCTTTGCTTTCACGCTTTCTTACCTGCAATGTTACTGAGGTTGGTGTATCAGTACTGCAGATGCCTGGGGTGATCATTGTTGTTGTAAGCGTGCCGTACAACGTCATGCTAAGCAGCACAGTTCCATGAATGAGCCGCCTGCAATAGACACAGACAGAAATACTGGATCGGTACTGGAGACAAGGTGAACAGGGTTTATTGAAATTACGTCAAAGAACATAGAACTGGATAGCTTAAAAGACAGGCAAAAGGAAAACAAATCTTTTATTTTTATGTGACTAGTACAAATCTGGCCTGCATCAGTAGAGGTTGTACACTGATGGCCTCACTGCTGTAGTGGTATCTGTGCCGTTGCAAGGATCATGACACAAATCAAGCTGCCAAGACATTCCAGGTCAGCTCTGCACTTTACCACTGACTTCTTTTGTGACAGGGGTTGCCATTTAAGCTAGGTGTAAAAGGATAATACCACATTTCTATCTCAAGACTTAATTTTCAGGACAAATACATTAGAGATTGTGAAGTGTCAACACACTGTATGAGGTGGAGGGCAGCATACATTTATTCCACAAAAAGAAGAAACTCATGGCAACCAACTGCAACCATGAAGGATCCTTGCCGATTTTATGCGGAGATGGCAGGGAGGCATAACTATGATATCAGAGTCTCCCAAGAGCTGAAAGGAGTTTGAGTGGGATAGTTTGTACCCATAGTTTGTGTTGCATATGGGTTTTGGACAGATGAAAGATTATGGTCTGAAGTACCAGTCTGTGCACTACATGTAGAAGAAAGTCTTATCAGAAACAGGCATGCATACCGTCTGCAGATAAGAAAATCAGCATGATTTGGCAGATCAACTCAATTCAGTCCAGAGAACTTGAATAAAATCAGAAAGTTCTACTCATAACAAATCCACTCGAATTAAGAACACAGTACTTCAATAAAAGAAGATATAGTACACTGGATTTATCCTTTAATTTGTCCACATTTTAGTGGTTAGTGAGGTCAGAAATTTGATTATGGTTCAACTTCTCTTCTTTTACTGACAAATAATTTTTATTACAATTGTTTCAAGCACTGCTCAGTCAACACAACCGAGAGAATGAGCTGGATTCTCTTCTGCCCGTTGCAACAGAAACAGCCAGCCAGGTAGATGAGATTTCAGTGTACAGCTTTCACCTGAGATGAGGATGTTAGAGGTACAAGAGAACACAGATAGACTCTTTGATCCCAGCATGAATTTGCAACATTGCTGAAAAAAGTACCTTTTGAATTGCAAACTGGAATAAATTGTTGGTAAGTCATCTGAAGAAGAAATAAGAAACTCCCATAAAGTAATTTTTGTAGTCAACTCTCACTGTAAACCTAATTCAGGGCTGATTTTTCTTTTTCACTTCTCAAGCTATAGATGTTGTTAGTGCAAACATTCTATTTTATTGTGAGACCACAGCTCAGGAGGATTAAAGACAAAACCATTTTCTGAAGTTTCTTTTGCAGCTGTAGGTGCATTTGCAGAGGAATTGAGGCAGAAAAAGGAGCTGGGATGTGAACAAGATGGTACTTGGAAGGAAAGCAGTTGTGTGATATGAAGCCTTTCACATGTAGGTCACTGATGTGAATGTGCAAGTGATCAATGGTGGTTCAAAGTTGTTCTTCTGTGATGTGTACTAGGATGGCCTTTAATACATGAGTCACATCTCTTCAACCACTTGTTTCCAGACAGCGGTTTACATCATAACTTGAACTAATTTGCACTTTTGTTAGAAGGGAGAGGAGTAGCTAAGAACGGGATGAACCCAGAGACTAAATTATCCTTTTGAGCTCTCATTACTGCTAATCACTTTCATATTTGCTCTAAACTATAGAATAGAGGGCTTTAAAAAAGAATCCATACAGTGGACTTTTTTTCCTGGGAAACCTGGAAAACTGTATAGGCGAATACAAGAAGTAGCACAGACCGCAGAGGCACTGTAGATGTGTTTAACTGAGACATTTCCTGAGTTCATTATTTCAACTCGTTTGCACTCACTGCAGATGTAGCTAAAGACTGTTCAGGAAGACAAGGAAGAATCAGCAGGTGGGTTTCTCAGAGTCCTCAACTGGAGAAACAGCAAGGAAACAGCAAGTCTCCCACAGCATTCTGCTAGAGAAACTGGCACCTCATGGCTTAGACAGGTGTACTCTTCACTGGATTAAAAACTGGCTGGATGGCTGAGCCCAGACAGTTGTGGTGAATGGCATCAAATCCAGCTGGCGGCAGGTCTCAAGCGGTGTTCCTCAGGGCTCAGT
>VYXH01002723.1:347667-364637 GCA_013397275.1 Burhinus bistriatus
CAACTACCTGAAAGGAGGTTGTAGTGAGATGGGCGCTGGTCTCTTCTCCCGAGTAACTAGCGATAGGACAGGAGGAAACGGGTTCAAGTTGCACCAGGGGAGGTTTAGGCTGGACATTAGGAAAATATTTTTCCCTGAAAGAGTTATCAAGCATTGGACCAGGGTGCCCAGGGAGGTGGTTGAGTCACCATCCCTAGATGTGTTTAAAAGTCGTATAGATGTGGTGCTTGGAGACATGGTTTAGTGGCAGACCTGGTAGAATAGGGTCAATGGTTGCACAGATGATCTTAAAGGTATTTTCCAACCTAAACGATTCTGTGATTCTGTGAAAGCAATGTATCTTTGCTGGACTGAGAAGACTTCACATGTTAAAGGAGATGACAGAACTGTGAGTAAAACCAAAGACATTAAACCACTTCAATAGTATGGAGATGATATCTCATGAGAAAAAAATGAAGTAGTTCTAAAAACTAGCCACGTTTATGCCATGTATATAGAGTAGCCTGTTTTATATATTTACAAATAAATGAGCAACTTATGCATTTTCCATCATTAAGTCACTCTTTGGACTAAGGCTAGTCTGTAAACACAGGAGGCATTTTTAAAAAGATGTGAAGAAGCATTGCCAACTGCAAAATACGGTGTATATTTTGAGCCACAAGTTTCCCTAACAATCATTGGTGCAATATATGAACTGCACAGCTAACATTCTTCAGGACCAAGTCTGCTTTTGGAGGCACAAATGGAACAAGAGGGGCCATGAGGATGAATGAAACAGTAAAAAGATGCTTGATAATTTTTCAGAAAAAGGAAAAGAAGCAAGAGAGCATGCAGGATCCATTCAGAAAAGGAAGGAGCCAGCATCAAGAGCATGATAACCGTAACTTTACTGAATGGACAGATACCTCTCTCTGTTACTTGGTTCTGCTGATGAGCTCAGGCAGGTCACTCCCCATTCTGCCTGCCAATTTTCCCATCTGTAAGGTGAGGGTAGCAACACTGACCTTTGTAAAGACTGTATAATGATCACAGCCACAGACAATGGCTTCCATGTAGCAACTTCAGCACCAAGCAGATCAGAACGTGAAGAAACAAGTGCTGCTCTGTGCCTACTGCCATTTATTTATTCATACGCTCATGCAAAACCAGGGCAGATGGAAAGCCCTGGAATTACACAGATTCCCAGCTCTGGTTTATCACCAGAGCTAAAATAAACTTCCCATTTTACTACAGCAGAAGAGAACACTGCTATTTAAGGACAGCTCAAGATACCTTAACTTAATAAAATGAACCTTGTGTCCTGAAGTCATGTGGGAGACTTCCTTCACCACACCCAGCAAGAGGAAATTTTCATTGCTTGCTCTGTCTGATTTGGAAATACCAGTTCCAAATAAATAGTGTTGTTATAATCAGTGAAGTCAGAGCAATGGGCACCGTGGGGGACATTACAACTCCCACATTGCCCCAGATGATGGATTTCTGATTTGTTAATTACCTCTGGATCACTAAACTATTCAGCCAAAGAAACAAACAGATTTTTCTGATGTGAAGAAATGGGAAGTTGGCACACGGGCTTGCAAACACTTTTTGAACTGCTTCTTGTGTCTAATAAGGCTTCTTGATACAGATGCACCATCAAGGGCCTTATTGGCATTGATTTAGGGCCACTATCTAAAGTCAACTACCTGATAAGGATAAGAAATGTGGATGTGGAGACTCACCTACTGGACAAATTGTCACCAACAATCATTGTTGCCATGTTCATTCCCAAATGTATATAATATTAGAGTTACTGTTTAGCCTGGATATACCAGGAAAATAAGGACAAAATATGGTGTAAAAATAATGTAATTATCCCCAAACCTGACATGATAAGCCTCAGAAATTCAGAGTTGAGGGAAAATTTAAAGGAAATCCACAGCTGCTAAGCTATAGACCCCACAATCTTATGGCCCAAGCACTCTTAATTTTGCATTGGAATGATACTGTGAAATAACTACTTTATTATAATTACAAATACTACAGCATTCTAGAAAATTCAAATTAGATATACAATTTTCAACTGCAAAGTAATGCTAAATGTCCTACAGACATTTGTAAGAACCATATCTTCCATCCCCACAGTTTCTAGTTTAAATAACTTCCAGAAATTTGAAGGTGCTGAATACAGCACATACAAAATTATGTGATTATTTGAGACTTTTAAAACAGATTTGCAGTTATGTTAATGATGCTTTCCTAACTTCTGCCCCAAAACAAAGTTAAAAAATAAGTGTACAAGCAATAATTTTAAGGTAAACAACCTCATTTAGGCAAAGTTTGGAGAAAATTTGCAGGGAGCCAGGTTTGTAAAGAGTGAGACTATTTGTACAGAAACACACAAAGTTGATAAGCAGTAATCCCAACACACATTTCATAAAGAGAATAGTGGCTGCCCTGTATACCCATCAGCTACTTATGTTATAAAACAGCACACTGTAAGAGAACTGTCAGAATAGTAAGAGATATTACTGGAATTCAGGAAAATGTAAATCAAGCAAATTTGAAATTTACTAAACACCTGTTCACTGACAAGTCTTCAACATTAACAACAACAACAACAACAACAACAACAACAACAAAAATTAAACAGGCCAAATTCTTGATAACATTTTTAGGTATTGTGTGGTTTCAACATGGGCAAGGTATGGAGAAAAGACTGCAATAAGAAATGCTAAATAATAAGTAATAACGCTTTATTTAAACAGTTGGGTTTTGCTTCTACTTTTTTATATCTTTTAGTCAATATTATTTTAGAGAAGAACTAGAGTGTTAAAATCTCAGGAAATAGCCACAGCCCTTTGATCTGGCAAGGGACTTTGACGTGGTCTTGCCCAAAAGCATGAGAAACTCTTCACACTTCTTGAAACAGATGAAAGGAAGTTGTATACTTTATATGTTAAAACAAATTCAGTTCTTCTTAGTCTTCAGCTCAAACTAAACATAAAGAATTAAACTATGAAGTAGAGAAGTGACCATACAATGACAGTAACGATTTTGGAAGAGAAAATAGATCATACGATCATAGAATGGTTTAGGTTGGAAGGGACCTTAAAGATCATCTAGTTCCAACCCCCTTGCCATGGACAAGGACACCTCCCACTAGACCTGGTTGCTCAAACCCTCATCCAGCCTGGCCTTGAACACTTCCAGGGATGGGGCCTCCACAGCTTCCCTAAGCAACCTGTTCCAGNCACATGCAGGACCTTGCACTTGGCCTTGTTGAACTTCATGAGGTTGGCACGGGCCCACCTCTCAAGCCTGTCCAGGTCCCTCTGGATGGCAACCCTTCCCTCCAGTGTGTCAACTTTACATATCAAATTTAAATTTTATATCAAATTTACAGAGAGGAGCAAATTCAGAATCTTTTAAAGTAAAGTGTTCTTCTGCCATAGGTCACTCAAAGATCAAGATTCCTAAGTAATATCTGGGAATAACTCAAAACTGATAATTTTTTTCCCCTTCTCTTTTTAACATAAGCCACAACCAGCTTAAATTCCTGTGTTTTTAATCAGAAAAAAAGATATAATGGGACAGAAATGAGGAACTGTATTTTTAAAAAGGTCTGACATTTATTTTCTTTTTCCACTGTTAAACACAAAAATTTTTTTTTTTTTTTTAACAAGCATCTGAACAAAGACAAAGAGACCACCCTCTGTCCTTATCTTTGCTGACCCTGAGAAGAATGGCTCAGTGACCAACTGGGACAAGGATTTGAACAAGGTTGTTTGATGACCCAGACAAATACCTCAGGGCTACTTCAAAGAGCTTATTTCTGTCCTTTCCCCTATAAATTAAATCCTAGACATAAGAATGCTAATACTTTTTTAGAACTCAAATTCACCTCAGAAAAGTTTGCTTTTGAAAAAGTGGTATTTTCCAAGTTAGAAATGTTTGTCAAAGATTTCCTAGTCAGATGTCTTTATAATATTTTTATATACATTTACAGAGTTTGTTCATTTAAAGACCCTAATATCATTTGTAATAATACAAGACACAGTTGACACATTAGCATGACACTACAGGTAGAAATCTTTTCTTGGTACATACTTTAAGTTCAGAAGTACTCTATTGAAATAAGTCTTGAAGATTAGTTGCACTCCAGCAGAGAGGAGTTCTTCCACAAAATTGGCAAGTCAAATTAAAATGATTACTAACTTTTAAATTTTTTGTGGAGCAGGAAACGGCCTCTCAGAGTCCTACTGTTGCTTCTCAATTACTTCAACTAACTGATAGTATTACCTGCTGAGAATCACCTCACAGTTTTAATCCTGCTACTTTCTAAGTGGGTAAACCTGAGAACTAGTTTACCAAAAAATATTCACGATCTTCCAAAGAAAAGAAAAGAAAAAGCAAGCTGGGTGAATGTTCAGATATTTTCAAGTTTCACATTTCAGAAGGAATTTCAGGGCTATCCTTATTTTTAAATCAGTCCATCAATTGAAATCATGGTAAATGAATAATTCTGTGGAGTTGTGGTTGGCTGAAAGAGGAAAAAGCATTTAGGCTTCTTTGTGTTACTAATTACTGTAATTGTAAATGACACAGTTATCAGATTAGGGGTGTTGAACATGCTATTCCTAAATCATTCCTCTGCAATAACTCAATTTTTATTTCTGCTTTGAAGGGTCATTTCAGCAATGATCTCTACAATTATACCGCAGGTGAAAGGAAAGTAACCCTCTATTGCCTTCATTGTGCTGTGTGTACCATGAAAGAATGAAGACATTTTTCAGTAAAACTTTCGAAACTGAGTGACTTCAAGATCTACATAATGAAAATCAACATGCTTGCTCCAATGGCATACATTAAAAAACTCTTCAGAGGCAGCTGAGGGCTTTCAGATCTTCCAAAAATCGTTCCTTTGGGACTTGAAGAAAACCTCACAGGTTCTCAAGAACAGGATTCTCACGTACAGGATTCGCACGTATCCCATTAACCTCCAAAGGTGCCCAAGTGTTCCCCAATTAAGTTATCATGCCCAATGCTCTGCTTCTGCACATACTCAGTATATATCAGCTTGCTGGGGATGAGGACACCTTAAGACTTCATCTCAAATTAGATTCTCAGACAAGATAACCCTTCTAGCCATTTCACCCTAAGGACTAGGATGGTAGAAATACTCAAAATAAACATAATGCTTTTTTTTTAAAAAAGACACAAACAATGGAAGAGCGAGTCGTGATCTTCTTCAGAGTAACCTAATGAAAGAAAAGGCATTGAATAAAATGCCCAAGCAATCCTTGGAGCAGAGATCTGATTTATGTTTCTTTCCTTCCTTCGAGCTCAGTGCTCTAATCAGTAAGTCGCAGAAGAATGCTCTCTTCTTCCGAACAGAGTAATCTGAATTTTCTTCTGAAAAGATTGAAAAAAACTCTAGCCCAGTCCAACCTATTTTCTAGTGTTTTAAGCCTCTCAGCTTAAAAGTTCAATGGAACTCAAGGTCTTTCAAACATACTAAATTCACACACGCAATCGGATTTTTTGGTTTTGTTTTGTTTTAAACAGTGATTGCCACCCTATGCAGAAGTAGATGAAGATGTCTCAAGATGAGGAAAGAGCTATAGCTTACAGATGGATGCTAATGCAGAAACTTGTGGGGCTTGAACTTATCCATCTATTGGCCAGAGGGCATGCAGAGCTACGGAGTCTAAATAAAAATTAAATATCATTGTAAAGGCTCGATCTAAATTCAGATGTCTCAGTGCTACTAAAATATATTTAGGGCACTCCAGAAAATTTACCTTAGATCTCTGTTTATGCATCACTGCAGAGACGTTCAAGGCTACAAACATCTTTAAACCACTGTTACACTGTGTGCTGTGTAGAAAGAAGAGGTTAAAAAAGAGGAGAAAGCTTCTATAGTGGTGTGCAGAGGGAAAGGTGCTCATTGTGGTCATCACTAATTGCCTCACTCTGAGAGGAATGAATGGGTGTGAGGTAAAAAGGGAGACTGAAAAAACCCAACCACTGTGAACAAGAGGCTACGCTGAGAAGGATTTTGAAAGCCACAGGAAAGGGTACAGCAAGGCCTTTCAACAGGCCTAGGGAACTTTATTGTAAAACAGTTACATAAGCCAAGTTCAAAAACAATGTATAGGAAAGAAAGAAAAAGTTTATGGATGGGGCTCTTACTGGCACATCAAGAGCAGTTTACAGTAAGTGACTGTCTCAGTCTTATTACAGCAAGGTCCTGAAATGAGTATTTCTATCTTTTTAGATGTCTCCCAAGTTGAGTGCAATACTATTCAAGAATGGTCTTTTTTTAAGCTGTCATACAAAACTGAACTTACTCTTTTGGATACAATGGGGAGCATGTCCAAGCAAGCACTTCTGTATTTTTAGAGGCACTATTTACTCCAAGTAGTTTTATTGTGAGCATAGTTTCCCTCGGAAGAGCCTTTATTCGTAGAGGAAAATTGATTCTAAAAGAAAATCAGAAAAGAGAAAAATAAAAGTTAAAAAAAATAGAGCATTGTTACCACAAGTGAGTTCTTTCTACATTTTTCTAGATGCCTTAACACATATATCAATCTATAAATTACAAGAACTGCACTGAAAGAAAATGCAACTGACGGATCCCTTCAATACATTGATGAGTATTACCATGCATTAACTTGGGTCATAGTACTTAAGAAGAGGCATATAAAAACTCATTTCCTTCAGTGGTCACCACTAGAGCTGACAAAAGCAGGAAAAGGTTAAACTTTTGCTTTAGAATTACCTTATCAATGAAGGGCTATTTTAGAATAAGCATCCCCTAAAGGTGAATTGTAAACCAATACTTATTTGCTGTCTTGTGTCTTCAGAGGAAAACACTACTTAAGAAACCAAAAGTTGCTTGTGAGTAGAGTGTGATAATCATTCTCTTGTTCAGATGTGCTTTGGTGATTTCGTATTTCCGAGCCACAATTTAAAGCCAGATTTTGTCTTAACAGCAATGAGTGATTCACATTTTTTAGTGAGAAGATTCAGATCTATCAATATTCATCTCCCAACTTTGTACTGACCATTACCAAACTTGGTTGGCCATTCAATTTGTTTATATAGATTATATGAATTGATTTAAAATCATAATTTGGAACAATTCTAATAAATAAGATACTTTAATTCTGTATTGAAAAATCATGTGTGTAACTACCCAGATATGTGCAAGTCTATATTTTCTTTTTCCTGAAGAGAATGTTTATCGTGGATGGTGCATTTTACATTATTTTATATTTCTCAAGTGGAAAGTGAAATTAATTACATTTTTTTCTGTATAAGCAAAATCCATATAAGGAGCTAAAGGCCAAAAGAATTATTCCACATTGACAACATAAACATTAAGAAAACAAAGGATCTGCATAAACGAGATTAAGAAAACAAACTAGAAGATAAATTCAAATAATATAAATTCCATTTGATTTTCAGATACTCAATCTAGACTGGCAGAACAATGCTACTGTCAGCATTTTTAAAAAGGTATAGTCATACTTAAGCAGTAAGCAAATGTAGAAATTGGTATTTAAAAAGTATAGTACCCCGGAAAACATAAGGATTACGGGTAGCAGAAATAAGACAAGGTAAAAGTATAAGGTAAAATTAGCATAAGATTTTGCTCCTAGTTCCAAAACTGTTAAAATTCCATTAGCTTACGGAAAGTTTCCTTGAATGCACTGAGGAGCCACTGAAAGAAAGTAGATGATTTTCAGCTGAAATTCTGAAGTACTCCAAATTATCATAGGCGTCAAAATTTCAGATGATCAGTCCTAAACATTTGGAAATTATTCAAATTTGCATACCTCTCTCTTTGAATAACAAAGCAAGACAGCAATTTCCCATTCTGTCCAATTAACATGAATAGAATTGAGAAGTAATTCTCTAATTCTCAACTGTCTTCCCACGTGTCCCTGTTTACAGCTTTCAACTCTGCTTTCCCTGTCTCATGCCCTCTTCCTTCATAATTACTTAGAAACAATCATTGGGAAACTGAACTGTTCTACATTCTACAGACAGGCTGGCTGTCTTTTTCACTTACAGGCCAACAACTCTGCCCGTGTTACATAAAATGGTTTGACAAAGAGTTACACTTAACTTTAAAGCATTGTTAATGCTGTGAAGAGACAAAAACAAAAAATCGAGACGTGCGTTTTCTAACACAGACGTTTGTTAACACTCCTTGTGAACTTGAAGCAAGGAAAAAACTCACAATGACCTCACTGCAGAAAGCAAATGCTTGCCAGAGATTCCCTAGGACACAATATATGGCACTACCAGATGCACACCAGTAGGAAGAGAACCTGGAAACTCTGACAACAGTTAGACATCTCAAGAATTAAAGTATGGGTCAAAGAGGAGCAAAATTTCCCTTCCAGTGACATGTGATACACAGAGAAGGGGAATACCTGTATTGCTTTTAAGAACTTTGAATAATGCAAGTCTGAGCTACCCATCTGGTATTACCCTTCTGACTGCATGAGGCTGAGTCAAACCGATGACTAAGAAGAAAGAGGAAATGGAACAATGGCCAGAAATAAGACTCCCTGCGGGTGAACAATTGCAACAGTAATTTAGAAGAACAGAGGAGCTCCTCACTGAGAAGGTGCTATTCACAGGTGTTAGACAAAGTTATACAGCTGGTTTCAAAGGCCAAGGGCCTAATATCATAAGAGCACTCAACACAGAACAACTCTGGGGCAATCCAGGCTTTGCCCTGAAAGAGTATAAAGACAATGGAGAAGCCAAACAAAATATGGAGAAGAGGGAAACCCAATGCCAAGGAAAGTATCGGAGGTGATGAATGGTAGGCTTAATGTTAATTCCATATTTCATGTCCGTAGGTTTAACAGAAATTATGGAGGATGGAAAAAGAGGAGATGATGGAATAAATATGTTAAGAGGAACCAGCTAAGACAAAAGAAAGAAAATAATTAAGAGGTCATTGAGAAATGAAACTGATGAGAAAATAAGGGGGCAACTTTCGGACTTTACTGATTATGGGCTAGATAGTATCAGCCTGTTCAAACTCTGCACTAAGGTGACAATCACACTATTCAGAGATAACACACACGCTCTAAAGCAAAAAGTATACTCTTAAAAAAGGACAAACTGAAGAAACACTGAATGAGGCAACCTCCTTAGGTATCAAATGATTCCCATCTTTTCTGAGAATACTCTGGGAAAGATTAAATATAGAAGACTACAACAGAAGCTCACATTTAAACACAAAAACTTATCAAGTTAATGTTCAGACAGTAACTGGTTAAAGCACTTGAAAACACAAACTAAATACATGAAAATCAGCAAATAAGGCAAGTCTTGTCTTCGGTAGAAACTCTCTTCCTAGATTCCCAATCATCAAAACACTACTCTCCATCTTTTTGCCTTGTTCGAGTCAATCTTAATCTAAGATCAGGACTCATTTTGAATTAGCTAGCTTTACTTTTTGGCCTGATTGATCCCTAACAGTATAGACAATATTGGACTTCCTAAGGTAATAGAAGCCCTTCCTGGTGACCTTTTATCACATGCATTTTCAATGGCTGTGATCAACTGAAAATAGCATATGGGTTAGAACGAAAGGAGCACTTTGTAACTCAAGGCAAGAAACTTTACAAAAAAGAAATTGTCTCCTCTGTAAACTTTTTATGCAAACATGTTCCCTTCTATTTCAGAAAGGTGATGTTACAGCCAAAAGACAACTAAGAGTGAACACAGCTTGGTTACAGTTTTGAGTGACCCAGACTTCCTGCTCCAGAAAATGCTGCCACTTGATGACATGGAAAAACAATTGCAGTAATACTTCCTTCATTAAAATATCCTATTTTTTAATCAATTCCAGCTTGAATTCTTGCAAAAAGTATTCATGAGTGTTTATACACATGTATTTATTGTAGGAAAGCCAAACCAGCCTGTTCCTGAGTGTGTTTTAAAATATGCCAGTTAGGCATATAGCACCACCTCTACTGTTCTTTCTCTCTGTGTATTTCAAAATACTCTGCATATTCTGATTGTTCTGTCAAGTTTGGTGCTGTTTGTTTATTCTTTCTCAGAGTTTTAGCAGCACAAATAGCAAAACACATTACAGAACTATGACAAGTATTTCATATTTAAAATAAAAACAACATAAACATTTCCTTCACTATGCATATTTTCATACAGGAAAGATCTTCTGGCATCACCATCCTACCTAATATTCTGATACTATACCAAGCTCATACTGTGGTAAGCACAACACAGTAAAGCAGTCGGTTCCTGTCTGTATGTGAAAACATTTGGTTTTGTTGTTAAGTCCTGTGTTAGATTTGGAATAAAACCAGAATCTATTGTCATGATCTGAACATGTTCATGTCCTGTAGTAAACATCTGCATGTAACAGGTTTGACACGAAAAGGTCGTCTTCCATTTGACCAGCTTCAAACTGTTGTATGTCTTAGACAAAGGCAAACAGAAGTTATGAATTACACTCTGCATTCAACTATAATTTAAAAAAAACCCAAACCTTTCAGCTGACTTGTAGCCTTTGTTCAGTTATAATGTAATCAAGCTGCTTTCAGATTTAGAATACAGTAAACAGTGATGTAAAATACCAAAAATTTGAAAGATTGTAAATATAAACATTTCATGCTCAGGAAGCTGGAAAAACACAGTATTACCACCAAATCATAAAAAATTGCCTACTTCTTCTCTTCCATCTATTGCAAATATGTTTTTTATCATCCCATTGCTTTAACTGAATGTTGTTTGATTGTGCGCCTTGCTTTTCAATGGAGTTATTTTCCTCAAAGCAGACAGGCAGGTGACAGGCAGTTGGTAGCCTTTACTCTAAAATTCCAGTCTCAAACTAAGGTCCTCATTTTAAAACTGCAGATCCTTCTTATAAAAAAACAAAACAAAACAAAACGAAAACCAACAAAAAACCACAAAAGCCTTGTTCCTTCCTTACAGAAATGTTACAGTAGGTTCTCAAGTTGAATTGCATACCTATTAGAGGTAGATCCAAAGAGCGGAAGCTCTCAAAAGAGAACAGAAACACAGCTTTTGGTTGGATCTCCTTCCAGTTCAAGTATTCCTCCAGGATGCCCTCAGCGAATGAAAGCTATTCTCAGACCAGCCTAGTTCAGCTTATGTCAAACCAGACCTAGCTTAGTCCTGTTTCTCTTCCTCTGCCTATCCCACTCCTTTCACACTCCCATCCTCCTAAGTTTCTCTGAATTCTGTGGAGTTTAATTTGCTCAGAAGAAGATCCATAATAAAGATGTGGGTCTTTTATTTTGGAAATGAATATTCAGTGTGTAAAATCTGTCAAACACATATAAAACACAGACCAAAACTTACTTCTCATTCCAGTCAGCCAGGAAAAAGAAGGATCTTTTAATCGGCATACTTTTGCAAATCTTGACTTGACATATTGTCTTCCCAGCATAAGTTAGTGAACAGGAAAAAGAGAAAACTTTGTAACTACAGAGGGAAGAGGAAAAAAAAAAGAAAAAAAAAATATTAATTGTAATGTAACATCTCCAGCACAGTAAATTTGGGGCTAAACATTCAGAAACTTGTGAAGAACCACCCTTGCAAAAAGGGAGGGTGGAGGTTTATTTGGGGTTGTTTTTTTTTTTTTAAATGTTTGGAATTCAGAAAAAGTACTTAAGACACCTAAATTCTGCTCCATGTTTTTGCCATTAAGACTAATTTTTTTAATTATTATTATTATTATTATTATTGCAGTCAAGGGAAATTTGGTATAAGTTTTGAAGTGTTACAACTTGCTCATCATACAACTTCGGTCAACAGTAAATCTCTTTATACTCACTTTTCCCAGTGAGTGAAAACCAGGTTAGTAATTAAGGGGATCTATGCATTCATTATAGCAGAAGCATTAAAGCCCTCTGCGTTGGCATTATTCAGACACTTAAGTGACTATCTTCATAGTGTAATTCGGGTCTGGGGCTATCTGTCGCTTTGATATTCTTCTTACTGAAGTCTTATAAAATTTTAGTCAAAATAGAGGAATAGCATATAATCAACTAATGTTCTTAACTGGTCTTGTCACTTCCAGATCTTCCTGCCTCTCTCAGCTTTAGACCACATTCTGTACAGAGTCAAATCTGAACAACAAATTTGAAGCATTTGCACATTGAAGGTGCCTGGCTTTGTCTTATTTACAAGTATGATTGTTGATCTGTTCCAGAACATTATAATAAATGTTATAATTATTGTAGCAGATATACTTTTTCTTTTTTTTTCTCTTCTTTTTCTTTCCTTTTTTTTTTTTTTTAAAGAAAAAAAAATACCTTACAAGACTGCAAAATGCTTTTGCTCTTAAATATGGCATCTTTCCTCTACAGTCTAAACATTACAAACAGTTGGAGGATAGTGCAGGAAATAACAGGTTTTAATACAATCAAATGATTAAGCACTGCTGTTTAAACAGAATTATTGATACACAATATACAGATATAGGCCTGATTTATACACCAAAAGGACCTAATCCTGGAAAGATCAATGCTTATACAATGCTTCAGTCTAACTGAAGTGCAGACATAGGAGTGGGGTGTATGCATGTGCATGAAGTTAGTAAAAGTATTTGAGGAAAGTAGGTGTCAGAGCGGCAGCCCATTTTAAGAAGTTCATGCTAGCTATGAATATTGGAAAGACTGGGAAGGGAGACTAAGGAGGAAGAAAGATTCTCATTTTCACATGCTTGAACGTAGCATTCAAGTCATCAGTGGCCTTTAGGCCATATGTAATTTCACATTTTTCTGGTAAAACATAAAGTGCAGTGGGAACGGTATAACCACCTGCAAAATCATTATAGTGATTAGAATTCTGTATTTTTACCTTAAGTAATGCAAATTCTCTCAGGTTTTTATTAAACTGCTAATTACAAGTAATACTGTATAGTACACTCTGTCGCCCACAGTGTAATGCAAGTGATCCCACTATTTTTTCATCAGTCATTTGGAGTTCAAGGTAAAGTGGGAGTAAGGGGAAAATAATACTAAAACGCAGAGAACAGCATTTTCAGTCATAAAAATAATGCTACCAGACTGTAGCCACCTGTCCTCCTTTGATTGCATTGAAGTGGTAAGAGGAGAACACCAGTTTTGCTCAGAGTAGGCAAAGCAGCTACTTGAAGAGACAACCAATTTGACCAAATAATTCTGAAGCGAACATTTCAATCAGCTTTTTATTAAAGATGCCTCCCTTTTTTCTTTCCTTTGTTATGCTGATATACTATGTATACTTGGACCTATAAACTACACTTATTTTAACCACTATCTATAAAGAGGATCGTCAATGCACATGTTTAGCCACATAATGTCATCTGAATACATCAAGAGCAAAAATTGCTGCTAAAGCCTCATTCAGACTGAGTTTAAGCTGGCCTTCAGTCCTTCCAGTTACTTGCACTGCAGAGGCCACACAAAGTCCCAGTCCAAACTCTCTTGGTGTGCAGCACCCACCCTTTCCTCCCTCCCTCTGAGCAAGTCAGTCAACACAAGCATTTGTACGCATACCCGTCAAGGCCGGTGCTCTGACCTTGCTTCCATTACCCTCCTTCCACACTGGTCAAGGGCAACCATTTAGGCCACCTCCTCGATTCTCCATCTGTCTATGGGGCCTGGCAGTCTCTTAGTCAAGCTTAAGTAAGTGCACTTCATGCTAGAAAAACAGTGGCGATACACCCACTTACTCAGCCTCTAACATTAATATAGGAATATCACCAAAGCAACAAGGTAGGCTAGCATCTCTGAAAAACATGTGATCGTAAGAGACAGCACCTCGTCTTGTGAACAGCTGCTAGATCTCCTCCTACCTGTTCACCCAGGCTTCCGGGATGTTATGGGCAGCATAAACAGTGAAGCTGAGCTGGGAATCTCGGGTGATGTCTGCACGTGAAGGGCTTTTAGGTATGCTGGCAAGCTGGAAATTTGCATCAAAGCTGCTGCTGTAAACATGGATGAGACAAGAGATGGCCACGGAGAGCTCAGTGACAGCAGCCTCTATTAATGCTGAAAGGAGAGAGAGAAAGAAATAAAGGTTAGCAATAGGTCATTTATGAAGAACCATATTTATCTTAAACCATCAGTTATGGTTTTGAAATGCTTCCTAATAAAATTTAATTAAAATGACATAACCTACCAACTGAAGCCAATTAGCCATCTGTGCTTCTGAAGCCAGCCTTAGCTCATTTCTGGTGTATCATTAACAGTCTTTCATTACAGTGCTTTCAAATTAAGGCATTTTCAAAGTAAGCATTTTAAACTACAGCAAGATAGTGTGTGCCTCAGATATGCCATTTTAGTCTGTTAATTTTTGTACTGGAAGGATTTTTATTATGTAGGTATTTTGTAATTTCAGCAGCTAAGTAGCTTCTTAGTTCAAGGGAACCGGCAGTGTAGCAGTAGAATGGAGAAAAGGCACTGGTTAAATTTTAAGACTATAAAGCTGTTGCAACTGTAGGTAAACAATTCATAAAACATAAAAAATAGCAGCCACAATCAGATATAGTCAGCATTCAGATGGTCATGGATTGGTGATAAAATTGCACAACGATGGACACCGAGATACATATCTATAGATATATATGAAATGCAGGCTGTAGCCTTATTTATATTAGACCTTTATTTATGTTATTTCCTCTGGCTTCAGCTCTGCAGTGCTCTTTTTCTGCAATTACTGGCTTTTATGCATCTTCCTTCTCTCTGTGCTTTTGGAGCAGCTAGGGGATTGCCTGATTGCCAGTGTAAATTAAAATCCCCAGTCCTGGCAGCCTCCATCGAGTGAAGAGAGCTGGTACAAGCACTCATTTCTCAGGCAAGGGACAGGCTGAGAGAGAAAGTGTTGGAGTACATTGTATCATTCCAAGATCAGGGTGATTTGTCTTCCAAGAGTACCCCAAATTCTCCTTTTTTCCTCCTTCTAACTCATGGGTTCCTACATGATCAAGAACATGCTCTCACCACCTGTTACAGTTCCTGATATATTCCCTAAACTTGTCTGGCCACTGTATCCGGCAGCCCTCTGTTAGCTGTCTAATAGTGTCTCTTGAAAAAAATAAATTCCCAGGAATAGGAAGCCTGAGACTCGCTTATATTAGCTTTTTACACTTGGGAGAGGTGTAGGAATCCTGCCCAACATCAGACACAGATACCACGATTCGCTGGACTTGGCTATCTCAGTTTCCTGACAGAAACGCCTCCAAAAAACATATCCTCAGTCTGGAATTTTATTCCCCTTCTTTGATACCTTTTGCCTTTAAACCAGCAAATACTCTGAACTATTGAGTCACAAAATGCATTGCGAACAGTGCAAAGGAATTATTTCAGTCTTCATTTTACAACAGACAAATTTTAATTCTGTAACAACAGAAACATATATAAAATTGAAATAGTTCGGCATACAGTGGCATTTGCTACTGGAAATACTGACAGCAAATTATTGCGCTTATGAAGGACTGGCTAGAATACCACTCCTTGTCATGTTGTAATCATCTTCCACACATGAAAATTGAATCATCTTAGGGACTAACAGGTTAAGAAAACTCACTGCTTTTACTCTCTGTTTGTGTATCCTTCTCTGTCGAGCACTCATTTTTAATTATCTTTTTATTTATTCTCTTTACTATTTTCTCCGTTTATCATCCTTCACTATAATTGCTTTGAAAAAATCTTTTCCTCTAATGAATTCTTTCCCTCGAACACCATTTTATTCTCATACCCAGTTCTCTTGGATGTGTAATAACTTAGTACCTTCCAAACAAAATACTTAATTTGCACTGAATTCTTTTACATTCCAAGGAATTACCTATAGTCATATACATAAAACCTTCTTAAGAGGTCCAGAAGAGAACATCAGTGGACTATTATTTGAACCAGTATTTTATACTTTATCTGAAACGTACCAAACTATTTACATTAAGGAAAAACAGCTACTTAGGAGACTCCCTGGCTTCAATCTGTTTCAAGTGGCAGACAGGTAGATGTAGCGCAAGAGCAAAGCCCTTATTTATGCAAACTGGCCTACTGAAGTTGTTGTAGTAAAACTGATATTAACTAGAAAAATGAAATGTAAAATGTAATTGAAGCAACTAAGGAAACTTTCTGCTGCTAGAGTCCTCTATACAGTCCCAACCCTATTTAATTATTTACCTAATATTAAAATAGAGAAATAGTAACTAGACATCATTTATCTATGATTCAATTAAGGGACTAACTGCTAGACAATATAGCTTTGTTGATAAGTAGGATACTCCTGTCAAGAGAGTGATGAACTGTAGGCCCAGTCAGCAAACTGAGAAAACCTCCTGGAACTGCCAAGATTAGAGAAGAAGTAGGTAAAAGGTAATTTTGGCAGGGGGAGATCGCGACCACCGACTCATTGACCACCTACCCAAATGACACCACCTACTCAAAAGAGAACAATGGAAGAAGACGACCGAGTTTGCACACTAATTTACATGGGAAGTGAAGAAATCTTGACCAATCATTAAAGAGAATAACAATGAATATGTATTAATTGTTTGAATATGTAATAATCAATGTATAAAAGTGGAGATTTTTGAAACTGAGGTGTGGTCCCATTTTGGGACAAGCACCCCATTTCTGCGCACTAATGGAATAAACTTGGAAATACCTCTGCTTTGTGTGTTACTGGCTTGCACACCGGGTAAAGAACCCAGATTTGGGACAACAAAGTCAATGATTGCTGAGTGGAACCTTCTCAGCATGTTCTCCAAAAGAGGGTGAAATGTAGCTCAGAATCTGTGTAAACTTCCTGCTGTGTGTTGAATTGCACCCTTCGGTCACCAGCAGTTTTTACCCAATCCACATTCTAGGCTATAAGGCAACGTTTCAAATTTTGTCTCTAGAACAAGAGGAAGAGTGTTATATTTCATCTAAGCCACAGAAAGAAGGGAATACTCTTAGACAAAAAAAAAAAAAAAA
>VYXH01002723.1:364892-396693 GCA_013397275.1 Burhinus bistriatus
AAAAAGTCAGGAGAAACATACACGACAGGGTAAATATTTTCCATGACAGAAAATTTACATATGCCAGGCGAGGTAGTGAATAAGATGCAAGGTGCCTGTTGCTATATCCAAGCTATCCTGTCCACTGGCCATGTTTGCAGAACAACTCATGATTTACCTGAGAGACAAAACTGAATGCCAGATACATAAAAAACCAGACAAACAAACAAAAAAAACCCCACCAAAAGTGAGGAAAACCAAGGAAAAGCACAATATTTGCCTCAATTATTTATGACATGCTTCGATCTGTCAGTAGTGAGGTTGCTGGGTGTCAAGGACCTGCCCACCCTATAAGATCTATGTGGATAGATGGGGCAAGGTTAACAGTCTTCACTTAGTTGCAGACAATGTCCATGAGACTCCCTGCTGAAGGGAGCTGGGAAATGCTCTTCTTTTTCCTCTCTCTCTTAAATTTCCACCTTTCACCCGTGGGCTTGCAGTGTGTGTCTGAATGCAGAAACGGAGCCAGTTTGAAAGCAAGGCCTGCGGGAGGACTACAGGCTGTCTCTCTCACTGAGATGGCGCGTAAGGGGTGAAGACAGCAATGGGACAATCAGTTCAGCTGCCAGAAAAGGGAGACAAATGAAACTTCAGTATAATTAATGTAATTATTGGGAGTTCCAGAATGAAGATCTCCTCAGGAATAGAGTTCCTCAAGTGTAAGCAAATGCCCAAGTACGACCTGGTCTGCAGCTGCAGCATTTTTTCTACATTCATTTTCTTACTCTTGTCAGCTCTCAGTTTAAAATGACTCTATGGTTTCCATGCCAGTCAGCCCTTTTCCCCCCCAGTCTTCACTCATTAAGCTTGGTAGTAATTAACTAAATTAAAGAGAAACATCTTGGCTAGTCTGTAAGCGTCCATTACTCACAAGAGCTGGTCAGCATCTTTTCACTATATTTTTATGAGCTGCTGAATAGGATTTGGTACGCTAAAATTATATAGCCCATTCATGAAGCCAGAGAACTTTATTGCTTTTTATTACTTTTATGATTAATAAATCTTAGATGAGAAAGGACTACAGTGTTTCACTGATTTACATAGCACAGGCTATGGACTTCCTACAGTGGATTCACAGCTTCAGCTATGCCAGAGTTTTTTTTCTAGAAAGGTGTTCCAGGCATAGCCAGTGTCTAGGAGACTATGAATACACCACCTAGCAAAATGAATTGTGACTAAGATTAATAATCTCACAACTAAAACCTCATAATTTATTTCTGGTGTGAAATTATTTGGCATCACCTTCTTGGTGAAGGTGACAAGAAATGAGACTTGCAGAAATGAGAAGAGACCAAGGGAAGAGAACTTTAACAACAGCTGCCAGATATGCTTATTTCTGACACGTGTTCCTTGTACACGAAATTTGAAGGAATAAATTTCACCCTTGGTGAGAAACAGAACACTCCACACCAACGCTAACAGTGTTAATGAATATGCCTGCAGGTGCCTTCAAGATTTAGTAAGGAACATTCTAGCATATTCCTTATAGAAAACCACTTTCTTCTTCTCAGTCCAGTATTACAATTCACATACTATTTTAGTGCCAGACCTTCCAATACAGAGGTACTTTGCTGTTACTGCACTAGCAGATGATGTCAATTTAATACATAGTAAACACACCCCCTCTGACTCTGTATACACATTTTCTCTGGGTAAAACATGACAAAGATCTGGTTGAACAGAATTTGGAAGGAAGGCTTAAGAACCTTTTGACACCTTAAAGATATTTTGGAGAATAGGAGCTTGATACTGTTCTTTCCCACTTATTTTCAGAGAGAAGAAAAAAAGCAAGCTCCTAAATACAGTTTAGGTCATACACACACATGCAAAACACCCAGAAAAAACCCCCCTAAGATTTAGGTAAGATGCTAAGCAGTAATAATTAGGCCATTATTATAATAAGAAAAAGGCAAAACATGAAAACACTGTAATGCAGCACTGTAATGATCAGGTGCAGTTTCCAAGCATCAATATTTACCTTATTGTTTCCTCCTACTAGTTGAAGAATCCTACGAATTACCCCTTGAAAGAAATTTAAAAATCTGCTGTCCTGGTATCAAAAATGTCTCTGCTACTATATGCCTTATATAGTAGCAAGGCCTTGGTATCTTCTGTTTAATTTTTTTTGAGAACTTGGGGGGTTGTAGCTATTTAAGAATTGGTCTTGGTTAAAACCCCCCTGGCTTTCAGAACAACATATCAGGATGTAACACAGCAACAACTTAGAGGTAAAGAGCCATGCTCAGATTTGAAAACAATGCAAGAGACACTTAAGAAGATGAAATGCAATCAATAAAAAGCTCTTGATATTTTTCTGTATTCTGAAACAAAAAGTGATTTCTCCAAAACAAAACTATAATGGCTTTGTGCTAGGGAAAGGAGGAAGTTGAGTTTTCAATTTTATATACCAAAGTCTTCAAAAAAATTTCAATTTTTTCCCCCTGCCTACTTTTTTTTGGTGGGGGTGTGTGAAACTTTCTGTGGTGAATATTTTTATGATCAGGACGAGAAGCAACTATCAAATCCCAAGCACAACTGGTGAACCTTTACACCCTTAAATGTAAAGACAACTTCGTTAAATGTATCATCATCGAGGTATCCGATTTCTGCATTTACTCGAAAATATAGCAACTCCAGCAATTCAGTTGGAGAAGACCGTTGATTCAGTATCATCAGTTCATGGTGCACACCAGGATTTCGGGGATGGGTCCCAGAGAACTACCGATCAAATTCCAAAAGCTGCTTATTATGTCTGATCCGGTGAAATCCCTGCCTAAAGTAGCAACGCTGTAGACATTGTATAAACATTCATTCATCAGCTTTTGAGAAACACTCTCGGACTCAGTTTTGTACAAGCTTGCAGCCTGCCTTCTCATACTCTGGATTGCAGCAAACTCTAGTGCTAAATCCCTAACTTGAATAATCTCATTCTTTATTTTCTGGGAACGCTTGATGCTGCAGAACAGTGCTAATGTCTAGAAATGCCTACCATTCCTCACATTTAAGAAGAAATAAAAAAAAACCTTTGAGCACTAAAACATTAATATAATCTTCTAAGGACTTCATATAGAGGAAAAAGAACATGATCCATACTTAGGCATAACATATAAGTACTGCTCTGTTCACAGCAATGGAATAATTTGCTCTACAGAGATAACACTGTTAATGGAGACAGTTATTGCAACACTAAATCAAGGCTAGATATTTTGAATATAGTCTTTGACTTGCTTAGTCCACGGTGAATTACTAATATTAAACCTCTGATAATCTTTTATTAAAGAGAAAGATTAAAGCAGTTTCTAAACAAATTATTAAGTAAGGTTTTATTTTTAATAGTATCCTTTATCTTTTTCTCTTTTGTGGTACAGCAAAGCTATAATGAAGAAAACCAAAACTCTTTTATGATACGTAGGGTAATAACTATCACTTAGGGGAGGAAGAGGAAAGGAAAAAGAAATTATTAGCTGGAGTAACTGCTGCTCTTGCTGTTCAAACTTGATCCTGTTTTCTTCAAGATAAATATGAATACATATAAGAGGCAGAAAAGAATAGTACAAATGGGAAATGCAGTCTGTTTCCTCCTCAGCTGTCAATGCTGACTTCATTTGCAATTGTGCTGCTAGAGAAAGCAAAGCACATGGCTTTTAGCTTCCCGGAGATCTGAAAAAATTTACCAGCAGTGAGCTAAGGCAGTGATTTTACCTTACTTCTGTGTGACACACTTGCAAATTTTTGCATGCCTGCAACTCCAGCCAGCTAAGCATAATGAAGTAAAAGAGGCGGGAAGCAAATGAGGTGGAAAAGGAAACACAAAAGTGATTTCAGCAGGAATGCGCATCTCATCACCTAGTTGGTTTTTACTTCTAGCTTCAGCATGTGAAAATATCATCTGGATTCCTCTCAGGCTCAGTGTCCCTAGGGCAACAGATGGGGGGCCCCATGGCATTATCATGAAGGTGAGCACTGAGAAGACAGGGACTACGAAAAGCTCAGGATCCCCAAAAGAACAGATGTGTAGAATGGCTTAGTCCACGTCTTGGGGATCAGGCCTGGGTTCCAGCAGATCAGTTTTGGTCACTGTTCTCACACTTTGTTTTTATCAGACATGCCTTTAACACCAGCTTTGATACAATAGCTAGATTTCTCTGTTAACGCTCATTAGCCTAACTCTAAATATTTTGCTGGGTTTTAGAACTTTATTTAATAGGTGCAGAAGTAAGGCATGTAGTACATTTTAAGGTACATGAAATGTATATGACTGCATGTAAAATGTCAATTTGAATTTTGGTTACCTTGGACAACTTTGAATGTAGGCTTCTCCACAGAATGACTAATGGCCAGGCAAGTTCTGACTTGCAATCAGTAAGTTGCAGTTTCTAATATTACACTACCGAAAGGATTCTGCAATTGTTATGAAATTAGGGCGTGCCGAGAACAAACAGAGAAGCATCACTCTTCATAGTTGAAGGCTTCCTGGTATAAAGAAATAGGTACAGAGAACTAGAGAGTAAAAAATCTGATTCCTTTACTGTTATTCAATAAATAAGATTTTCCTTGAGGAAACTGCTGATTCAATGAAGTTCAAATTTGGAAATATCTTTAAGTAGAGGAATTTTTTTATCTCCAGGTTTTCTGAACAGCGTGCAGAGGAAGATGTTTCTGAATTAGATGTTCATTAGTAACTATTCATTCATTTCATCATCAAGAATTAGTTGCTGTTAAAAGTTTTTGTAAAAAAAAAATCATGGGATAAATTACTATAACCAAGGGAGAGGAATCCTACAAACTGTATTTACCTTCTCCTCCCTTCTGCACCTGCATGTTCTCCCCCCCACTCCCCTGGCCCTCCAGCTGCTTAGCTTTTCCTGGCAGCTTACAAATATAATTGCCGTTTCTTTGTTTGTTGTTCATGAAGTTGAATAATGGTGAAACAACAAGCCTGGCATTTGGAATCCTGCATTTGCACCACCTCAGTGTTTGAAAGGCTGCTGCAATCTTTGTGGTCGGTTCACCTTTTTGCCTCCCTGAGCACACTGCAATAGAGAAAAGTAGACAGAGGAAAAAAGAAAGAGGAAAAACAAGCATTTCAGGGGCCACTTTTTTCCTCAAACGAAACGGAGAGAGATCACAGTTCCAGAGCATACCTCAGCTCACCCCAACGTTCAGATACCGGGCCCTTTGAGAGCATCCACGTAGCATCCCCAGCTGCATGTGGCAGGCCAGCCACAGAGGGGTAGAGCAGGACCCATGCCCCGATGCGGCTGGCCCCTCCAGTAACCCAACACAGGCACCCATGACAGGACAGACTCCTGCACATCCCGCAGTCTGCCAGGTGCTCCGCAGTAATGCTAACAGGACTGGGTATTAGCCAATGAGCCTAAGCTAATTTTAACTAAGGAATTAACTAAGGCAGGGTCTATGATTTTTTCCATTATTGTTAATTAACCTGCTCTTGTTATGACAGTATATGATTCAAGACAACACACTATTTACACAACAAAAGACAACAGAGGACTAAAGCTTAAGGAGGGAGGAATGAAAGTTATTGAGCCAAGTAGAAAAGCCACACACAAAAATAATTTTTTAGGCTTTCATGAAGTTCCTTATTTTCCCTTTTCTCCACTGAAAAAGTTGGGATTAAGGACAACTGCTCTGACCACTGCTAACTGTAATCAGTTCTTTCACTCTACTATTGTTTTCTATATATGAATCTCCAGATTATTTTTAGGAAATGCTGCTTTATTTACATTTTCAGATCATTTAAATTTTAACTTGTCATAATTGCCTTATAATACAGCTAAATATGTAAACATCTGCAATATGCCAGCTATAACAGTTCTCTAATACAAACAAATAGCAAAATGCGTGTTTTCTCATGCCACATCTTGAATTAACATATTTTAAAAATAACACTTTACCTTTGTCTGGTGTTTCCACACTTAGAAGTGAATTCTATAAAGACAAAACAGGAGGGAGAAAGTAATCAGTTAGTTCAGAAAAGACCAGATAGCAGTTCTAATGGCTTTAGGAGTAGAACTCATGGAAAATAAGGTGAGAAAAGGGAAGGATGTATCCTAATGTTATGATGACAGAAGACATGACTGGGATTCAGAGTACCAGGACCTGCTTTCCAGCTCTTCCACCTGCTTCCTCTACCATCTCAGACAAGTCACTCAGGACATGATTTCTGACGTTATTTAGGCATGTCAAGATACCTTTGTCAACGTTTGAGGTGCATACACATTTTCAGTCTCTGCACTGGTATAACAGACATAAGAATACCCTCTCCTTCCCTTTGGATGTCTTATATATTCACATGTGAATCCCACAACCATGCTGAGCAGCCAGAGCCTCAGCATCCTTTCAAAGCTGAGGAGCACCAAGTCTCCACTCAAGTGGCCTATGTTTCACTTACATTCCTGTGCCAAATCAGCAAAAATAGCTACACTCTTCAAAGGCCTTTGAGTGGGCAGCTAACCAGACATGGCCAACAGGAAATACCAGGTGCTGGGATTTAGGAGGTGTTTACGCCCTTGGTGTCTAAACACAGCTCTTGATGCCTAACATTAATTCAGTATCTGGATTCCCACCTCTCATAACCCACTGCTGTCAGCAAGAACTGCTGGGTGCTTATGACCGCTGAAAGGTCAGGCCAGTTATTTAGACTGAACAGACCAGCCTAATTAAACTCTTTCTTTTTTTTTCTTTTCTTTTTCTCTTTTTTAAAACCGCTTTATTAAATCCCCAAGTACAATAACTGCCATCAATCAGACCTTGCTCCAGCCTTTGCTGACACTGGACAAAATTAAATATTGCTACATTGCCTGTGCCTCCCCATCCGCACATGAAAAACCGCCATCAGCGCAGGTAGCTCGGCACATCTTCCGGCAGGACAAGGCGGCACCCGCAGCCCTGAGGCTGCAGGTGGGACCCAGTCACGGCTCCAAGGCAAGCACGGGCGACCAGCTTTCCCTGCCAGCTGCTCAGTCTGCCCCATCTTCACCTGGCTCTGACATCAGACTGGCATGTACCAAGGTGACAGAAATAAACGACTGAGGTGCATATCTTGACCAGACAGTTAATCCTGTGTTTCAGGATTGCCCGTGGCTTGCCCTGTTTGAACCCATGTCCCTGAAAGGTTTACTATCCTTTACAGTCCCTTTGCAGCAGGCTGAGAATGCTTCGTGTTAGTACATATGTATTCAGCAAGATGCAGAGGTGACATAAGAAGTACAATGCTGGATGTACATTGTCCCTCTGGTACCCAGCTTGGAGCTGCCAGCATTTGTCTGGTAAATATGAAGAGACGTCAAATGCTTACTTGAGGGGAGGAAAGCAACCTCCAGGCTGAGAAATATGTTTTCACAATCTTTATAACGCAGTGAGACAAATGGGAACACAGACCTTTGTTCAATTCTCTCAAATTTTGGAAAGGAAACAACCTTTTGGAACAGCGCTTATAATTTCAACATAGTGTAGCCCATTTAATATATAGTGGATTAGTGCCTGTTCTGGCAGGATTTGTTCTCCTAGGACTTTTTGTGAGCTGCTGTAAAAAAGGCAGCAAAAAAAGAGATGAAAAACATTAATTGTGCAGTAGGCCCAGAGCTTCCCCTGAACGGATTTTAAAATCCCAGGGTTAGGTTGGTTAGAGACTGAATGAATCACATTTATAAAGAGACACAATCAGTTAAGAAGAAACTATCACTGGTGCCAGTTGCTTTCATAATCTCTTAACTCGGTACAGGAATGCATAGGACTGGCAGTGCGGAGGCAGTAAGGAGCTAATAAGTACACTTTAATTAAACACAGAAGACTGGAAATAAGTTTCTTTGTTTTTCTTTTTCTACATAAAACCAGAATTAAATAGAAGCACACTGAGATTTTTTTTTAAAGTATGCAAGCACACATGTACAGATATGTATACACAAACATATACTGGCACCCTATGTAATTTACATTGGAAGGAGTAAGCAGTAGTTTCCCTGGGGCATTATCTGCACATGGAGCTTGCCAAATGGATGCGTTAAAAGGTATTCCACACAAAACCACACCATACATTACACTAAAGCATCAGGAAACCATGGTGAAAAAGCAATTAGAGCTTTTTTTCTGGCATTTCTCCTTTACCCAACGTGTAATGCTGCAGCACTTGAGATGTAAGAGGTAGCCTCAAAAATTTCACTTTACTTGTGCTGCAAGTTACCTGCTTGTCTGAAAAAAAGCCTCTCTTTTACCTAACAAAAAGTCTTGGGAGTACTATGCTGATGAACATAATAGAAACAATTCAAGCAGACTGACAAGATATGCTAATATTGCAGTATTTAATAATTTTGTCAGTACCCAGAATTCACATAAAATGCCCCTACACTTCAACATGAGTTTAACTCAAAAAAGGTTTGGAGGAGTTGGTACTCCATCAAACATCCAACTGCTGAGTACTAATTTTGGCTACATATGTTGACAGAGAAAGAAGAGATGGTCCATTGTCTTTTGTATAAATATTGATAAAATCTGATTTGTTGTATTTCTATTTTATTCTGTACATGAGGTAGTTGCGTATAAATGTGTAAACTCTATTTTCATAAAATGGAACAGTGTTCGAGTTACAGAACATGCAGAAATACATTTTACTGTTTTTATGACATTTATAGTTCAGTTGCTGTTGAGAAAGATGAAGCTCTTCATAAAATCAAACCTGAACTTTTTCTAGATTGCTGAAGTCTAATCGACTGTCCTAGCACTTATTTCTCAAAGGAGTAAAAAGCAAGTAGTAGCAATGGTGTTTGCTGGTGAAGGAACAGTTTGGCTTCCCCCCCCCCTCTNCCCCCCCCCCGCCTCCATTTGTTTGAAGTTAGTTGCTAGTCAGGTCTGCTTCACCAAGGAGGGTAAGGGGGAGAGGAGTGTCAGTCAAGGTCACAGACAGCTTTCACAGGAAGGCTTCAAAGGACAGACAAACTAGTTCAGCTAACCAAGCCTGAAAAGGAACATTAAGGGCACAAAACTTCAATAACTTAAAAACTTTAAAAAATGAGTAACAATCTAGTCAGCATACTCCAAGAGAAATGTGGAGACAAGCAGCTGGTTATGTGAATATTAAGAAAGAAAAATATTTTAAGACTAGTGATAAAATATTCAATCAAGACAGAATCTTTTTAACATTCAGAAGAGGGTATTCAGGAACAGTATCATTTCACTCATTACAGATGAGCAAACACCATCATTATCATCACCATCACCACCACTTATCATTTTTAGCCTCTGGAGATTACAGCCAGGACCAGCGCTCTACTGTGCTGGAGACTGTACACATAGATAAGGAGAGGCGTTCCTTGCCCTGAAGAGCTTATAATGTAAATAGGTAAAACAGAAAAAGGAAAGTGTATTACTCCCTCTGTGCAAGGAAGTACATGGAAGTTGGTTCAGCAGAACTTGTATGTATTGGAGACTGTCTATACAGTGGAGTAGGAAATCTGACATATGCTGGAGAATGAGCAACAGCAAGCTAGGAACACTTGGAGCGGGGTTTTCTGTTTGTTTGTTTTGGGTTTTTTTGTTTGCTTGTTTGCTTTTACAACAGGATAGATCAGCTCATAATTCAATTATTTGCCTAGTAACAATCACTTCATCTCTAAATTAAAACTATTTGCATGTCAGTGACTCAGAAGAGAAGCAGAAGCAAACGTGAACATCAACAGAAACCTTAGACTTAAAAAAGATGACCTGTATTCTGTGGTTTTTATCCCATTATCTTATTCTTCATGGCACGACATGTGGGGTTTTCTGATTGCTGAGGACACGCCACACTAATAGGAACTGATTTGGCTCTGACTACTATTTCTGACTCTCTGCTGGAACTCTGAGAGAATGGGGCTGAAAACGCACTCAGGGATACTCGGTAAACATAAGCCAGTCCTAGGAGGCATTTTACACATTGGGTTCACAGAGCTGACCTGAACACTCAAAGAGAAAATACACTAAAGTTCTCTATACTCCAAAAGAAATCTTTTAACAAATTAGCCCCAATACATTTCTTTTGCTCTAATTCCTTCCTAAAGGAGAACATGTTCTGTTACTGTCCTCTCTATCTTTTTACTGGACCAAGCTCTTTATCTATCTCTTAAGAAAGATCCTGCGTTGACAAAATACTTTTCTCAAGGGTAAGATACTCATCTGCCTGCCGCCTCTCAGAACAGCCTGGGGTTTAACTGAAAAGCAGAACATGTGGATCCCTTGTTACTTCTTTTATCTCTTTCTCTACTGTATTTGCCCTCTGATATACAGGAAGAACTTTTCTTAAATGGAGATACTCTTATTTCCATTTAAATCAACAACATGCCAGATAAAATGTGTGTTGTCACAGACCCATTTATGCTGGAATTTACCCAGAACAGTGACTTCTGATAATTGATGCTAAAGTGGACATGAAAAGATTTAAGATGCTATAGAAACAAGATTTACAGTGAGTCATGACCTAGAAGGGAAGCAGGAGAAGGTGCTTAAGTGAATTGGAGGGTCAGCTCTGAGCAACAACAAAAAACCTAGAGCTATGTTTTTTCTTGCAGCTTGATCTTTAACAATACTTCCCAATCTTCAGAGAGACAGCACCCGTATAACTAATTCCAGAAGGCCACAGCTGGTTCTGCCCAGGGCCATGCAGCAATGTCTGCTCTGTGATACCCAATGTCCTTTGTTCCAGAAACATGGTGCAGGGATTTACTTACAATCCAGAGCTGCAGAGAGCTACGCTGATGTTCTAGAGTTTATTTGCTTGGGTCCTGTGCTTTCCCTGTTGCAAGCTGTTCCCTGGCCCCCATCATCTAAGAGGAATAAACAGAGGCTAAGAATGCAGACAGTTAAGAAAAGAGGTTTTCTGAGCACCACTAGAGCCTCTTCAACTAACATACTTTCTGCCCTTTGGTGAGTCTTTTCACCTCTCAGGAAGACAGTGTGCCCCTGTAAGATGATAAGTATTAGAGGGTTTGCAGCTGTCAAGAGTAAGTGTATATGGATGACAGTATACAATAATTCACTGTATATCACTCCTATGACACAAGAAATGTTATAAAAAGAATTACACTATCTTTCCCCAGTCTTATGTTTGGGACCTCAAACTGCGTATCAGGCATAATTAAATAAATTCCACTTATGTAGCTAGACATGTTTCTAATTAACACTCACTAGTTAACTGAGTTAACACTAGTTATCTCATTGTTTACTTTCCTGTCCTAGGTGTTCTTACACATGTAACAAGCCATCGACTTATAAAAAACAATAAAGAGAAAGAATAAAAGTTTTGTAAGCAGGCAATGGTCTGAGAACACGAGCATCTTGCCCAGTTTGGCATGTTTCTCTAAACAATACTTGCTGTGAGAAAGAATGACAAGACAGAGACCATACAAGGAAAGAAAAAAATTCCTTAGTAACTTATTAAACTTTTAAAAAAAAGTGTGAAGAGGGAATTTCATTAAGGTGGGAAACATTAGCATGTCTTTAGGTTACACCAGACTAAATCCAAGTGATTAATGGCTTGATTTTCAAATTTGCTGAGCATCCACATTTCCAAGATGCTGACTGCAAAAGAATTTTTGGGTGCTCAGAACTTCTGTAAATCAGGCCACGGTGACTTGTCCAAGGTCATACCAAAGCAGCTGATGGCAAAACTGAGAACAGATACTGCCCTCCAAAGTCCCAGTTCACAATTATATAGTAACCTCTGGAAAACCCACTTCATTGTTTTAAGAGTGAGTACTCCAGCTAAAATCAGGACTATGTGATGCTGGTCCTTCTCTGCATAAATAGCAGAGACATTTCTATCTGAAAAAAATCATAATATAAGTGACATTTACAGAGAAAATATTTTCTTATTGTTAACAACCTATGCTAAATATATGAAAATTGAATACTTTGAAATCTCACCATTTGGTAAATAGGTGATGTGGCAAAGCAGAGATTGTTTGGTGGGAGTAAGAAAGAACAACCAGAGGAGCATATCAGTTACAGTTAAACACAGGACACGTCTTCTGTTGCTCCTCCATCACACATTGTCAACGATCTTTTCTTTTTTTTATAGTGCCTCTACCTAATGCTTTTCAGAGAGAAAATATGTAGTAAGACAGTAGAATGGCCTTGATCAATCAGAAAATTAGTGATTCCCATTCAAGCTCCAGTTTTAAAGAGGAAAAAAAGGACATCAACTTGCATGTTTTACCTGTGCTTTCACCAATGGCACTGCACGGAGTTTCTTCACTGCATCAGTAATATCTCTGGTTTCCACAAAACAGAGGACACTGCAGATTGCTTTAGCTACTTCAATCACGTTATCAACTTTATGCTGTTGATAGGAAAGGAAAAAAAAAGGAAATAGTAGACACATACCATTTATCAGAAATGCCTTACTATAAAAACTTGATGCCGGTGAGTATGTAGAAAATCATATCTGCTCATGCAAAATTCAAACACACTGTGCATTAGTCTGGCTACATTGAAATCGCTAGCAACCAACAGTTTCCTAAGGACAGCATAATTTTTGTTGAAGTCCAGTTATCTTCCACAAAATGTGCCTTGTTGAAACTGCGATGAATTTGATATCTAAGACTGATTTTGAGGCAAAACATCGGTTTGTCTGAACTTCATGAGCGCAGAAGCACTGTAAAGAAACTTATGAGGAAACCTGAACCCAAATGATTCAAAAACTTTCTGAGGTTTTTATGATACTGTGAATTTATCCCCACTATTGTCTCCTACCCATCTCTGTGAGAGCTGGCAGACAGCCACGTTCCTCCTAAAAATAGTGACTGTGTGGGAGGCTGCATAATCTGACACCTGCGGACTGAGTACTTCTGCAACTAGCTTGTCTGCAAAATATATATATATAGTTCAAAGTATTAAATCTTATTGATAATAAATTTAGATCTTTAAATATTACCATATGAAAAAAATCTCCAGAGCAATAATCTCAGAAATACTTTGGGGAACTCAAGAAAAAAATAAATTTGGATCCCAAAGGAAGGAAAATATCAAGAACTCTATGTTCAGGAAAATAAAAAAATAAATAAAAAATCATGGGATTCCTGCATAGTTATATCAAATCATTAAACCTTAAAATACATATTCTGAACAAGTGGAAGCTCTCCTATAAATATTCTCCATGTTTCTGTACTGATAAATGTTCTTTTTAGTGTGCTACAGCATGTCTATGTACTGATAAAACCATTTCTCTAACTCATCCATTTCAGGCCTGAAAAAGAAAAATTGTACCAAGATGAAATTTCTATTGTTAAGTTTAAGGTCTATATTCAGACGGTACTGAGAAGGTTACCACCTGTCATTAATACAATTAAATAGAAAAATATATTGAGGTTACTAATTCCACATTACTTGCCTTGAGCAGAACTAAAGCAGGAATTAATTACATAAAATATCCTCAAATATTTGGTGGTCAGAATTCTTTTAAATATAAGTTGTTGGAGTTTTTTTTTAGTAATTAAAGACAGCAACACCTTTTCATACTGGAGGTTCTGGAGAGAAAAAGGCTACGCTGACTGTGATCTCTTGAGAATTTTAGACCTTCCCTTGGTCTGAAGTTGATTCATCCTTCTGCCAATTTACAAGGAGTGTATTTCCTTTCTTTCATATTTCTTTCCTACCACTGAGATTTTTAAATTGAACTCTTGCAGGATTTACCTCTACACACACAATACATTGCCAGTAGAAGTAGAAAACTGTAAAAATGCCATAGCTTTGTTACCATGTATAACACTGACAAAACCAAAGCATTATACATACCAGTTTACTGTACAGTTGTTGAAGAAATGCATATATACAAATATATATACACACACATACATATATATATTTTTAGTTACTATATATAGTTTGTAATTAAAAATTAAATATAATTATAATTTAGCATTTAATTTAAAAACATTCTAATTTAGCATTTTTCTTCTTCACAAGTGGATATGGATTATTAGAACAAGGGATATTATGCCTATAAGGACACATTCATGCAGGGCAATTTCTGAGCAGTACACGAGCAATAGACATACACAAGAATAATCCTTGACTAGAGAAGCAGCTATACTGCTAGACAGAAAGACAGAAAAAAATCCAACCAACAATCAAACCCAACAGTTTATATATTTTTGTATGTACATATATATGCTGTTACACAAAGAGAGCTGGGTATCTTGAGGAATGTATCCATTTCTGTATAATATACTCTTCCATTTAGAGACAAATTAACAAAGTACTTAATATTTTCTAGAAGCTACTATACCATAGACTTTGTTTATATGGTAGCCACTTCTAAGGAGCATATTGCAGATCAAGGACAGTAAGCATATAAAAAAACTGCATAATACTGTATATTATGAAGGATGACTTCTTGCACACTATTTCTCTTTTTGGATATTATCATGTAAAGAGTTTTCCTTTTCTGTATGTAGACATATGACATTGATTTTTGTCCCAAAGAAGGGAAGACAGAGATTCATTTCTTACAGAAATTTTACATTTTGTGAAAGTCCAAAAGAATTCTAGTGAACATCTTGTATATATGTTTTCTTCCTCTACATATTTAAATACTGGCAGAACCTTTGAAGGATATTTTGGTGTTTAAATTATTTATACGATAAAAAAATGTTACTTCATTCTAGAACTTCTACACTCTGTATTAAAAATTTACAAAGTTTTCTCTCTACATTAATAGTACATTCTGAATAGATTTAAAAATGAAGTGCATGTCAAGTGATTATCAGGGCAATCAAAATGGGTAGTTGTCTGACTGCACACACACCCCAGGAACACTCTTTACATTTCAACCACAACAGCACCAATCCCACCCCCACTTTGTGCCAAATATCCTAAACTTTTCTTTTCTTTTTTTTTCCATTTTCATTTTATAGAGGCATTATCCATCATAAAATGAATTTTGCATTCATTGATCATTACTAATAACGATGGTAGTGGGCTTGTCACAAAAGCCAGAAGCATTGGTATCTCCAAGGCTTTTTAACAGACAACCTTGAACAAGTAAATTTGAAAGTAAGTAGATAAATGTACAAAAAAAATTACTGATTTTTTTAAACTGAGAATCTCAAGATCTGTCTGATTAAAACTGAGTGCTTAAGAAAGTTCCAGCTAAGTACAGAACTTAAGCAGGTATGTGTGTACTCAATTTAGTGTATGTGAGTAACTCCCAGTGGCTTAAAGTTCAGAGCGTGCTGAGGGTGGCTTGTGGTGAATCAGAAGAAAGGTAACAACCCTCTCAGTGATGTAAGTGCTGGCTTTGAAAATCAACAGAATTATTTGCACGTAACCTTGGGATAGGGGGCATTTATAAAGAACCCAATTTTAAACCTTCTTAAAGGTATCTAATCAGATGTTAGAGAAAATAAGTAAACAAGGACTCAAAGAACAAATAAATGGTTCTCATTTTTTGCTTTCTTTGCTATATATTTATGACTATAACTTACTACATTTCAGCTCCATAATTTTTCAAGCCACTTATTAAAGCAAAGCAGTAACACTAGTTTTAATTATTATAGGTTTGAAAAAGCTCCATACGCTCTGATGCCTCTGAATGAAAAAATCTGCATGGTGATCTGACCTATGTCATTGAACTTGCAATCCTGCTCTTTTAAGCAATTCATATGAACTTTGAGTGTCCCTGTGTAGACAAGACCTTGTTAAAAATACCCAAACTATTGAGAAATTCAGCTCTAGAGTAACACATGCGTATTTGTTGCATAGCATGAATATTTGAAAAATGTCCTGTCTTCCCTTTATAAAAAGTTAATGATCTCAAGTAATTGCTTACTCAAGGTGAAAAACTTTAGCAAAAACAAATTTAAGAGGGCTTCATTATAGGTCTGAGGAATATCTACAGAACGTCAGTTGCAGAGGGTGGATTGTAATGCCTCATTAATGTTGAGATTGTGGCTGTCTTTGAATTTGGAATCTTCTCACTTTAGGCCCTAAAATTTCAAGTTAATGTAAGTAACTACACTGATGGGTCTACTTCAGTAAAGAAATATATGTGCATATTTCAGTTTGGGGACCTCAATTTTCCAAATGGTTATGACTGCATCACATTTTATACACTAAATAGTTCCCTTTGAGAAGTTGCTTACAAAGGGAAGTTCAGTGAATACCTACACAGTATCAATACCAGAGCTTTATTTTGTAGCTACGCGCAGTTCAACAGCTTTTAAATTGCTATGTATTTTGCAAAAGAAAAGTGTCAAAGATTTACACAAAAATGTAGAATATTTTTATCTACATATATTTATTTACATGTGTATTGATATATGTTTATGTATTTGTGTACTACTGTATGTATATGTGCATTTATATATATGTGTATATGCATACACGCTTCTATATATGTGTATGTTTTCCAACTATTCAAAATAGAAATACCCATGGATCAAGGACATCCAGAAAGACTAAAATCTGGACTTGAATACAGGTGACAGATTTCTGAAACAAAATAAGAATTTTGTGTTTTAATGTATATTTCAAAGAAATCCATACTTCAGCATAATGAGTTATAATTCTGGAAGGGATGCACTGGAGTATCTCCACATTACATCAGTATTCTTTGATTTTACTAATGTCCTTCATTTTCTTTCCAGTTCCAAACCCTAGAAAGTCAGATAGCATGACACCTGAAACTCAGATCAAATAGGCATTTGGTTTCTTCCAAGCTATCACTCAAATACACATTTGTCCTTTAGATATTTATCCTTAAAACATTAGTTAGTAGTGAAGATTTCCTAAGAGATTTTTCCTTCAAGCATGTAACATTCACTTGGCAGCCAACAATACTTTAAAATAAAGCTCTTATGAGTTTTGCTGTCTAAACCTAATCCTGCAAGCTATCACATGCTTGAATATATATCCTAAATATGTAAACATTTGGCTTGTGGGTTTGCAAAATCAGGGGCAAATTTTGCAGATACATATAGTGTATTATACCTCTACTAATTCCAAGTATTATACTGCCAACCCAAATGATCTTGTTTTTATTTACAGGTTCCTTGACACTTAGAAATAGTCACCTTTGATATTTTAAATTTGTAGCACTTTCTTCCTAATCTCAAGCCAAGTTTTCTTAAGAGAATTTATATTTTTTCAAAGTGAGGTTAAACAGCCTTAATTAAAAGTCTTCCTTAATTGCATTTGAGACAGATTAGTAATTAGATACCTTTCACATAGAAGTTAATGCTTTTCTGGTATAACAAACTGAGAACAAATACCTTGTATTGCAACAGATATTCCACTTGACCTCTATATTTCATAATAACTGAAACAAGGTTCCGCCTGGAAATCAGAAAAAAGAATACAACATCAAGTTAATAACAATTGGATAAAAAGAACAGGTTTGGGTGGGTTTTTTTTTTTCATGTTCTATAAATTTGAAATAATTTAATTGACAGTGATTTTATGTTGGTACAAAATAAAGACAAGTGCTTATGTAGACATCATGTAATTGAGCCTAGATCTCCATGGTTTTTTGGTAATCATTTCCCACAAATCATAGATGTAAAAATCTTCTGCTTATACCTGAGAGATACACATTTCCCAAGTGAAGAAACTCCAGTAAGTGATTTGCCATTTCAGTGCCTATTGAACTCCAAATCCCATTTATTTTACTCTTTAAGGTTAAGCAAGTGCTTAAATATTGCCTTGAAGAAGGATGGACTGAAGTACATGCTGCAAAGTTTTCTTTCTCAATCACTTCACAGACTAAAGCTGTAGAGAATCAGGCCAAACATCTGCAAAAGCTCTACATTTCAAAAGTCCATACTAAGTCACAAGTGTAAAACTGTATATTATAAAAAGGGACACCATTGCTACATAATTCATTAAACTTTATTTGCTTACAGTTCTCAAGTTTACATGCTCCAACTATTTCAGCAATTACCTTTTCCATAGTATTACCTAAGCTGTGAATTTTTTCACTTCTGTAGAAAGACAGACACTCCTCTGTAGTCCTGTGCCTTTGTCATGCTACAGAAGTTACCACAAAGTTTGTACAGTCAGATTGCTGTGCCTTAGCAGAGCTTCACTAAATTAATTAGGATTATGAACGGGAGTATACAACTCTCTACACTGAATTCTGGGACTGACACTTCAGCTGTAAACCTCACTATCTTAGAACCACAGGCTCCAAGTTCTATCCCCAACAGAACCGGACTCAGAGTTTTGCTTTTAAGAAGTGTTTGTGTAATTTTCTCTGTTTCAAGCACAGCGAAATTCTAGCTGTCATTTATTTTTCAGATGAAACAAAACAAAAAAGGTGCCTATGAGACCATGACTAAGGTTGTTACATGCAGGAATACACCTTCCTTTTCCTTTGACAGCCTCCTCTGTTGGGTCAAATCTTCTGGAAAATTCCCACTTCCACACCCTGCCTAGCCTATTGATTGAGAAAACGGACACACTATTGCCTTGATGGTCCTCAGTGGTAGTTAGGGTTTGCATGTGCTTTTATGAAAAAGTTTACTTGTTTTACTCTATCACCTTATCCTTGACTTTTTTTTTTCCTCTTATATTTCCCACTGACCCTTTGTATTAGGGCTCTCCCTCTTCAGAAGGCTTAGATGGAATTTCCCCTCCGTTGCAGTCTGGTAGCTGAAAGTCACAAAAGTATTTTGATTGCTTCAGAGCAAATGGGCTATTGTTTACAGAGAAATTGTGTGTGTCCTCATGTATCTTAGTTGGATTAACTGAGCAATCAGGGATTAGAGTTGCAACTATGGTCCAAAGTACAGGTTTCATGGTACGTGGTTAGAAGTTCATTATATATATTGTACGGCAAGAGAAGGAAAGAGAGTCATTGCACTGAAATCATCATAAAGAATAGAGAAATGTTAGGTGGCCTTCCCTGTGCTAATAACGGAGTGCATTTCCCCGTAGATGCCTACTATTCACCTCCTCCTACAGATGGTTTTGCCTTAACAGCTTTCTATTTCCAATCTGCACTAGCCTTATCTAGCAAGGCAGTTTGTGTGTTGAGTAGCTGTCTGGCAATTCCTCCTGTAATCCTGTTAAATCATAGCGAATACAAGTTGTCGCTCTCCTTTGACCAAGTCTCCAGGCATAACATCTTTTTCATAGCATTACCCAGCTCAAAAGTAGTTCTGGACATACGAGGTTGCCTTGTTGCCTTGATGCATACAGGTAAGAATGTTTATTAGAATGCTTGGCCTAAATGCAGGTTGCAGAATAATTTCATAAGTTATAATAATAGTTCAAAAAATTAGCATATTTTCCATCAGTTTATTCTACGCTAGGGAATTTTCTGTATAAAGTAGCCATAATTTTACATAATTAATAGGAAACAAATCCAGCAACTCGTAACAATGATCAAAATACCTCTACTAATGCTTTCCTCAATCTTTGGTTGCCAGATAATTAATACTACCCATATGTTATCACACAAACATACTTCATACTTGCATACCTTTGACAACGGTGTATAAATATGGCAATGCTAACCAACCCATGAACATTCAATGTTTCTTTGAGGAAACAATGAGGAAATTTTTGGAGCTTCTAGCAAGGCAATATGGTGCAATAATTTTGAAAAGAAAAGAAAAAAGAAAAGTACAAACAATGTCAAAGAGTCAGTCTTAGATCCCAGCTGGTCTATATGGGAGGAAGACAAGTATACAGCTTATACTTACAGCATTCATTTCTCAGTTTCCTGGCAGCAGCACCTACCGTGGAGCAATGTGGAGCAATTTCCTCTCTAAAATGCTGCTTATCACCATGCTGTCTAACTAAGCTGTGCCTAACTGCATGGATCAGACAAGTCATCGTGTTTATGGTTACTGGCACCTCAGTGTTGGAGATTATGGGCCAATGGACTGCAGTGCTTCCGATGCACTCATTGATTTACATTGTGTTTGGTTTTCAAGCTATGAAAATCAGCGTGTGAAGCAATGTAGGGGCTGCTGGTTTTATTTTTTCACATTTGCCCGTGCGAGCAAATCTGAGCAAATCTGATTATTACAGAGGTAAGGTTCCAGTTCATTCTTTTTACTTCATCTCAAGCCAGTTCAAACAGTTCTTTTTCCTTCTCTGCCGGATCTAAGCAGACTGAGCCTCTTAATCAATACATTCTCTAAAATACAAATGTTTGTGTGCTACAATCAGAAATGTAACTACAGTGCATGCAGACAACCCTAAGCATTATTTTATTTATCTAATCTAAATACTCACAGCTGTGAAAGCACAGCAATAGGGGAAAGTAATCTGCTGGTCTTCCTAGGTGCCAGGCAGATTTGCACAGCCTGCGTTGAGCCCGTTCTACTGCATCTCCATTCCACTGCATCCAGCTACTCCACCTCTGTTACAGCCCTAGCTAGATACAGAACTGAGGAATTATAACATTGCAAACATACATCCCAGTGCAGAATAAGCACAAAGATGTTGCATGTTATGTTAGAAACAGCTGCTATGACTAGATATGATATTATTGACTGGCATACTCACAAAAATATACTAGACTGGCGCTGCCTACAAGAATAAGGGCTTTTCTTCACTGCATGACTCACTTGATAATTTTGGTGGTGCTTCAAATCTAAGTGCCTTCTTAACAAAATTGTGCCAGTGCTTTCAGCTCAAACTAGTTGCCTCTAATGGGGAAAAAGAATATGTGAACACTGCTAAAGAAGTTTGCTCCAGGGAGTGATTTTTTGATCCCTAAGCTAAGGAGCGCGTGAAGGCTTGTGTTCGCAATACTTGGAGTTGCCACAGTTAAACAGAACCAGCCGCGCACCCTGCGTAGCACAAAGTGGAAGCCTACTCCAGGTCCCCTCCGACTCTACAGTGCTACTAAGACATGTAGGCTTTTTAATTCATTAAAAAGGGAGGGTTCCGTTTGAAATGCCCAACATAATGTGAAGAAGTCCACCGTGGTGGTATTTCCATACCATAACACTGAAGGTATGTAATGCACATCCTGGAGCAAACCTTAAGCACAATGCTGGAAGACTGCATATGTGCAAGGAGTCTAGTGTGGTGCTGTCTCATGGACATGGCCTCCAGCGAGCAGTCCTTGTAATGAACTAGGAAGTGGATGAGGTTAGAGAATACTTAAACTGGATATACTTAAGTCCATGGGCCCTGATGGGATGCACCCACAAATGCTGAGGGAGCTGGCTGATGTCATTGAGAGGCCATTCGTGATAATCTTTGAACAAACATGATGATTGGAAGAGGTGCCTGAAAATTGGAGAAAAGCAAACGTCACTCCCATCTTCAAGAAGGGCAAGAAGGAAGACCTAGAGAACTACAGGTTGATCAGCCCCACCTTGAACTGTAGGAAGTCTGATGGAACAACTAATCCTGAGAACCATTTCCAGGTACGTGAACTACAAGAAGGTGATAGAGAGTAGTCAGAATGGATTCACCAAGGGAAGGTTGTGCTTGACCAACCTGATAACCTTCCATGATGAAATCATAGGTTTTTGACACTGTCACCTATAACAACCTCACAGAGAAGCTAATAAACTATGGCCTGAATGAGCAGACAGTGAGGTGGATTGAAAACTGGCTGAATGGCTGAGCCCAGAGGATGGTGATCAGTGGCACAAAGTCTAGTTGGAAGCTGGTAACTAGCGCTGTACCCCAGGGGTCAGTTCTGGGTCTAGTACTGTTTAACATCTTCCTTCATGATCTGGATGATTCAGCAGAGTGTATCCTCAGCAAGTTTGCTGATGACACAAAACTGAGAAGAGCAGCTGATACACCAAAGGATCGTACTGCCATCCAGAGGGACATCGACTGGAGAAACTGGCTGACAGGAACCTCATGAAGTTCAGCAAAAGAAAGTGCAAAGTCCTGCACCTGGGGAGGAATAAACCCATGCACCAGTATATGCTGGGGGCTGACTGTCCAGAAAGTCGCTTTGCAGAAAAGGACCTGGCAATCCTTGTGGACAGGAAGCTTAACATAAACCAGTAATGTGCCCTTGCAGCAAAAAAGGCTAAAGGAGTCTAAAAGTATCCTGGGCTGCATTAGGAGGAATACTACCCGCAGGTTCAGGGAGGTGATCCTTCCCCTTTTACTCAGCACTGGTGAAGCCACACTTGGAGTAACTATGTCCAGTTCTGGGCTCCTCAGTACAAGAGAGAGAGTCCAATGAAGAGCCAGTAAGATGATGAAGGGACTGGAACGTCTGTCCTGTAGGGAAAGACTGAGAGCTGGGACTATATAGCCTAGAGAAGAGAAAGCTCAGGGGGGATCTTCTTGATGTATATAAACACCTNCTGACAGGAACCTCATGAAGTTCAGCAAAAGAAAGTGCAAAGTCCTGCACCTGGGGAGGAATAAACCCATGCACCAGTATATGCTGGGGGCTGACTGTCCAGAAAGTCGCTTTGCAGAAAAGGACCTGGCAATCCTTGTGGACAGGAAGCTTAACATAAACCAGTAATGTGCCCTTGCAGCAAAAAAGGCTAAGGGAGTCTAAAAGTATCCTGGGCTGCATTAGGAGGAATACTACCCGCAGGTTCAGGGAGGTGATCCTTCCCCTTTTACTCAGCACTGGTGAAGCCACACTTGGAGTAACTATGTCCAGTTCTGGGCTCCTCAGTACAAGAGAGAGAGTCCAATGAAGAGCCAGTAAGATGATGAAGGGACTGGAACGTCTGTCCTGTAGGGAAAGACTGAGAGCTGGGACTATATAGCCTAGAGAAGAGAAAGCTCAGGGGGGATCTTCTTGATGTATATAAACACCTGAAGGCAGGGTGCAAAGACAATGGAGCCAGGCTCTCTTCAGTGCTGCCAGGCGACAGGACAAGAGGCAATGGGCACAAACTGAAACACAGGAGGTACCAAGGGTGACCAAGCACCGGCACAAGTTGCCCAGAGAGGTTGTGGAGTTTCCCTCCTTGGAGATATTCAGAAACCATCTGGACACAGTCCTGGCTAAGCCAGCTTGTGTCCAGACATTACTTAATTAGGTCTTATACAAGGAAATACCTACTCTTGTCTGTTTTGAATCTGCTACTTTCACTTCATGCTCTCTTTATCCTGTATTGGAAGATACAGTAAATGATCCTGTTCTGCAGACATTCTCTGTGCTCCTCAATTTCACAGACTTGTCATCTATAAAATACCCATTTTCTGTTATCTCTTCATCAGGATGAAGAATATTGTTACTTATTTGTTTCTCATATAGAAGGCATTTCAGTCCTCTGAGCATCCTTGCTGCCCTTCTCTGCACTTTTTCAAGTTCTATTACATCATATTTGAAATGGGAGAAGCAGAACTCTTGGCTATATTCAAGATAAATGAACGCTCTACACTGATACTGTGGCATAATATTGTTTTCTGGTTTTTCATTTCTTTCATAATAATTCCCAACATTTGTTCTATCTTTTTGCAGCTACTGTGCACCAAGCTGACATCCAGAACTACTTATTATAACCCCAAGAACTCACTCCTGGTGGTAAAAGTCAACTCAGATCCTATGATTTCACATGTGAATTTAAGACCATTTCCTCCCATCTACATTTATCTTCTCAAAATTTCATCTGTCACTTCATCACACACTCAACTTGGCATTGTAAAATCCTTCTGCATATCATCACAGGCAGCTCCTGTGCACATTATGGACAGCAAACTTTTGTCACTTAGCTATTACCCCTTTTTTTTCCCCTCCTATAAGTTAGAAATGCAACTGAGAGCACAGGGTCTGACCACAGATCTTTCTGGGTCATCTACTGGAAAATGTTTTCTCCTACCTGTCAACATTCCATGGGACAAGCAGGAAATAGTGATCAAACACAGTTCAAGCTTTTACTTTTTCAATATTTACTGAACTTGTAGTTGAAGAAAGAAAGTATTTATTGCCTATGCTATCAGTTATTCATTGCCCTACAGTATCAGAGGAAATTCTGTGAACCATAGTTGGTTTGCAGCTGAGCATCTTCTATCACGTATCCCCTCTGAAGACTCTCTTTGCAGTGGAAAAGGCCACACACTTTACATCACAAGAAATAAAACAGTCGATAAGTAGTGTGCGTATAGACTGTATGATTGGTTTGATCTCTTTATAGCAAGGACCAGAACGGAAATTTGGGCGATGCTTCTAGGAAACCAGATGGGTCCTCAGTAAGCACCAGATATTCACCTTGAACAAGTCACTACCTCTCTGTTTTCCTCCATCTGCTAAATGACAGGTGTGGCATTTACCATTCTTGGCAAAGTACTTTATAACACATTGACTAAAAACATTACAAAAAGCGTTAACAGCTTCTTTATCTAAGCGCATGAAATGGAACATAATGAAAGTTGAATGAGGAATCTATCTCATTTAGTGCTTGTCCATGGTAGGTTAGCTTTAGAGTCAGATGCGCTCTGAGTGCCAAGTTAAAAACTTGACATAGCTAGCCTCCATTAAAAAAAATAAAATAAAATATCACTCAACTGTGAAAACACAGGCGTAATGAAGAGCAAATCTATTATTTTTACAGTATTTACTCTCAAAAATTCTCTAAGAGCAACGCACACATGAAAATTATGACTCATCCTGGGAATCTTTGGGAAACATGAAAGCTCTTATCAAACCTTCAATGACATGAAAGGGAGAGAATGGGGAAAAATTACACAAATCTATAAATGATTATTGATTTTTGCTAAGCAATCAACAAGGTCTGAAAATGTGAGTCTAAAACATTGAACAAATTTGTTTTCTCTTTGGTATCCTTTCTGTCCCCAGTAGGTCTCAGAATTGTCCTTTGGGGACAGGAGGCTCACTACAAATATGAACAATTGCAAACACAAATACTGTTAAATACCAGTGTTCTTACCGAGTCAGCCTCCAGGCACAAGTGTCTTCTAACAGCTGATTCACACTGAACCGTCTTTGGTCATCCTCATGCTGTGGAAGAGAAGCATATATGAGATACAGTATTCTGATAGGAAGAATGTATGTTTGAGAGATTTGCTTGGATTTCTCCAAAGTCAGCATGTTCTTTTAGGACCTCTCCTTTCAGAGTGTTCAGTGTGTTTTGGTCTGAAATTTTATTGGTGAATCTCTCTCATGTTACATTGGGTTGTACTATATAGGAGGCCAAACCAGACTGTCACAGTAGTTCCTTCTAGCTACATATAGATTAACATTATAGCCAGGCCTCAGTAAACCCTGACTCTGCTTTCTTGTTACAGATAGCAGAAGGCACCCTTTTGCAGTGGCAATATATGCTAGTCATGAAGTGGAAATCAGTTTGCATCCACAACCTCTCTGCTGCTTCCTTTTCTGAGAGAACAGAATGGAAAACATCTGTACCGTCCTTTGCAACACTTCTGAAGGGACTTCTCTCAGTGAAGACTCACAGAGATGATCAAGGCACTACAGCATTTTTTGTATGAGGAGAGGCTGAGCTGGGACTGTTCATTCTGGAGAAGGGAAAGCTCAGGGGGAATCTTATCAATGTGTACAAATATCTGATAGGAAATAATGAAGACAAGGGAGTCAGACTCTTTTCAGTAGTGCTCACTGACAGGACAAGAGGCAAAGGGTAGAAATTAAAACACAGGAAATTCCACCTTAACACAAGAAAACAAACAAACAAAATATCGTGGAGGTAGTCAAACACAGAAAGAGGTTGCCCTGAAAGGTTGTGGAGTAGGTTTGAATATCTACTGAGATACTCAAAACTTCACCAGACACGGTCCTGGGCAACCTGCTCCAGCTGACCCTGCTTAAGCAGGAGGACTGGCCTAAATGATCCCCTGAGGTCCTTTCCAGCCTAAGCGATTCTGTGATTTTGCTTTATTGGACACATTCTGCTGACCAAACCTGTTCCCATTCAGATACAGTCCCTTCTCCAGCCCTGTGGATTTGTTGCCTTTGATGCCTTAACTCCTCCCACCCCATGGAGGTAGCTCAGCCCATGCTAGGCATGTACTGCCAGCTTGTAAGCATCACCACATCCTGAAAAATCTGCCCTTCTTCTGACTCCTGGTTGAGTCCATATCCCTATAACTCATAGGGAAAAGCTACTGAGGGGGCTTGTGACAAGCATGACCCCAAATTCATTGGTCAAGGACTACAAAGAGAATGATACTTATGAATAGGTATAGCCCTGGGAGGGGCGGGGGGGATGAGAGAGAAGAATTAAATAAGAAAACAGAAGCAGGAGAGCAGCACAGCACATAGGCATCTAGTGGTGACGAGCTTCTGTTTCCATAGTGGCTGGGACAACTGCCAGACATTATTTTTCTTAGTATCTCTAGAAATGCAAATGATAGCTGGCATGGACACAGCTTAGGCAACCAGGCTACAGCCTATTTATTTACATGTGTACCGCTCTAAAATATTTGTTTGCTCAAAGGTGAAGCAGAGGACAGAAATTATATCTGGCCAAGGATACAGAAGAATCTGAAAAGTGACTCCATTTTAGGCTAGACTACACTAATGAAACTTTCAAGTTCTTTGTGAAGGGAAGATAAAATAGTTTAAGCAAAACATTTCAGTATGAAAAAAAAAATCTTCTGTTCATCTTTTACTATTTTAACTTCCATATAATAAACAAAATTTCCCAAAAAAATGAGAACAGGATAATCCAACAGTGATGAAATATGATTCGTGATTTCTCCCCCCACCTTAAACAGAATTTGAAAGAAATTTGTATTTTCTAAAGAAAAAACCATAGTGTTAATTGCTTGGCTAAAAATGGCTTCTCCTAATATTTTGAATGTCAGTGAATTTAAATATTGAAAGGTTGTTCAGAATAAGGTGATCATGCTAGCAATTTTTTCTAGTTAATTGAAGTACAGTAGCGGTCTAAAGCTAGCATTCCTGAGCAACTTGTGTCTCTGCTATGGTTGGATTAAATTTAAATATGTTAATTGACATGTGAATTAATTCACACTAATTCTGCTTTAGATTGCTATATAGAGATTTAGCAATAGCATCATCTGAGGAGCAGGATCTTGCTGAGCTAGATGCATTACAGATGTTCTGTTAAGAACTCCCATCTGGAGTGCTACTATCTCTTTTATCACATAGTGGCAATAAGTGAAAGATGAATTAGATGAATGAAATGGAAGGGGGTGAAGGTAAGAAAAACCATTCTCATGCATTAAGCCTTCAATGTATGTGTCTGAGACCTAAGCACTAAGCTCCACTTTGTCTGGGCATGTGATCTTATACAAACACCTGTGTTCCTTATCTCAGTGTATTGACATGAAAGTGCTAAATGAGAAGACAGTGTAAGTATTTGGGGGTTAGGGGATGCATTTGAGAGTAGATGGTCTTTTCTCATCTGATTTCAGAATCTGTCTCTGAACCTCACTGCGCTGCTCCTACAAAAATGATTACAAGACATACAAAATAGCTTATGGGTGCCAATTTCCTGCGTGCAGCACTAACTGTGCTACATACGGCTCTGACCTAATAACTGCTGGTTTTGCTCACAACTTGTGTCTTCTGCACATACCATACTCTGAGACTTGGAGCACCTGACCTCTGACAGCTATCATGCTGCTTCAATGCATGCTATAGGACTGGTCTAACATCTCAAGCCTTGAGAGTATTTTGTACTGCTACCATAACCAGAAGCACGCATTCCAGGAAGGAAATAACACCAAGCAGTCCATAGTTGCTTGCTATAATATCATGATCTGACTTTTCTACTTCTAGACAGAGCAATAGTCAATTGCACCCATCTTGACTCTCAGCAGATCATACCCCCCTTTTTTTCATTTATTTATTTTTAAAGTCGTGTTACCCTACAGATGAATAGTGTACCAGTTCTGCAAAATGCACCCTGCATTTTTATAATGTCACTGCATGCTTATCTGTCACACTGCCACCTCTGGAGATCTTACAAATAGTAGAGCACATCTGAACTGAGCAACCACAGGGACAAGGCTTGAGCTGCAGAACAAGACTGATAAATGACATACTTCCTCTTTGATCTCATGCACTGAAAGGACTAGAGGACAGGGAGGGACAAACTTGGAAACAAGGTGACGCAGACTGAAGGAGGGAGCCCTGAAGCCTAGATAGAAATTAGATACGTTTGATTGATAGGAACCCAGAAGCTTAAGGGGATCTGATGGACTAGGGCAAAAGGTGAGTGTATGTGAATTATTTAGCACCTGAATACTTAAGGGTGATTATTACCTGGAAGGGCTGTCAAGATATGAGTATGTTTCTGTGACACTAGTAAACTACAACCTTAGCAGAGATTTCTATAAAATAACATATTCCAAAGCTCAAAATTTGGAAGGGTCCTATACATCACAGCACAAATTCTCCCCACGAGTGAGTGCAGATTAACTCACAAAAATAAACAGTAGCTGCATCTACGCGTAGCTGAGATAGCTAAGAAACTTAAAAGTCTAGAAGTTGGTGTCTTTTTTTTTTTTTCAAAAAGCACACTATTTTCACATCTTTTTATATGAATTTTTTTCCATACACTGCCTCTAAGTCTGTGACTTTCAAATACATTTTACAACCAAAGCCACAAGTTTCAGAGAACAGCAATAACAAAATTGACTGTGAGCTCGGTGTAGACCACCTCAGATCCTTTAATTCAGTGTGACTGGAGTAGGTTTCAGCAGACGCAAAGAGATCCACAGAACTGGGTCCACAGTGAAAGGAAACACCGCAGCTTTCAAGACACCACAGCTTGTCTCCCCTCTGGTCCTGACAGGTTTTGCCTGGTCCTGACAGACTTGCTGGTGCTCCTGCCTGCGAGCAGAACCTCTCCTTTCCGATACAAGTGCTCTGCCACAAGCATGCCCTGGAGCTGGTGGAGAACTCTGGGTCTATGGCTTATGCCAGCTCAAGAGCTGCTCACGTTCTTTGCTATTATTAGTAACTTGAAGTAACTTCATAGCCTGAGGCTTCCAGAGCTGTGTCAGTTACTGTAAAGGGGTAATCAATAATTCACTTGAAGATATCTTAAAACGTCATCCTTCTTGGTTAAACCCTATTGTTGGTTATTAATTATAGTTCCACAAATTCTTTGAGACGATAAATGTTTTCTAATAACCTGAACACTGCTAATTTGTCTTCCAAGCTTGTTAGTTACCAGCCTGAAAGACTATTTTTGTTTGTTTGTGATCATTCTACCCGGTAATTGTAACCATTTCCAAAAAGTGAAACGTCAAGAAACGCTCTGTCTCTGCTCCTGGCCTCCACAGTGCACTGCAGTATATTAAATCTCATTTAGACCTGTCAAACTGCAACAGAGTTGAAGGAGACTTTGAGCATATTAATAGAATATGAAACATTTTACAGTAGCACAATTTCAAGGGGTACTTAAACACAAGAAAAGGATCCCTTCTATTTGAGGTACTACACAATCCCTCTAAAAAGTCACAAACTTTCAAATAATGGGGAAAAACCCCCACCTTCTTCTCAGGAAGGACCACTGACTTTTCTCGTCTGTGATTATGCTCAGAATGTTAACACTTACCTCATTACATCTGCTAAAATGTTAACACCATTAACACTGGTATATATGAAAACAAAAATGTTTTTAAACTTCCGGGAAACATCGCTTGCCTGCTGCTTTAGTCCAAAAATCCCTTTCTAGAAGCAAGTGAGGTTCTTGTTAGAAGCCCATAAGTGTTCGTTGCTGTCTCTCCACTGCAAAGATTCATGCTTTCCCCAGATAATCAGTATGTGTGGACAAATCTGAAAAAATGGGTCTCTTGGATAGACAAAGCACTGCCTGGAAATGGTATCTGGATAAAGGTTTCAGCTTCTATGCTGTTCCACTGAGCATTTCTTCCTAAACACTACCCAGCCACTAGGAATTTAACTTCTGACCCACTACAACTTGTGGAGTTTTGCTTAAGAGTTGTCTCTTAGAGACCACCAAGGTTAAAATACGGACTATTTTTACGGTGTGTAGTCAAAACAAATCTAGGAGTCATTACTCAGTATTATTGTAACCCACCTATGCTGGGCCAACATTTGACCGGAGGACTATTGGATTTTCTCCATATTCATTGTCATTTTCAAGGTTTCAATGCATGGAGAAAAATGTGCAAGGTGCAGAATTCCCACTCCTGTCAACAGAAACTCTTTGGCTAGATGCCGTAAAACTGAGCTTCAATATGTTTCTATATTATAAAGATAACCGTATGTTTCCTGTATACGCCTTATTTGGAAGTTTAGTAAGAATCTAGCACCTTGAAAATTCAGGTCTTAAAAGACTTTTTTCAAGAGTGTTAAGGCTGATAAATTTCATGTCTCAAAAAAACAAAGTCAAATTAAAGGTCACCCACTTGCTGAAAGACCTGTGATTCCACGTAAAACCCCAGGCCAAATTTCTTGTTTGTAATTGCTCAGTTCAAGACAATTTCCTCTTTCTGAATACTTCATTACAGAACGGCAGCTTCCCACAAAAGGAAAGGAAGCAAGTATTCACCTTAAAAAATAGGTTTTTCAGCTGAATTCAGAAAAGATTTGTGAATATTTAGTTATTGGTCAAAGTTCATAAGCTGTCTGGTTTTAAAAAAAGATAAAATTAGTTGCACATTACTTGTAAGTATCCACTTATATTGGTTATTAAGCATAATAGTAAAATAATAGTAATTTGCATGTACAGACAGATATTTTTAACTACGCATCCCAATTTCAACAGTGTTATGTAAGGTAAGCAAGAATCATGAAGGCAGTCTCCAGATGGCATTGTATAGAGTTTTGCTTCCTTAGCATACAAACAAACTTTTAAAGCTTCAGAAGAGACTCCTGAACATGTCACTAGGTTCCAAAGCTGATAATTTTCAAGATCTATAGTAACAGCAGATCTATATACAGAAAATAGGTGATTTGCTCAATATTTTAGTTTTTCTGTTTGAAGACAGAGTAACTTGTAGAGAATCAATCATTGGCTTGAAAGTTTGAAGAGGAGATTGTCAGGAAGTTGTGTGAGGCTCCCTCTTTTCAGCATATGCGTGTAAAAAATACCTTCACCACATGCTATATGCATATAAATAGCAAAACACATTCATATCAAACTTCTAATTCATGCCATTGATTTCTCAGGCCAGAAGATGTTGGAAACCTGCAACTGCCCAGTAGAAGGGTCAATAATATATTATTACATTTAAAAGATAGAGATGCTGACCTAAAAAAGGTAAATAATTTTCCCACCATTACACATACTTACATGTATCCATAATTATATCTAATCACCAATACTCCACTCTTCTCTAATCCCTTCTTTGGCAGCACTATATGGAAAAATGAAGTTTTCCATGTCCTAACACAGGATGTCTTGTCACAGATCTAAGACCAGAAAGGACTATGATGACCATCTAATCTCCATTTAATGCAGACAATGGAATCATAGAATCATTTAGGTTGGAAAAGACCTTTAAGATCATCCAGTCCAACCATTGACCCTACTCTACCAGGTCTGCCACTAAACCATGTCTCTAAGCACCACATCTACACAACTTTTGAACACATCTAGGGATGGTGACTCAACCACCTCCCTGGGCAGCCTGTTCTAATGCTTGATAACTCTTTCAGTGAAAAATTTTTTCCTAATGTCCAGCCTCAACCTCCCCTGGTGCAACTTGAACCCATTTCCTCTGGTCCTATCGCTAGTTACTTGGGAGAAGAGACCAGCGCCCATCTCACTACAACCTCCTTTCAGGTAGTTGTAGAGAGCAAGAAGGTCTCCCCTCAACCTTCTCTTCTCCAGACTAAACAATCCCAATTCCTTCAGCCGCTCCTCAAAAGACATGTTCTCCAGACCCCTCACCA
>VYXH01002723.1:397146-409716 GCA_013397275.1 Burhinus bistriatus
GCCCTTCTTGTAGATGGGTGTCACATTGGCAAGCCTCCAGTCATCTGGAACCTCCCCTGTTGACCAAGACCGCTGATAAATGATGGAGAGTGGCTTGGCAAGCTCCTCCGCCAGCTCCCTTGGCACTCTTGGGTGGATCCCATCTGGGCCCATAGACTTGTGGCTGTCCAGTTGGCGTAGCAGGTCACTAACTGCTTCCTCTTGGCTTATGGGGGGGGGTTTATTCTGCTCTTCATCCCTGTCTTCCAGCTCAGGGGGCTGAATACCCTGAGTATGACTGGTCTTACTATTAAAGACTGAGGTAAAGAAGGCATTAAGTACCTCGGCCTTCTCCTCATCTTTGTTGACAATCTTCCCCTCCGCATCCAATAAGGGGTGGAGATTCTCCTTGGAGAATCACATGGTGATTCCTGCCTCGATCTCAACAACTTGTAGCTAAATTATAACAAGGTACCACAGATACTTTCAAAGACAAAACTCATTCCAATGGTCACTGGACATGTTCTTTTTGCTGCTGTGATATGGGGATGGGGTGAGAAAGGACACGCTCAGCCCCTTCTGAAGGTATATTCAGACATCAACTTATTTTCTCTAGACTGAGGCAATTCATTTTTGAACCATTTTTGAAGCGACCTGGTGATGAAAGCTTCCATGTTTCTTAGTTTACTTTCTTTTGGACAATGCTATACCAAGAAGAAACAATGATTTTTAAAAAATAAATAATTAAGTGAATAATATTGGCCATGAAGAATGTCAGTAGTTTAAGCCAGGATCGTACATATCAGCACTAAATTATTCTGCTTTTATCTATAAACTGGTTAAAATGCTAAATATAAATAGATTTTTTTTTTTGGCTTCATTATAGTCCTTTTTTAATACTGCAGGTAACATATTGTATTGAACTTGATGCTTCACATGGTGACAGAAAGGAAAAGAAGGCCCCTACCTTTTTTTGCTAGAAATCTGCCATCTGACCCATATACTGACAGACTGGGGTTGATAGCATACTTATGCAAACCAGGTAATTGGAACTATCTGTGAACAGAGTCAACACACTGCCCTGCCCAGAACAAAGCTTCTACCCCACCGTAAACTTTGGGTTGGAAGTAATTTAAGGTGGTCCACTGGGAATAAAGCTTACATTTAGTAGCATAGGTCAGTGTCATTAAAGCTCAGTAATCCACTGCAAGGTTGCTTAAACTCACATAATCTGAATAGGAATCTCCCTGGATTTAAGATGATGATAAAACAATGTTTTCCGTAAGGACTACATGTCCTTACAGACAACATTTCTGCATGTCTACCTACAAGCACATACACACACACACACACACACACAAGTATGCACCACATATTCACAAACACATCAACTGTGATTCTGGCTTTTATCAGCCTACCTGGTTTTCAGTGATAATGACAAAAATCCAGATCTAATTCATTTTGCACAGCACTTTGAGTGGTTTTGCCCTTGTTATATTTCAAAACATAGAAAGGCCAATCAAAAATAAGAATTCTCTGAGGACCTGAAATAAATAGCATTAAATTCTGACAAGCTGATTTTTTTCAAAAAAGGTCTTTTCTAAAAAGACCTTTGTTCTTTTTCATTTGTGTGTTCTCTACAGTAACGCACTAGATACAAGTACAGGAGCGATACGTTTCAATGTGAATTCAGCAATAACAGATGCATTCTCAGGAAAGCAAATAACCTCTCTTTCACTATTACTACAGGTTGCTACATAAAAGGATTGGTGGAATTTTATTCCTTCAGGGATGCTGAAAGAAAGAGGAAGAAAAAAAGACGACATACCGTTCGAGACAAACTTTGCTTCAAATTACTAGTGTTGTGTAGTTGAAGCTGAATGCAGGTGGTTGCCTTGCGAAGACTTTCATGGCTGCCCAAAGTATGATTACTGCAGTTCGGGGAGGGGGGGAAAAAAAAGAATGGTTATCTCTGCTTGCCACTTCCTTCTTTTTTTCCTCTCTCCTTCTAAAAGCACTGGTGGACTAAGTTCTAAGCGTAAAGCAGATTGAATAATATAAAACCTATACTTGGCACCTACTTACATGAAAACTGATGGGGTTTGGTTCTTATTTTCTGGTGAAATTATTTAAGACTAATTGCTTAGTAGTATCTTTGACCATTAAGTTCTCTTGCAGAACACTGACACAGAGGAAGAATATCCTAAACAAACGGCATGTGCTTCCAAACCTTGAGATTATTCATGCTTATTCTTCAAACCCAAATTAGTGCAATTTATACAAAGTATCTTGGTTATGAACGTACCACGGCAGAATGATTGTAGTATTTGATACCCAACTTGAAAATCAAATATTAATTATAAGTTTGAAAATCACATACATTAAGACAGGTGGCCTTTGACTCTCAAAGAAATCAAAGTTCTCACCCTGTGCAGCTCACACTGAGATGGTAAAAGAAGCTGTGAGTCAGTCTTCCTCCTCAAATCATATGCCAGCCAAGGTTCGATGCAGAGCTCAACTCAGATAGAGTGGTTCCTATATACTGCTCTGTTGGTCAAGGATGCTCTAGCACCCCATGACAGAGGAATTCCTTATTCTTATTTGCCTCTTCAGAGTAGCTTCTAATGCACTTACCACTCCTGGTGGCTTCATCTGAGTTATAATATAGCCTTAGTTTATCACTCTTAAAATTATTTGGAACAAAGATAATTTCAGTGTTTCCTTTCCACTTTTTGTTTTAATCAGGTGAAATAATGCAAAAATTATTTCAGAGTTAAGGCAAACATCTTTTTACATTTTAAAAAATCCTTTGAGATTAACGGGTAGGAAAAATGACACTGATTTTTGCAGTCAAATTCATCACCAAAACAAGTTAATATGCATCATCAGTTACAACTCTAGTGCATGTTCAATTAGATTCATGTTGCTTTTTTCAAGACTCCAGCCACAGAAGTGCCAAAAGGGACATTCCATATTTATACAATTTACAGCACAGTAAGTTGTTTCAGAACTCCCTGGGCATGAAGGAAAGATGATTCTTTTCTGGTTTGTCAAGTACCATGGAAAACTCAGAATTCAGATGTAAACTGTGTTTCTTTCTACCAAGAAGGGCTTTTGATGGAATGTCTGCATAAAACTGTCTGGATTTAGTTCCAAAAAACCACTCACTCTATGAATAAATCATGGAAAGTGTGACTTAGGAGAGAGACTCGTATCTCACATGGCAGCAGAAATCCCCAGCACAAATGAATGGTTCAACTTAAATAAATGTGCTGTACATAATTGCCATTCAGCACAATTGCAGGGAATTCATATATCTTGTAAATGTTCTGCACCTACACTGCATTGTAGTTAAGTAAAATACAAACTGTCCATTAGAGGTCACAAAAGGTGTGTTGATACAGGATTTTTTTTTTTTTTTAAACAAATACATTAAGGGTCACAGAGGACAAACCCGTTTCCATCTGACATAACAAATACCTAAAGCAAGGTCCTTTGATAGCACTTCCATACATTTGCAAAATTCCCTGATTTTAAGAGTAGAAAGTACAGATGTAAGAGTGAGAGAAGTTAAAAACAACACAGTGAAATACCTGGACTGGTGGAAAACATATCACTGTTATGCCTCAACCCTCTCAAATCCCCTTACAAGCAAAAGTCCAAGCGACCGATTCCCAGTTCCTTGGATTGTACCAATGCATAGATTCTCTTCCGTTGCTCCTCAGCTCATATCTGTGTTGTGCCAATCTGTGGCTTTCTTGAAACTTCCTCCTCTCCTCATTTCACCTAACGATGTCTGCCTCGTGACTCTAATGATGAACTCTCCCATGATCCTTGCATCCTTTAGAACTGCCTCACACCTGTTTTTTACCTTTTACCCCACCCTTATTCCTGTTCTTTCCATTCTGCCTTACCTCCAACCTTAGGACAGGCGTAGTAACACAAAAATTACAAAGAAACACATCTGTGAGTCCTGAGTCACTTTTTTCTGGTTCCTCCAGTATACAGATTCCTATTGCAATTCCAACATTAAACCAAGTCAATGACAGAAACTGGTATAGCTATAGCAATCCAGAGGAGCATCCTGCTAGTGCAAATTAGTATAGCTATACCCTCCTCTGTAGTTACAATTTTGTACCATGGATGTACAAAAACTATCTTTTGCAAGTATAATTATTCCATGTCATCATGCTTCCAGGCAAAACAAGCTACACCAACAGAAGTTGAATTTTGTGTTATAACTACACTTACATGAGTGGTTTGTGTTAGGCTCTGCTGTGTCAGGCAAATACTACGCGTCATCAAATCCTTTATTGACATAGCAATGCTGTCTGAAACAGCAGTCAGAAGTGGTGGTGACACAGTTGACTTCATGAATGGATTTTATTTGCACAAATACAAAGAGAAAAGTTTTGGCAGGTATTGTTACACAAGAGACTAGACAAAATGGATTAATGCCTCAATAAAATAATGTGGAAACTTGGTCTACATGAAAAGTGAACAACAAGAAAGAGAGATGTATCTTTGACACAGATTGACAAACTACCTTTTAGCCATACCCCAGGCTGTAACACACTAGGCAGATCTGCTACTATACCTTTACTATTAAGAAAAAAGTAATATAGCCCCCTTTGGAGGATAGCATGATAACTAGTAACTGGTTTACAGTGTTCTGAGCTCTGTAAAGGAAACACAAATAGAAATGCTACAACATTATTAACTCAACAGTTTTCCCCCTATTTTTTGATGGAATTACTACGTGGAGAATACAGTTTTGATGAGAATGCCATGACAAAAGACATAAAGCAAAAGGCAGCCTTTGTCTTTAAGAGACATGGTAATGAACTGGTCAAAGTGATGTGACTTGCCTATGGTCTCACAATATATCAGAAGCAGAGAAAGGGAAAATCCCTCAGTCTCTTGAGACTCCCTCACCACTAGATGATTTTGCTTCCCCACAGCAAGGTTCTCTGATGTGCTATAAACTCCAAATCCTAATACCGTTCAATCAGACTTTTTTTTTTTTTTTTGGAAAAGGAATCAGCTGAGCAGCGTCTCTGAATGAGAAACTTAATCTGCAGTGACAAGAGGAAATGAAGTTTATTTTTTACAAAGAACATATTCATCCAAAAGGTGCTTGCTTCTTATGAGCCCGATCTGCATGAATATAACTCTGCTCAGTGTATAATTAATAGCTTAAACTCCACTTTGAGTGAAAACCAATTCTTATTTAGGTCTCAATTTTCAAAGAATAGCATTAGTAAGGCAAAAAAATGTCATCAATAAGGTCACAGGCAAGCATGTGAGCAGAAATGATAAGCATTTAGACTTTTCTATTCCAAACTCCTGCTCACTATGTTGGCTGAACTGCAAAGCAGCAAGGTAACTGTGCAAATTACACTATGGTAGAGTGTGGATGGAATTAAAAATACATATGAAAAGATCCTTTACAAAATCCGATACCTTAAAAAAAAAAAGGCATGTTTAGAAATAAGGCTTATAAATATCCTTGGACTACATTCCTTTGCTGGGTCTGCATTACTGCAACCTCTTGCTAGCATACAGATCAATAAAAAAAAAATAAATTTAAAAAAAAAAAAAAAGTGTCCCATATTCTTATATACAGTCATATGCTTTGTTTTACTAGGCATTTCAGGATGCCCTGAGTTTGTGGCCTGTAGTTCTAAAGACAAAAAAGTCTAAATGGAGGATTGATTCATTTCTGTCATATGAGAAGCTTGCTGCTGGCATTGAGAGCTAGGAGTTATTTGACACAAGCTGCTTAACCCCAATTTAATTTATTTTTATATAACATCTTTCATGAAGGGCATCATAAAATCATTTTTAGAGGCATCCATTCAAAATCTAAGGAAAGATGGGAAACTGTGAGAGCAAGATTTAAAGGTAGATGTAGAAGGTTTGGATGACAGGATGATAAAACAAAGAATTTTTAGAAACAGCAGACGGCCCTCCAAGAAATAAAAGATGATCATGAACAGGACAAGTGTAAGGGAGTGGAGAGCACACCCACAGCTGGGAAACCCACAGAAGGAGGGTCTATGGATACGTATGAAAATCAGAAACTTCTGTGAATAGTGGTAAAAATTTATAACACAAATATGGGTTTTATTCCTCTTCTTTCAAGGATTCTCCGTCTTTCAGCCAGGGTTCTGCCTCAGATGACAGAATCACAGAATCACAGGGCTTGGAAGGGCCCTCTGGAGATCATCTAGTCCAAGCCCCCTGCCAGAGCAGGGACACCTAGAGCAGGTTGCACAGGACGGCGTTCAGGTGGGTTTTGAATGTCTCCAGAGTCGGAGACTCCACCCCCTCTCTGGGCAGCCTCTTCCAGTGCTCTGCCACCCTCAAAGGAAAGAAGTTCCTCCTCATGTTTAGAGGGAACTTCCTACGGTCAAGTCTGTGCCCATTACCTCTTGTCCTATCACTGGGCACCACTGCAAAAAGACTGGTCCCATCCTCCCGGCACCCTCCCTTAAAGTATTTATAGGCATTGATGAGATGCACTTACACTGAACATCTGAAAAAGGAACCGCAGTAAATCAACTGGCAAAGTAACTAACATACACCTTACAATGACACAGGGAGCAGGAACAGGGTGGCAATGAATCCTGACAGCTTCTACATATGCTTTAAGAAAAACCTGAGAGAAAAGGAAGTATAGGAAGAAAAAGAAAGCCTGCAGGTTGAGGTAAGGCCAGGATTTCTAACAGTAAACAAAATGAACGTAAAGACCAGAAACCAAATGAGATTCCAAATCAGAATTTCACAGGTGGCTCTATTAGTTATGGTCTGACCTCCAGCCTATATGCAGCCTTCTGATTTTTTTAAAATTTGGATATTTATAATCTGATATTCTACTTGTGAGTCAGATAGGATGTGAGCTCAAGGGTATCTCCATAGGAAGGGAATAATGGGTGATGAAATCTTGTGGTGCTGAGTGTAATGGTCATTAGCACACAAGTATTTATTTCCCCATCTCATTCAAAGCTAAACAGATTCCAGATATCATCAAGTCTTTCAGGTGTTTCTGAAGGAGGCTTTCTGAAGGAGGCAGGATGAAGTGCTCATTAATGCAGTCCAATATAATAGTAAATGAAAGCTTTTGACAGATCTTCACAAAGTTGTCTGGTTCACTAAACCACTCTTGTCTGATAACAATTCATCATGTCACTGTTTTGGCTTCACTTTAGATTTTTCCAGATTAAAACAAAGCAGGAGCAGCAGAGTATTTATTCCCTTTGCTGTTTCATAATTTGGGGAACTTCTACTGGAATTCATCCCTGAACAATTTCCAAATACTCTTCTGGGGAAGAACGCTGCACAGGTACATCAAATCACTCTGTTAGCAACATCACAAGGAAACCAATTCGCACTAAAAGATAGCCCAAACATAGGAAAAATTTTACCCTGAGGCAACTCCGCAGGCCGTGTTAAGCTACCCACAGGATCATTATGGTCTGGGGTTTCAAATTTCAGATACAGGACTCTGATGAGGAGGCAGAAGAAAGGGAGCTCTAAGTACGTCACAGTACAGAATTACAAGCTGCTGAGGCCAGAAGTGCAGCTCAGTGCTTTCTGCATGACAGTGAAGGAGCAAAGCAAAAAAAGCTGAGAACATTATTGACCTTGTTTCACTGCTAATGAGACGTGCAGAGATTCTGAAAGTGCAGGAATTTAAACAGTCCACTATTGATGCACTCTTCCCAACAGTGAAAATAAAACTGTTTAGAACATACTGTACACTGTACTGAAACGCACTGAGCTCACCCTCAAGACAATGACTCATTATTTCCATTTTCTTTAGCAATTAGTTGGAAATGAGAAGAGAGTCTTGAAAATAAAAAAAAAAGCCCTGGCCTTCTTATGTAATTAACAGATCTATGTATGATCTGATTCTCTGCTTGGCAGTTCTAGCATTGTAATGCTTCGCACAGGCTCTGCTGTACCAGCTCCTACTTTATGGAGATTTGAACAAGTGAAGAGTGCGCTTCGAAATGTTGAAGTCTCCATCTTTAGTTGCAAAACATAATTCACCATAAACATCTGAACACTTGACCTGTGTAAGGGTAGCAGTGTCCGAGCTGGATATAGCACAAAGGTAATTTACACAGTGTGACACTTGCTTTCACAACTACATTAATTTCATTAATCAAGCTGACTTGCTCTGGGCTAGTTCAGGCGATCTTTATGCTATACTACATATATGACAGCTTCTAAAAATTTCCCTTTCAATTACAGATGTATACTATTTTATCTAACGCTTTTTAGGTCTCTAACAGATGAGCTGTGATTCCTGCAGTGCCAGTTTAACATGTTATCACAGAGAACTGCCAACTTCTCCGCTTCTGCTGAAAGTCACCATCCCTACAGCACCGCTGACAACAAGAGCCTGCACTTCAGCTGCTTCAACACAAAATCTGCTCACTTATGCTCACAGCTGAATTTAAGCTGCCAGGGGGCGAGAAACAACTAGCTGAGTCCAGCAGTGCTTTCAACCACCATGTTTACCTGAATGAATGCAAATCAGAGCATTTACTTCCTTACTTGTAGACTACAGACATTCCGAAAGACTTGTTTGTATGTATAATGTGTTTTTCTTCAGCTTGCAGTCAGCACCGTAGTACTGACTTCATTTGCAACTGGATATGAAGAAAAATCACCTGCTATGCAGCTGTATCATACTGTTTCTCCTCCCTTTGGTGATTTTCCCCTTTGAGGATATGCATACCCCCTCATGCTTGTAACACTCCTGTGAGATACTGGAAGTATCAGCATCCTTGTATTATGGATGAGAAAGAACAGAAGGGCAATGGAGTGAAACAAATTATTCAAGGCTGCACAAAGCTTATATAAAGGAGCCAGGATTTGAATCCTTGCACCAGAGCACACCATCATCTCTGTAGAGTATAAATACCATGTGTTCCGGGAGTTTCAGAAACTATACATTAAATGTTTGGAAAATAATGCTCTAACTCTCCCTGTGGTTCTGTTGACATGGCACATAAGCAAAGTGCATTAAATGCACCGCTTATATTACATAATACATATCCAATACCGTCTCCTAATGAGATACTTACTTCTGTAAGAATTCATCAGACCCGCAAACACTTAGAAGGCATTCCTCCTCGACTGGGTATCGATTTGTGCAATGGAGGATCTCTACAATTAAGTCATNCATTATATATATAATGTATTATATTATTTAATTTTATGTATAGTGACATTATAATAGTATAGAAATATATTTTATATAATATATTATATATAATACATATATATTAAGAAGTTCTATGTCAGTTTATACAATCTGCTGTTCAGAAATATTGTAGCATTTTGAGAATTTTCACCAGCGTTACTTCAGCTTTTAAAGACATTTTCCAACCCTGCCAACACACTTCCTCTCTGCCCTTTTTGGAAGAACTGATCAAAAAATGGAAAAGAATAGCTGCATAATCTGGCAGTCAAACTGCAAACATGTCTGACAAGTTTAGTCTTTACAGGCATGCAGAGCACACTGCACCAACACTGATGCTGCAAGTCTGAGATACCTCTCGCTAGCAGAAAAAAGATCTGACTCTTCAGTGAAAAGTCTTCATGTAATGTACCAAGATGGTTTTACAATGCAAAATAAAGCCTGGACTTCCTCCACAACTCTCAGGCAATCTCATTATCTGTAGCTGAAAATAGAAAAGCCAAAGTAGATTTTCCTTTCAGTTTCTCATTCATGGCTTTTCTTTATTGCTTCAAAATTAGAGGCCGTATGAGCTCTTACTAGAAACTTTAAGTGAACTTTTTGATATAAAAATGAAAACTACCTACAGTTAAATACAACCCCCCCGAAGCTAAACACGTAACCCCAGACTTGTGTGTTGACTAATTTACACCAGCCTAGGTTCAGACAACTGGTTCAAATTGAGCCTAACCAACCAGTTTCATTGGGTTTAACAGTGTTCTGAATTACCCAGTCGCCCAATTAATACCACCAAATCTCTTTCAGAGTTGCTATGCTATTATTTTAGAACAATCCAAGAAATACAAAATTGTTTTTGCAGGGAAGTTTAAGGGAATGTGATACTGAAAAAAAACTTCACAGAACAGCTGACATTTCTAGGGGAGGGGGCTGTGACAACAAGAAAGATGAAATAAACCAAAGTTGGTTACCACAGCTAGCTTGGTTTTTTGCTTTGGTTTGTTTTTCCCCAAAGAAACAAACGGGTCAATAGATTCAAAAGTTCCTTCTGAAAATTTTCATTTTCTTTGCAAAGTCATTTTTCATTTGCTCAGAAAGCTACTTCAATAAAACTTTTTCTATCAGTTTTACTAGTTTTAAACATCTAGCCCTTTGACAACTTGCTGTTTTAAGGAACTCGTCATAGCTGGTTTGAAATATAAACTGAAGTTCCTGTTTGCTAAATTTATACATACTAAAAAAAGAAGAATGGCACAGAATCTTGAATTAAAATTGTAACGTGCTTTTTTCAGGTCACTCATTGGAAAAAATCTGAAACTTGCTAGTATCGTTCATTTTCTCTCAGTAGACCCATTTTCCTTTCCTTACTCTACCAAATGTTTTTGCATGACTGAACAATTCTTCATATTAGATGGGACAAAAAAGTGTACTCCCTTCCCCGACTTCAACTATATCTTATTGTTTACTTAGTCTGCAAGCAAGTTTAGGACAGGGACTGTTTCTTATACCCTCTTCAGTTTTAGCTGTACCTTCTAAAGCATTTTTGTAAATAAACTTAAGCAGACTGAAAATTGAACAATCTGTAAACGATGCTATATGATAAAACACCATAAGAGACTTTTGCATTACAGGGAACTTCAGTGTAGATCCCTTGACTAGCTAATGTAAGTGCTGGAAATACTACCTGCTGGTCCAGCTGTCCCAAGATGGAGTGACTACATCAGTGAACNGCCCTGGCCTTCTTATGTAATTAACAGATCTATGTATGATCTGATTCTCTGCTTGGCAGTTCTAGCATTGTAATGCTTCGCACAGGCTCTGCTGTACCAGCTCCTACTTTATGGAGATTTGAACAAGTGAAGAGTGCGCTTCGAAATGTTGAAGTCTCCATCTTTAGTTGCAAAACATAATTCACCATAAACATCTGAACACTTGACCTGTGTAAGGGTAGCAGTGTCCGAGCTGGATATAGCACAAAGGTAATTTACACAGTGTGACACTTGCTTTCACAACTACATTAATTTCATTAATCAAGCTGACTTGCTCTGGGCTAGTTCAGGCGATCTTTATGCTATACTACATATATGACAGCTTCTAAAAATTTCCCTTTCAATTATAGATGTATACTATTTTATCTAACACTTTTTAGGTCTCTAACAGATGAGCTGTGATTCCTGCAGTGCCAGTTTAACATGTTATCACAGAGAACTGCCAACTTCTCCGCTTCTGCTGAAAGTCACCATCCCTACAGCACCGCTGACAACAAGAGCCTGCACTTCAGCTGCTTCAACACAAAATCTGCTCACTTATGCTCACAGCTGAATTTAAGCTGCCAGGGGGCGAGAAACAACTAGCTGAGTCCAGCAGTGCTTTCAACCACCATGTTTACCTGAATGAATGCAAATCAGAGCATTTACTTCCTTACTTGTAGACTACAGACATTCCGAAAGACTTGTTTGTATGTATAATGTGTTTTTCTTCAGCTTGCAGTCAGCACCGTAGTACTGACTTCATTTGCAACTGGATATGAAGAAAAATCACCTGCTATGCAGCTGTATCATACTGTTTCTCCTCCCTTTGGTGATTTTCCCCTTTGAGGATATGCATACCCCCTCATGCTTGTAACACTCCTGTGAGATACTGGAAGTATCAGCATCCTTGTATTATGGATGAGAAAGAACAGAAGGGCAATGGAGTGAAACAAATTATTCAAGGCTGCACAAAGCTTATATAAAGGAGCCAGGATTTGAATCCTTGCACCAGAGCACACCATCATCTCTGTAGAGTATAAATACCATGTGTTCCGGGAGTTTCAGAAACTATACATTAAATGTTTGGAAAATAATGCTCTAACTCTCCCTGTGGTTCTGTTGACATGGCACATAAGCAAAGTGCATTAAATGCACCGCTTATATTACATAATACATATCCAATACCGTCTCCTAATGAGATACTTACTTCTGTAAGAATTCATCAGACCCGCAAACACTTAGAAGGCATTCCTCCTCGACTGGGTATCGATTTGTGCAATGGAGGATCTCTACAATTAAGTCATGAGTGATACAGCCAGCTGTAAATAAAGATAGCAAGAAAAATTAATAGCAGCTTGCTAGAGAATTCCGGGCGAGATACTTGAGCAAAGAAAATAAGAATTTGTTTGCAGTTCCTGACTTCTGCTGCAGACTAGCTCCATCAAGAGGAATTAGATCAAGCCACACCTGATTTTTTTTTTTTTTTTATTTTGCTTTAAATACTCTACAAGTCACAAAATCTATGTCTATTTAGAGGAAATTAGCAATTTGTTAGGTAGCTGGAATGAAGAGCTGATCAACTTTCCCAAGCAGAAAGGAAGAGACAAGCAACAATTTTTTTTTTTTTTT